>JAANYP010002034.1:485000-728257 GCA_020465985.1 Centrapalus pauciflorus | reverse complement strand
ATTATTATGGATGGATAGATTTAGTTTCAAGAATTTTTTCATTGGTAATTACCATGACAAACCACCTTGTTTTTATCTCAAAATGTTCCATATTAATTACAATATTATCAAAAAAATAATAATAATAAGATGATAACTTATGTGTTTGTCATTATATTTTTTAATTATGATTGTATTATTGGTAAACATCATGCTAACTTAATTTAAAAGCTAATTAATCAAATTAATGATTTTCCTATTATGTTATTATGATTAAAAGAAATTTTAAAAACTTATATTATACATCTTTGTTTAACAATGATTTTTGTTGTACTATGAAAGGTTAATATGTATTGTGTACATGTATCAATTTAATTCATTTTCAGTGTCATAAGTCACTATATGGTAATACACATGCGTACACTGAAAATAACAAGGAAATCATCAAATGATCAATTGGTCTAGATAAATAATAGAGGAACTTAATTGCAATATATGATAGTGTAAGGACTAATTATTAGGGACGAGCAAAAATCTCATTTCTCTCGTCCCGTAACGGTACCGTCCCGAATAGGGGTGTGCAAAATAACCGAACCCGAATAACCCACCCGAACCGAACCTTATTCGGGTTATTCGGTTTTCGGATTTGTTAATCGGGTTAAATGGTAACCGAATAAGGTTTCGGTTCGGGTATCGGGTGGGATGTAAAAAAATTCGGGTTACCCGATTAACCCATACATCAATAATTAAAAAATTAATAATAATAATAATATGTCATCCTATCTTGGAATCTTGCGTCTACTTTAGTAAAGATGTAGATTTTTATTTTTTACAAACCAAAAACACATCTCTTTTCGGCTCTTCCACGGTTCCCCATATATAGAATATAAATATTTAAATACTTAATTTTAAACTTTTTAACCCGCTTAACCCGTTCTACCCATTTTACCCAAATCATTTAACTCATTTAAACCATTTTATAGAGAATTCAATTTTTATACTAAAACCGATTAACCCATTTAACCCAAATCGAATAACCCGTTACCCATTTAACCCAAAACCGATTAACCCGTTCTCTTATTTGGTTCAGGTAGTTAACATATACCCTCATACCCGAATAACCCGAAACCCGTTTAGTACGTCCGAATAACACCCCTAGTCCCGAACTCATCCTGGTACCAGTACCAATTAGCCAAAGATGGTGATACTCGGGACCTATATGTGACTTAAATTGGGAGTCGGAAAAACGGAAGTCAGGACTAGTTTAATTCGGGAATTCCCGGTACCTAATTGGGAATATAAATAGTCATGATTATTAAATTCCTAATTTATTTCATATCATTTCATAAATTTTAATTATATGAAAACCTGATTTTAAACTCCGATTTTCCATTCACCATTCTTGACAAGCAATCATTCAAGACTTATGAAATTGTCGTTGGTTAGTATAAAACGGTTACTAAGTTTTGTTTTTTGTTTTTTAGTTTCAATATTTAACATTTACAACACTATAAAATTGTCTTTAGTTGGTATAAAAAGTATTACCAAATTTTGTTAGTCTTGTACGTCATGCACTATAAGCTGTATATCGAACAATGAAACTAAACGGAACTAGTACCGATTTCCCGGTATCAAAAACGATACAAGTATCAATTTCGAATATCACAACTTGGTACAGTACGGTACCGGTCACAATCTCATCACTACTAATTATTAGATAATAATAAAAGTGCTTTAAATAACTAAGTAGGTTACTTAGTTATTATTAGATAATAATAACCAATCTATATATGGTAGGTTAGGCAGTTTCTTAACTTTTAAACAAAAAATTTAGAACCAAATCTAAACTGAATGGCATCGATAGTGGTACCCTTTATTATGTATGTTTCAAATTTTCTTAATTTTTCAACAAAAAAATTAAAAAAGAATCAAAACAGTAACTTGAACTTTAGAATTGAAAACTGAAATTTATTTTAATAATTTTGGTTTGATTTGGTCTAGTTTTAATACCCGTTATCCATTTTTCAGTCTAGGATCAAGCTCGATAAATTCTTAGTTGAACTTAATTAAAAATTTATGTTCATTATCACCAATGACGATGGATAATCTAAGGCAATTTCTTAACCATCCTAATAAGTTAATTTCTATAATTAGTAAAATTTGGATCCAAATCAATAACTAACAGATTAACGTTAAGCAGACGTATAATACACACACACACATATAATAATAAAAAACACAAATTACCACATAACATTATCACGTTTAACTTAAAAAGATAAATATTCATTGTTATTTTTAAAATAAAAATAAAATGAAAAATAAATTAAATTTATTACTTTTAATCTACGTAAACATCTATATATATATAATAAAAGAGAACATAATTTACCACGTGACGTTACCACATTTCACCAAAAAAGATAAATACAACATTAATATTTTAAATATAAAATAAAATAAAAGATAAATACAATGAGTTTTTTCAAATATCTATAAACATAAACAAATGCGACTTTATTAATTTCAATATAAATACAAGTAACTTTTTTTATATTTATAAATTTCATCAAAAAAGATAAATATAACATTATTATTTTTAATATAAAATAAAATAAAAGATACATACAATTAGTTTTTTCTAATATCTATAAACATAAATAGATAAATAAAACATTATTATTTTTAATATAAAATATAATAAGAGATAAATGCAATTAATCTTTTCTAATATATATATAAGCATAAATAAATAATTAGATAAAATATACATAAAATTAGTTTTTTCTAATATCCATAAACATAGATAGATAAATACAACTTTCTTATTTTTAATATAAAATAAAATAAGAGATAATACAATTAATCTTTTCTAATATATATATAGACATAAATAAATAGTTAACCAGAAAAATAAATAAACATTATTATTTTTAAAATAAAATAAAATAAAAATACAATTAATTATTTTAATCTATATATATATATATATATATATATATATATATATATATATATATATATATATATATATATATATATATATATAAATGAATATAAAATTTTTATTCACGTAATACGTGGGATATAAACTAGTTAATAAATAATTATCTCTATTCATCATTTGACATTATCCAATAATGCATTTGTCATAATTTGTTTGACATTTGGTACATTTAGGTGTTGTTTGTTTTTTAAGATGTTGATGTGTACGGTCTGCGGACTTAGCTGTAAAAATCTGCGGTCAGAAGAGGTGGCCTAAAGGTCTGCAGACGTCCGCAGACGCGGGAAGAGGTCCGCAGACGCGGGAAGAGGTTCGCAGATGCGGGAAGAGGTTCGTAGACGATTCCGCAGAGGCGGGAAGACGTAAAAAAACAAACACACTTTCATATAAAACATTTTCTAGCGTCTTCGAGTTCGCAGACATAAGAGGTTCGAAGATCTTCTAACAAAAAACAAACAAGGCCTTAATTATTTTAGCTAATTTAAATCTAAACTTTAAAAAAATCATAAATTATATAATCTATCTACAAACTTCAATTAATATTTATTAAATAAAAAATTTTAAATTACATCAATTAATAATATATAAATATATAATAAAATTAAAAATAAAATACTAAAATAAATAAGATTATATTTTAAAATAAAAAAATACAATATTGCTAAAAACGTCATAAAAGATAAGTACGCTTTATATTTTTAAAATAATATAAAAGATAAATGTAATTTATTATTTTTAATATCTGTAAATATTAATAAATAATTAACTATATATACTACTCCGTAGTTGGCATTATTCAATATTATTATTTGTCGTTATTATCAATTTAAAATTTATTAATTTTTAGCTGATCTAAATATAAACAAATTTTTAAAAAAAATTCTATAATTTTTCTATTAGCTTCAATTAGTATGTACAAAGTAAATAAAATCCTAAATTATATCAATTAAATATATATAGTTATATTATAAGAACTTAAGATAAAATATTAAATGAAACAAGATCATATTTTTAAATTAAAAAAAAAGTACAATATTAATAAAGAACATATATCCTAACATTTTTTGTTTATTGTAATAAAATATATAAGCATCATGTATCTAATATATCAATTATAAATGTAAATCATAAATTAGATTAGTCTTTTTATATAAATAAAGAAGGTTTATTATGAAAAAAACCAACATGTTTTCACGTTTTTTGCGTTTCGTCCCTCCATATTATTTTTTTCCATAAAAAACCTCAAGTTATTTTTTTCTTATTGGTTCAGTGAAATTTGGACATTAGAACCCGGTTAACAAATTATGACGGGGGTCTAATGTCCAAAATTTCACTAAACCAATAAGAAAAGAATAACTTGAGGTTTTTTTATGGAAAAAATAACATGGAGGGACGAAAACGTAAAAAAACGTAAAAACATGTTGTTTTTTCATAATAAACCCAAATAAAGAAGAATAAAATTGTCACGTGACGATCTTTGATACATGGTATTATTGACATTTATTTAATACTTATAATAAATAACTATTCTTTCTTTTATTTTTTATAATAATTAATATTATATGATCTAATTATATATTTACAAACATTTTATATTACCAATTATTTATCAAAAATTATTTATGTAATACGTAGTATTATTGATAAGTTCCTGATCTTGATATTACGATCATGACCAGCAAAAACGGTCTGATCCTTTGTAGGATCTCTTGTGGATAGGACCTTAGTTATATTTAAAGATCTATCGTAGGTTCTTAAGGGCTCGAATCGATTCGATCCGATCCTACTATTACTTAAATTAAATTTTCTAAAAAATATATAAATAAGTCAATGTTGTGAGGTAAAAAAAGTAAACATGTATGTTAATTATCTAAATTGTGTATAACAACAAATTTCGTATTGAGTTCAATACTCCAAAATATAATTTTTTAATGTAATTATATTATCAAAATTTTTAAGAGTTGTATTGAACTATCGTATAATGTTTGCATTTTAAATATTTAATCAATTTGACGTAAAATTAATCTTTGATGTAAATTATAACATATGCAAAACAACCATTTTTTAGTAAGATCTTAAGATCTCGATCCCGTCTTACGATCCGATCTTGTATAGACAAAAACGATATTAAGTAAGTTTTTGATATTGACAACCTTGATATGTGGGTTCATAAACTAGTTAATAAAATTAAAATAAGTATATGTGTAACAACACCCTAACATAATTTAGTATTAATAAAATCATTGTTGATCCTGCCGCCATATGTTTAATATTATACTATACATAAACATAAACTTTACAAGATGATAATTTGGATTTTTTGTTTGTTTTATATAACATAATAGAATACCTAACTTATAATTAACAAAAATCAAATAATAATATGCAATGGTTTTATAGCTTATTGTAATTATTGTTAAATAATAGGAATTATGATGATAGCGACAAGCAAAGGAATAGTTTACATTTTTTTTTTTTTATAAAGAAAATGCATATTCTACTTTGACATCTTTTTGGTTAAGGATATGTAAATTTTGATTTAACATGTATTATTTATTAAAAATAATTAAATACTAGGATTAAATACCATTTTGAGCATCCAACTTTTAGATTTTTTTGAGTTAGTCACTAAACTAGTTTTTGACATGATTTAGTGACAAAACTATTTTTTGTATACACGTTTGGTCATTAAACCATTTAGAGCATCCAACTACTGATAAAAAGACTTTCGTAATGGATTTTTGAGGAAAAAATCCCTCCGTAATTACCGAGAGATTTCCAAGAGATATCAATATCAAAATTTATCGAACGCTGACCTTTTATCGGTAAATATCGCATGGTAGTCCTTCTGTCTAAATCCTTATGTAATTCCATGGTAATAATCCGCTGGCGATCCCTCAAAAAATTCTTTGGTAGTCACTCGCAAAAAATTAGTCGATAATGTCCCGGTAACTAATTCCGCCAGTAAATCTCTTGAAAATTCTAATTACCAACCAGGTTTTTCTTGCCAGCCAATTACATCAGTATTTGGGTTTTCAATTAGATTACAAAGGAATTAGTGTTTAGTTTCTTTAATTATATGGTGCACAATGTATTAAAAACCATTGTATGTATTGTTAAATCATGATTATTTTTTTTGAATCATGATTACTTTTTAAAGTCCGTATACAATGTTTGTCTTAATCAAAGTTATATTTTTTTACTGGCTACCAATTCAGCCGGTAAAACACAACTGATAAAACAAGAGTATAGAGACTTAATCGCTAAAATATGAAAAGATGGTGAGTTTTTTTCCAACATTAATAAAGTGAAAAACTAATGTTACTTGTTTGGTAACTGGTCAAATATACACTTTTGAATAAGACAAAAATAGTTTTGGAATTTAAATAATAAGAAAAAAAATTTAATGACTTAATCGCGAAATTGAAAATGTTGATGAGATTTTCTCGATATTAACCCCATAAATTTTTATAAAAATAGAAAACAAAAACTTTCTTTTCATTTCTTTTCTTTTCTATTTGTCAAATACTTTCTTTATCTACCTCTTGAAAAACTCAATAAAGGTCACAGATATAAAAAACTAAAAAACAAACAATTCATTAAATTTAGAGTAAATTATAAAGATGACCCATGTGGTTTGATCAAAATTATGGACTTGGTTCCTACGATTCGTTTATTACAATGTTGTTCCTACTTTCACTGTTTCTTTTCGATTTTGGTTTTCCTTCCATTAATCTTAACACCATGTTTGTTAACATGAACTTAATGACCATTTTGTCTTTCTAAAATTACCTTTATTTATGTTTTAATTACTAAATTATTATTATCATGTACAATCAAAATTAAATCAATATAATAACATGTATGTTGCATTATCATTTACATAGAACTAGAAAAACATCAAACTTAAATAATCAAAACAATTAAAGGCCTAAAGTAAAATCATAAGTAAAAAAGCAAACCTTCACAAGTCATACCCCGCCTTGTTGCCTAGGATCATAAACATCATAGTCGATCATTACTTTAGATCACCATCGTCGATCTCCACCACCCTAGCCTCATCCCCCAGTTTCATGTACTCTCGTAGATCAACGAACAACTACTAAACTATAAGTCACCACTGTTTGTCATCACTATTAACCCATTTTACGCCACTACATCGCCTAGTCCTGACCTCTTTTGTTTTTACACTCCACAACACAAAGCTAAATGGATCGACACCCCCTGTTATGAGATCGACATAATGTTGTGGTGTAGGGGAGTGAACCAGTCGATTAAGGGCATCCGAAGAAGATGGTGCCTCCAATCATTTAAAGAAACAATAGAAATTGATAATCGAAGAAGCAGGCCAAAAGCCATATTGTCTCACCTTTACTCACAAAACATCATTTATCAACATCAGTTTGCTTGTTTTCGTCTTTAATCGCAAAACAATTTGGTCTCCTCTGCTCGTTTTCACCTCTAAAGGCTCCTCCATGTTTCTTTTCTTTTCTTCCAAAATTTTTTGTATGTTCGACACAAATTTGGCGTGTTTTCTATGTTGTGTATTTTGAAGGATCTGGTTTTAGGTTTTATTTTTTCAACAAATCTAGTTTATGTTGGGTTTTGTGAGTTTTTATTCTTAGAGACTGAATAATGTTTTTTGTTCAAGAATAGAAGAACAACAATTGTTTCTGGATTTATACAAGTTCAATTAATTTACAGAGGTTTGATTATGTTGGTTAGTTTATTCCTAAATCCATATTTGAATAACATCTAAGTTTGATTTTGGATTTAAATCCAACCTGGTACAAATTGTGTAACCATGAGTTTACTAGGGTTTGAGTTTGAAATGATTTAGGTTCTTTACGTTCTTGGTAATGGTGGTAATAATCAGCCATGTACGCATTTCTAATAACTCATCAAGAGTAATTTGGTCTTATAAAAAACATAAACATCAAGGGTGTTCAGTCTCATATAGGAGAGAACAAAACCGAAACAAAACAATGAAAGTGAAGATCAAAGTTATAATAAATAAATTATAACAATCGGTTTTCATATTATTGATCAAACTATAAGGATCATTTATGTAATTTACTCTTGACTTTATTTTATCCATGTGCTAAAATTACCAAATTGTACATCCTTATTGTAGTTGGAGACTTGGAGTGGGAGATGTGGGCCATACAAATTATGAGGCTTTAGATTGTGGGCCTGAAATATCGAGAAATTATGGGCCCCACTTGTAGTGTTGTTGCTGTTAAGTTCTCCTGAACCGTCGGCAAAGTCCTTGCCCAAGAACCAAGGGTTGCTTTTCAGCTTTTGGTTTGTAAAGTGGTTTATGTTATTTTATATTGGAAATTTTATATAAAACTCCACGGTGTGTTTGTTTGATGAGTTTTTAACATATGAAATGAGTATAAGTTTCATTGATATTATTTGTTTAAGAAATAATTACCAAATATTTAGAAATGATTACCAAAAATTCAAACTCATTTATAGTCATGTGTTTTCTCTTTCCTCTTATTCTTTCTTTTATTTGTTTCAAACTCATACTCATATGCATACTCATTTCTAAACTCTTCAACAAACCAAACGCCCCCTTATTGTGCATCATGGAACATCTGGTATAGTGGAATCGTAAAAAATAAAAATGAGAATATTTAAATTGTTTTTTAACCACAAAACATAATATTGCATTAAGAAAATATTGAATTATATTCTTTTTTTTAAAGTTATACTTCTTCCGTTCCAATTTAAATGTTTCTATTTTCATTTTAAATTGTCTCAAAATAAATATATACTTTTAAAAATAGATTATAAAATTTTGTTAAGTTTCAATAATAACATTATAATTATAATGTAATTGTCTTTTTCAAGAAATTGATTAACTAAACGAATACAGATAAAATTGTCATTTAAGTATAAAAATAATAACAATAATTACTCACTTTCTTAAACTGTTTGTTTTTATCTTATGAACATTTAAATTGGAACGGATGAAGTAATGTTTATTTAATTTTTTATATTTTCATAAAGAAATGAACAAACACTACAAATTTGAAAAGAGAAGGAATCTAATATTTTTTTTTAGTGTAATCTCGTTTCTTATTATTAGAAAAACAATGTAAATGTTTCTTTCACCTCTTCCTTATCGTTACCTTGATTTCATTCTCTTCACTCTCTTGAATCTAGATGAGGTGTATATAGGAATCCATTTATTTGGCAAATGTAATGCTAAATATAGCTTGATTAATTAATATTCTTAAGGTGTTTTTTTTAAAATAATCTCCTATGGATAATTAAGAAATCATGTTAAGTGAACAAAAATTTGATATAAGAAATTATGAGATATAGGTATGTGTAAGAAAAATGATGATAGTGTTTTCAAAAATAAAAAGAACTATCTCATGTATCATAAATATGTCAAAGTACATTTATTTCTTGAAAAGTATGATTATTTTCCATTTTAATACAAACAAACACCATAAAATAAAATTCATTATATTTATATAAATAAAAGGTTACAAATAATTTAATATAGAACAAAAAAACATCCCAATGCTTTTTATGTCTTCAATCACATTCTTCTTGACTTGAGTGTCACCTTGAAGATGCATATACTCATTCTCAAGATGATGTTGCATTATTGTGTTATTATGATTATTTTGATGATGATATTAATCACATGATGTTAAATATCATTAGCATCCTCTTATAAGTTATACCTTTAGTAGATGATGTGACAATGTGGTTATGGTAGTGATCATAAATCTAAGTTTAGTATATAGTAACAAATGGTAATTAATGCTAAAATGTTTTGATTCGTCGAAACAATACAACGATATTGCCCGGATGATACTCACGAGGGTTCACAATTGAAATCGTATATGATACTATAATTATCGGAGACGTTGAAAACCCTAGATGTTTTATTGCTAACTAGACAAAATCATGTTGATCAATATATATTTACTTCTAGGTTGAAAGGACTTTTTTAGCTTGCAATATGTGTATGTCCAAATTCAAGTGATAACTTATAATGTGGATACTAGTTATTTCAGTTTAGATTTAGGTTCATAAAATCGTCGAACCAACATGTCCGGTAACTATTCGAAAATCATTTTTGGTTTTGTTAACCCTCCATGAATAGCCCTAAGTCTCACACACACACACATACATACATACATACATACATACATACATACATACATACATACATACATACATACATACATACATACATACATACATACACACATACATACAGACATACATACATAATTACATATATACATACTTACTTACTTAAATACATATTCAAAATAGTATCTCTAAAAACTCATATAAGGCTACTTGAAAAAAAATCACATATGAAAATTTATGTGGATGATCGACGATTTACGGTAAATCTATGTGTATGATCAATTATTCACATAAGTTTTCGTACATTTACACAATTTATGTTTTAAAGTTTAATATATAAATGTATGATTGTTTTGAAAAATATTTTTTTAATATTTGTTATACATGTCTATATAAATTTTTTAAAAGAAATTCTCGATACACTAGATTAGAGGTGCTCTATTAAACGTCAAACCTGTCATGAGGAAACCTAGAATTTACACGTAAAAACTAAAATTGAGTCGAGCTTGAACTAGCTAACTTGTTTTTAAAATGAATATTTCTCTTTACAATCTCCTTTACTCATGAACTCAAAAATCATATGTCAAACCCATTGTTGGAGATGTTCTCATCTTGATTCGTTTACATCTCAACCAAAACTATTAAAAAATTTCCAAGATTCATTAATAACTAATTTAAAAAACATAAACAAAGAATGAGTAAGAACAAAATAGGATAGGATAAATTGGTGGTTGGTCTGTCTACTAGACTACAATACTAAAATAATAAACATAGAAAAACTCAAAATTTATAAATCAAAACGTTTATATTTATTATTATTTAATTAATTATAGAGACCAACGGGCCATTTCAGCCCCACCACCCTTCACCTTCACAAAAAGTTATATCTCCCAAGCCTCAAAACAATGCTAGTCAATTCCTTCACCCCCCCCCCCCCCTCAAAAAACTCCTCTCTGTGTTGTACATAAAACAACATGAGCATTGTTGTTTGTGAAAACTGTGTGTGTGTGTGTGTGTGTGGCAGAATCACAGGTGGGTTGGTGATGAGTGATGAGATTGATAATGATTAAACATAGGGGAAAACTGTAGAAAACAACCAAGAAAAAAGCATTGGAAACTTTAGTCCAAAGCTTTCCTTTCTCTTTCATGAAATGGTATATGTATATGTGTGTGTTTTCTGTGATGAATTGATGACCCCACAAACATCAATGAACAACTAGCTAGGTGTCAACTTTGCTCTTCCAAGCTCCAAAAACACACAGTAAAAAGAAAGGTACCCTAACCCTGTTCTGTTCTATTCTATTCTTCTTCCATCTTCTTAAAGCTTTTGTCCATAATCATCATCATCATCAGTAGTTATTTCTCTCAAATTTCTTAATAAATAAGTGATTTCATGTTTAATCCATATGGGTTTCTTTTGTTTTTAGCTATTGAAGCATGAAGTTTGTATCTTTATGCCATTTTCTCCAAGATAGTGACTAGTTTGTAGGAATTTTCAATTGGGTATTCATTTTTCATGAAAAAAGATAGAAATTTTTAAGATATCCACATTGAACTTCCTTTCAAAGTATGTGGGTTCTTAAAATTTTCATGTTTAATCCATTGGGTTTCTTTTTTTTTAAGCTACCATCATCATACACAAAGTTATATTGAAGCATAAAGTTTGTATCTTTTTGCCGATTTCTTCAAAATAGTGACTAATTGTAGGAAATTTCAATTGGGTTTTCATTTTTAATGAAAAAATATAGAAATTCTGAGATACCCACATTGTGAGTTTCCTTTCAACATTTGTGGGTTCTTATCAAATTCTTGACCTTTTGAAAAGCTTAAGAGACTTTTGGGGTTTTATGACTTTTGTGTTTTCAAAATCTTGAAAGGAAAGATTGCATTGCATGTCTTCTAAGGTGTTGATGATCACATTCTTCAAGTAATTTGACTCCCAAATCCCAATCACAGTGATGAATTAGAGTAATTTTATATGAATTGTTTGAAATTTTAGAGTTAGATTGGGAACAAAGAATGTGAATCTTGATGCCAATTGGGTGAAAAAAAAGAAAAGTGGGAAAAAAAAGTTTTGATTCCTTGCCACCCAAAGAATTCTACAGTTACTTGAAGTTTACTCTGTTGTAAAGCTTGAGGATTTGAAATTGGAAGTTTCTCTAAAGAACATTTTCCAGCTGCACAGTTGCTATATTTTGGGTTCTTGTTGATATCAATCCATCATCAAAGGCATCTAAAACCTCAGGTAATTTTCTTCTTTTCTTCATCTTATTTATCGAAATTATTTTATAATTAGTTATTGTCTTTGTCTTGTTCTACCAATTTAGATATGACACGTAAGCATGATCGGTGGTTGTATTCATCATAATCTATGTTTTACGTATTTTACCCGAGTGTTACAACCGTAAGTTGATTACATATCAAATTACTAATCGTTCTTTTTGATTCTTGATATTACATTCTCAATGTGTGTGTATCTATATATGATTAAGATTCGGTGAAAAGAAATTTACCATGAGAATTTGTTAGAAATAATATTTGATTCATCAATTTTCAACATTGATTCAATATTTATTAAATTTACTCAAATTTAAAAGATTTATGAATCAATTTAATAGCATTGATTCATTAAAATTTCAACATTCGTTCACAACTGTTATAAATTTGAGTAAATTCGGTAAACAGTGAATCATTGTAAAAATTAACGAATTAGTGTTATTTTTCAAGGTAATCTCTTTCTCATTTGATTTGAAAAGAAATTTACTGTGAGAATTTGTCAGAAATAATATTTGATTCAATATTTATTATTTACTCCAATTTAAGAGAATTATGAATCAATTTAATAGCATTGATTCATTAAATTTTTAACATTCATTCACAACGGTTATAAATTTGAGTAAATTCAGTAAATAGTGAATCATTGTAAAAATTAACGAATTAGTGTTATTTTTCAAGATAATTTCTTTTTCATTTGATTTGAATATGTGTGTGTGTGAATGGATACATATTGATATCATGATACGATAGTGAAATTTAAGACCAAAGAAAAGTAGGAAACTATAAATGTTTGAGATTATTTTCTGAGCTTAAGTTACTCGTATAGAGCTGCAGTTTTCGAAACTCATAAGATGATTCATCTTTAGTTCAGAATTATCTGATTATTGGTTCGGTTTTTGGTTCTATTTGATGTGATTGTGGGATTATAAAATGGGAATGTTTGAATAGTGAAAGATCGTATAAACGAATGAAACCATAAATCATCCGAAAAATATGCAGTTTTTAGAGACCAAATGACACCATTAGACCAAAGGCTGTTTGGTCCTATTTATTTATTACCAATTTATAATATCGTATATATCCATTGTACTATTCTTTATCATGCCGAGTGTCGTTTTTTGAACACAGAAAACTCCAGTTTCATGATGGCAAAGAGATCGAAAAGGCGACAAACACAACAAAATAAAGATCATGCAGGGTGTATGTGGGGATTGATCAGCATTTTTGACTTCCGCCATGGACGAACAACCAAAAGGCTGCTTTCGGATAAAAGAATAGTGATAAAAAGTACCATTGGTAAGCATCTTTTTAACGTAAAAATCAATATCGATGTTGTGTTTGTTACTTATGGTTTTCGGGCTTTTTTCACAGTTTCTGAAGCCCTGACCTCGGAAGTGAATACGCTTGCTACTTCTGAAGAACGGGATGGTAATGTTGAGGTGAGGCTATACCGACGATATATTATAATGTTCTTGAAAGTTTTAACGATACGAGGTCATGTATTTGATTATAAACTTATAACATAGGTTCTTAAACATTGATTTTGAAGTATCATCCTTAAATGGAAAGTATGTTGCTATTTAACGCTACGTCGCTACCATTTACGTTCTGTTTTTTTCGGGTATAGTATAGGCAGTCTTCTTGTCGTCATCGATTTAGCCACTTAACTAGTTTTTGTCGCGATTTAGTCACTAAATTATTTTTTGCATACACATTTAGCCACTAAACATTTTTTTTAATACTTTACCCATCAAAAATCGTCCCGATTTGGCCACTAAACTATTAAATTTTGCATCGATTTAACCATTAATTTGATTCATTTTCTACAAAGTAGAACAGTAGACTAATGTTTAATGGCTAAATCGGGACAAAATAAAGTTTACTGGCTTAATGAATCAAATCTGAAAGTTGGATGGTCAAAATGGTACTTAACCCTTATCGTTGTGTGTGTTTCGTTTTCGTTTGGGTTAATTGCATCATAAGGTAATGTTCTTTTGGCTAAATTTTATTTTAGGTAACAAACTTAGTCTTATTTTACAAAAGGGTATATTTGGGAGAAAAAATTAGTGACATTTAGAATAAAAAGTAATCAAAATCATCTTTTTTTGGAAAATCTTTATGGGTTAAAACAAAGTTTGTTGCTTGAAATAGAAATCGACTAAAAGTATGTTACCTTTTAATGCAATTATCTTGTTTCGTTCCTTGTATGCTTGATCATCGATCTAACGATTGTTGCTTGTGTTTTTCTCGATTATCGTCCGAAACTCCGAATCTCAGGAAATTGCGGAAAGTGAGAACACGACACCTGGCGTCGTTAAGACGAGTGTTAAGAAACTCATGGAAGAAGAAATGGTTAGTGAACAAGCTTCTGATGATGAGGAGGAGGAGGTCGAGTTTTTCGATTCGGAATGTGGCAGCCAAGTAAAAGACCACAATCATACGGAAAAAGCTTCGAAGAAATCTTTCGATAATCATGAAATCTCCGCTAAAAGCTCGCGGTATAGTGATCTTGAGGCTCTAATGAAAGAAATCTTGCTGATTTATCAGAGCAGAAACGATCGGCAATGTGATCTTGATGGAGGTCGAAACCGGACTTTTTCCATTGTCGAAGAGAAGCTGAGTGCAGCAGTTGAAGTGTTGATGAACGAAAAGTCGAGTGAAGGAAACGTCGAGAAAACCGAAAGTTCTAAAGATTTCATCGATATGTTTCAGATGTTGAGTTCGAACAAGGAACTGTTCTTGAAACTTCTTCAAGATCAACTTAACGCGAACGAAGATCAAAAGTCGACGTCAAAAACGGGAGAAAACGAGCCGTGCGTTTCGAAACCAGACGTACCCGAAACTCGTAAACACCGAAACTTCTTCAGGAGGAGAAGCAAATCACATGAAAGTATATCTTTGAAAGAAGAACAGGATAGCCCTTTGAATACGAGTAGGATCGTCATTTTGAAGCCGAATTCTCCTGATAATCGATTGAAAGTCGAGAACAATGTTCATAGCGATAGATTCTCGTCCCATTTTTCGTTCATGGAAATCAAGAAACGGTTAAAAAGCGCTATGGTAAAGGATCAGCCGAAACCAGAAATTAGCGAAAAAACGACGGTTGAAGGAAGTAGCGGATGGAGTTCTCCAAATAGAGACCATTTCTATATCGAAAGATTTGCTAAACGAATCGGAAGAGGCGCTTCAAAGCTACATGAATCCGAAACAAAACGAAGAGAGAACGACGAAAACGGTGATACCAGCCGTCATATATCAAGCATCTACGTCGAGGCGAAGAAACATTTATCGGAGATGCTAAACAGTGGCGATGACGATACCGAGTTTTTGATGGAGAGATTACCGAAAACTTTAGGGAATATTCTTTCATTACCCGAATACAGCTCGCTTTCTCCTCGTGTACGTCCTCGAAAAGAGAACGATGTTGGTTTCGTGACCACGGAGATACGATCGTCTCCTCGTGGAAACTTTCTTACGGACAACGGGAATCTACCGCCCATGGCCTGTGCCGATTGCGAAGAGAAGCCGGAAGTTCCCAATGAAGTTAATCTCGATATATTCGCGGGAGAAACTCCGTCTTCTAGGACGGAAGATAGACAACCAGAAGGTACCACTTTTAAAACGGGTAAAATTTAATAATTTGCGTAAAATTAAAATGGTTCGAACACTCGAACGGGTTGAAAGTTGTCCAAAGGTATTAGGTTATTATTTTAGTTTTTGTAATCATCTTTTATACTAATTCTTATAAAAAAAAGTTACAGGATTAAATGTATAAAATAGCAACCTACTTTCATAGTACAACGTGGCTTAAAAGTTGAAAAAAATTGTTGTTAAAATTATTAAATAGTGAAAGTAGATTGTTACTGAAAGCATTTAATCAAAAATACGTTGATATAAACGATAAAATGTCAAAAACGTATTGTTATTATAACTGGTTAAAAAGTATAAAGTACCTTTTTATAGACGTTGTAAATGTAAAAGTAGGTTGTTGTTTTACCCATTTAACCTTTCGTTATAAATTCAAAACTAGACAAAAAAAAATGTCAGTACGTCAACACAACTAGACATGTGTTAAAAACTGCTCATTTTGACTCGTATCCATAAATTTATCTGTTTTGCCAATTCTATTTTGAAGATTCGATCTCCCTTTGTTCCAAAAGAAGAGTACGATTTGATTTTCGTCACATTGCTAAAAATAGAAAGAATTATGGTGTTAACTGATATCTGTAAACGAATATAAAGATATGTTGCTATATCGTGTTAAATGGTCGCACTAAACGAATAAACGCTTTACTTATGTTTTCAATATTCATTTTTTATGCTTATGCAGAAGCCATAGAGATTGAAAAACCTGAAAACCAAGAAGAAACGGAATTGTTAGATGTTTCTTGTGAACAATGTAGTTCTCCGGAAAGCATAGATGATGACCAAATCGGTGAGATTGTTGAGGAGACCGATGAAGAAAGATCTTCGAAATGCTTAAAATCGGTAATGCTTTTCTTCACACTGATGTTTATAAAACTATAGAAATAAGATCATAGCCGTAGGAAATGATATGAATAGATGAAAGCAAATATTATTGGAATAAAATAACAGATGACATATTCGACCCATTTACATGAAAACTGGTAAATTTGAGTTTGTTTTATCTCAAACGGGTCAAATAGGTCGAGTTCATATGTTAAAGATTTAAAAATGATTATTCGTTGAACACGTCAAAAGTCATCCAAAGTGTATTCAATGCTTACAACTTAAAATGTGTTATTTAAATTTATTATTTTAATTATATATTTTATTAGTTACTTGTTTTCAGTCTATTTTTAAAAAGAAGGGAGAATTTCATATATACCCCTCTAAAACTTCATAATATCATATATACCCAACCTAAAATTTTAATATCATATATATCCCTCCTAAACATCATAATATCATATATACCCAATTTTATTTATTAATATCACATATATTCCTCTTAAACATCATTAATATCATATATATCCAAATTCATTAATTTAATTATTTTTAAAACATATAAAACTCATAATTAATATTGCTTATTAATTAATGATCATTATACTCTTACTCATTTCTTCTTTCAACTAAACTTCAAAATATCATATTTATCTAACTTAAATTAAAATATCATATCCCTTTTATTTATTCTATATAATTTTTATTTGTAAGCTTTAATAAATAAATTCTTCAAACTAAAACAAATCAACATTAAATTAATTGATTACATATTATGTATTTTTTTCTTTTTTCTTTTCGAACTTTATAGTTGCATCGCATTTTGTTTTTTTTAATTTAATATATATTAATTTTGTTTTCTAATACATTAGTTTCAATTTTTTTTTCCAAGTTTGCATTCGTTTTATAACTATTGTTTATTTAGTTTTTTTTTTAATTTTTATATTTAGTCTAGAATCTGAGTTATAACTTGTTGTCCGATGTAATTAGTTGTGTATATTTTGTGTTAACTACAAGATTATATATATATATATATATATATATATATATATATATATATATATATATATATATATATATATATATATATATATATAATCTCATTGTTAACAAAAAATATACACAACTAATTACATCGGATAACATGTTATAACTCATATACTAGATTAAATAAAAAAATTTTAAAAAGTGTAAACTAAATAAGCAATAGTTATAAAACGAATGCAAACTTGGAAAAAAAAAATTGAAACTAATGTATTAGAAAATAAAATATATATACGAAATTAAAAAAACAAAATGCGATACAACTATCAAATTCAAAAGAAAAAGAAAAGAAAGAACATAATATGTAATCAGTTAATTGTACATAGATTACTGTAGAAAAAAACAAATAAGAAAATATAATAAGACGATACGATTTGATTACAGACGAGCAAAAATATGATACAATTTTTTTTAATGTTAATTTGAAGAATTTGTTTAGTAAAGTTTACAAAAATAAATTATATAAAATTATTAAAAGAGATATGCTATTTTAATTTAAGTTGGATAAATATGATATTTTGAAGTTTAGTTGAAGAAATGAGTAAGGGTATAATGGTCATTAATTAATAAGCAATATTAATTATGAGTTTTAAATATTATAAAAATAATTAAATTAATGAATTTGGGTATATATATGATATTAATGATGTTTAAGAGGGATATATGTGATATTAATAATTAAAATTGGGTATATATGATATTATGATGTTTAAGAGGGATATATATGATATTAAAATTTTAGGTTGAGTATATATTATATTATGAAGTTTTGAAAGGGTATATATGAAATTTTCCTTAAAAAGAAAAATGCAAAACCAGACAAGAATAGATAAATTAAAAAAAGATAACTTAGAACCGAATCATTTGGTCCGGTTCTGTTTTCGTTCGTCAAGTTCTCCATAATCTTCACACTTGCACTTAAGTACTAGATCTTTAGTAACATTAGAATCTTAAACATTATTTCTGTTGATTTCCAGGATTTAACCGAAGAAAACGAGTTTTCTTCTCCAATTGGATCGTTACTCGCAAACAAAACCGAAGAACTTGAAAGCACTTCCAGTGATAGAACAGGGAGACCTAGTCCCGTATCCGTTCTCGAGCCACTATTCTCAGATAACGATATCAGTCCTTCAAGCACCATCTCTCGACCCGGTGAGCAACCACCTTACGCTCGCTGCCTTTTAATCGTATAACTTTCCATTTAAGGAAAGGGTTAAGGTCTTACAATAGCAACCTATTTTTGAAAATGTATCGATATGGTACGTCTACTTTTTTTAATTGTCTATATGGTACGTGTACTTCAATTTTCTGTATCGATATGGTCATTCTACATAATAGAGCCCGATTTTTACATACGAAACAGGGTTCTAATGTTATGAAAAAAAGGGGTTTATTACAAATATAGTCATATCGGTATGAAAAACTGAAGTACAGGTACCATGTCGACATTTAAAAAAGTAGACGTACCATATTGATAAATTTTCATAAGTAGGTTACTATTGTATGACTTTACCGCTTAAGAAAACTACGAAACTTTTGCTAATATCTCATTTTATAATTTATAGTCGACGACGAAATTCAACCCCTCTGCATTCGGTTCGAAGATCAAGATATGTGTGCAAGGAACCATTCGGAAAACGAAGAATCTGCATTTGAATACGTTGAAGCTGTGTTGCTAGCTTCCGATCTCAACTGGGACGAATTCGAGAAACGTTGGCTTTCATCAATCCCGATACTTGATTCGTCTTTATTTAACGAAGTCGAAATCTTTTCAAGCCGGCCTTTTCACGACCAGCGACTCCTCTTTGATTCCACTAACGAAATCCTCAAAGAGGTATGTGATTGTTACCTCGATTGCTTTCTTCAATTATCATTCATTCGAAAGAAAATTCAATCGGTTCCAAAAGGCGTGGATCTGATAAACGAAGTATGGGAACGAATCGAATTACATCTAAAAGACAATTATCCTTTATCTTTGGATCATCTTGTAAAGAAAGATTTGGAAATATCAAGAACATGGATGGATCTTCATTCGGACTCTCGAGAATTATTATCCGAGATCGATGAATCAATCTTTGAAGATATGATGGATGATACCCTCTTGAGTTTTTTCTGTGAATTTATAGATAACGAAACGTTTACACAAATTAAAAGTTTGTGATAAAAGACTCGTTCTTGGAGACTTCTCTAACTCAATGACTTTTAGTAACCATGTAGAGTTTTCGACTTGTTGTGTTTGAGTGAGTGAGCGAGTGAGCGTGTTTTTTTGTTGATTGTTGATAGATCTTTTTTTTTTTTTCGTTCTTTTTCATATGATAGTTGTAGTTACAAAAACTATATAAATCGGGGATTTCCCGTTAAATAATGCTTGGAAAGTTTCTAGTTTTTTACTCTTGGAGATTTTAAAAACGCTTTTTATTCTGTTTGTTGTCTTTCTGACAATCGATATCGTATGAGATACTATGTCCATGAAACCGAGTCAAACGGCACGAGAAAAAAGTTTTAAATGTGCACACACATACAAGATTGTAGCAATTTACATTTGTGTTAAAACACGGATACCGTATTGTTTGGTCAAATAAGGTCAACTCTCTTTCGACCTTCGGTTTTTGCTTCCAAATAGTTGTGTTCGATGAACATTGCTAGTTACAACAATGAGATAATTTGAAATTATTAATTCTAAGATCTGACTGATATCTTATATCTCGAGAGATCATACTTAGAATCGGTTTTTGCTAATCAAAATCATAAATTCGTAAGATTTTAACATTAAGATTGTGATTTTAGTAACATGACACTTTTAGGAACTCTTAAATACACATATAACAAGTTACATAATACTACTAGTATTAGAATTAACATTGACAATTGAACAGACAACTTTACGGTCCTAAACCACCCAGCAATCCAGAACACTTCTATCTATCCAGATCCCAACCGCCACTACACCTTGCGGTCGACCACCATTTCACGTTCATGGTCACAACCTTGCAGGCACGAAGCCTTAACAACTTTGTAGTCACGAAGACTACTTCATAGTCCGAAGCCTTTTAGTTCGAAGCAGCCAAAATTGTAATCAATATTGTTACCATACCAAAACCTCCAAATTGGTTGGTAACAATGTGGAAGCGACTACCCAAAAAACAACGCCAAAACCCATTGATCGAACAACAAATTCGGACCCGAAAACAATCGGTCACCAAACGTCCCAATTAAAACCCAATGTGTAATTTCTCTTGAATGCCCGAATCCAGAAACCAATTGTCAACCTAAATGAATGAGAAACTCCACCAAAATCTTGACATCGGACAAACCAAAATTCAAACTCCAAGAAAAAACGAGAATTACATTTCTCACAAACAGCAAACCAAATGTCTACCAATCGAAACCTAAATTACAAGTGACCAAACGATACACCATAACCCAAACTGTCAATCATCAAAAAAAATCTATGGATACAGTTCCCTGACTTGACGGGAAAAACCCTGAAAAATAATCATCACCAAAAACATAACCAACTACAAACGGACCTTGGATTGCCATCCAAACGTCTCTAAGTCGAATAACTCAAAATCCAATTAACAAAGGAAAAATCAAGATTGACTTCATGAATAGACTCGAATCCACAAAATCCCAACTCCAAATCCAAAACTAAACCAGACGAAACGATCTACACCTATATTCTTGAAACATCATTCAAGAAACCCAAAATCACCATTCCGTTTTCAAAGTGTAAGCTAACGTTTGGTTCATGTAATGAAATTAGATTTCATCATACATCTTTAACCAATACTAAACACTATTTGTTTATCCTCACCACCAAAAATACTAATAACGAAAATTTAAAAATTTTATTTCTTTCGAATTTCATTCTACAAACCAAATGTCACCTAAGTGTATAATCAAGAAAACACAAAACCTGAGTCAAGATGAGTCACCCAAATTCAAACTTGAGTAGTTGATTCACTCCTAAATCAAGACATTTAAAATCATCTTGAATTAAAAACCCAATTCATCAATTCCAAAAGAGAATCCAAAACAAAAGTCATGTCCATGTCCCACTTGATCAAGAAAAGCTTGATGAAGCCCAAAAATCCATGAAAAACAGATGTTATTCTAAAACAAATGAAACTAAGAATATAAACTAAATGGCCCATTACACATATAAAACCTAATAAAAGATTGACAAACCAAAAGAAGAAACAAATGACCATATTGCTTAGATTCGAATGAACATCAAGATTGAAGTCGAAATTGAATATGAGAAAACCACAAAGAGACAAAATAATATGACTATTGAACCCAAAATGAACCGGATCAAATAGAAGCAAACCACAAACAATCGGATGAACGAATCCTAATTAATCATATAACTAGAACCCAGATCGACACCCACTTGAATCAAAGCATAGTTCAATAGAAAATCATTGAACCCAACCTGGCTTTGTTACCATTTGTTATGACAAAACCCAAATCGCATACAATAACGAACATGAAACGAATAATTGAAGTTTATTGTCGAAACAATTCAACAACTCTACAAATGGGGTTTACATTCTACATTTTGAGTTGCATACACTAATGACCCTACTATGTGGTTAAGCCTAATAAAGAAGAAAATACAATTTTACTATTTAAATTTCAAGTCAGCCAAATAGTGTACCCCAATTTTATATTTAATCAATTTCTAATACCAACTCTCTCCAAACAACTTAATTATATGGATCTGAAACAACTAATTCATTACAAATTTATTAATTAAGACTAAATTCTCCCATCAATTATATATTTATTCCTCCCTTTATCCATTTAAGACAATCAAATTTACTTTAAATGATTAAGATTTACCAATAAAATAATTATCATGAGTAATAATAATTATAAACCAATAACATTTCTGTTTGGATTTTCGGATTGTTACAAAGACAATACGAAATTTAGGAAATTAAAAAAATCAATGTATCAATATGGAAATTCAGATCTTGAATCTACTACTCGGACTCAGATTATGTTTGCTACTCGATGAGAATAAGACTGATTAATATATTAATACAATAATATTCGTCAAGAAAATGACACAGTTATCATGAGCAACGTATATAATTTTTAAAATAGTTTATAACTTGACATTGAAACAAATACTCAACATAGTTTCATATTTTTATCGTTGATATTCCTCAAACATCTTTCCATTTTATATTAGATGTATTGTACGTCAGGCCCATGTGCATAGGCCTTTTGTATAGGTCTTTGTATAGCCCCATCGTTTTTTGTATCATCTTGTATTTATATCGGTTATTTGATTGAATTAAATCATCGGGAAATTATTCAAAACTTCATGGTATCAAAACTAATCTATGCAACAATATCTCTCTCCTGTCTCGCTTGGCGGAACCCTATTGCTTATTTGATTGAATGAGATCATCATACTTTAGTACGTATTATTTTTTTGTCGTATTCACTTTGGTCTATTTGTCTAAAAAATAACGGATTGACTAAATTGATAAAATTATAGAATTTATAGAAGCATGAAGGATTTTATTTGTTATATATGTCACGGAAAAATATCATCTTTCAATATTTTTATCAATTTCGTCCCTACATACCACATAAGGCATAAAGGAATCAATGTGAGTACGTCAAAAAAGTTTACGGACTAAATTGGATAAAGAAACACATATATAGAGACAATGCCAATAAAAATATGGTTATGTAATTAAATGCTAAGATGGTAACAGAATCAAGAATTACTATACGAGAAGAACACAAGTTCAGAATTCTTATAGTATGAATGTGGATGTTTATTGTTCATAAAACATCAACTTCATAAGGATATTGCAAGATGAATCGGGTTATAATCCGACTTATTGAATTGGTTTTCATGATTCTAATAAAAAAATTACTATTAGAAAAAGACAAAATCATAAAAAGTATAGAAGTTACTGTTTATGAATGATGTAAAATGTTATTCATGATTTTAATAAAATGGTTTATTATGAAAAAACCAACATGTTTTCATGTTTTTTTTGCGTTTTCATCCCTTCATGTTATTTTTTTTCCATAAAAGTTCTCAAGTTAATTTATTCTTTTTGGTTTAGTGAAATTTGGACATTGATACCCAGTTATAATTAGTAAACCGGGTTTTTAAAAACTGAAAAATAGGTATCTAATGTCCAAATTTCAGTAAACCAACAAGAAAAAAATCAACTTGAGGACTTTTATGAAAAAATTGACATGGAGTGACGAAAACGAAATAAAACATGAAAATATGTTGTTGTTTTTTTCATAATAAACCCTTTAATAAAAGAATAACTTTTAGAAAAAGAAAAAACCATAAAAACACCGAAGTTAATGTTGATCATAATTATATAATATAGTGACAACAAACATATAGCCTATTTAGTTATTTTGACTTGCAATTCAATTTACTTGTTTATTCTTCATGTTGTTAATGTTGTCATAATGTAATATAATATCTTAATACAAGTAATCTTGCCGGCTAATTTGGCTTTAGCCAAGAACTATAATATGTGTTATTTGATGCAGTTTTGTTGTTTCATACAAGTACACATTATTCGAGTAGATTTGACATCTTTGTTGTCATGTCGTCACTTATGCTTAGAGTCGGCTTAGAAGGATAGTTTTCAAAAACCCGAGCATTGGCACCAAACTTTTTGTCCAATTTGGCTTCTAAGGATAAAAATCATTGTCACAAACCCATCGTATAAAATCTTGACTAAAGTTAGGGGGTGATTTGGAAGGCAATTGGCTTAAATGGTCAAAATCTTGACTAAGATTTCTAATTTGCATTATATGCATATGAGAGAGAGAGAGAGAGAGAGAGAGAGAGAGAGAGAGAGAGAGAGAGAGAGAGAGAGAGAGAACTATGAAGGAACCTTGTTCTTGAAGCAATTGAAGAAAATGATGATAGATTGTTTGATGCTTTGCAAGAATAGAAGTATTTAAAGAAAGAAATCAAAGGATTGAAGTCATAATTGCATCATTAAGGTAATTACTCTCAAAGGTTTTAAGTTTTGCTTTAAACTTAGGTTATGTTCGATAGGATGGAATCGCAATGAATGAAAATGAGGATTTATATTGGTATTTTACTCATTAGAAATTCAAATAGAATAACCGAAAAATTAGATTACGTTCTCTTTCTCAAATTATAGTGTTTACTTAATTTTTTTTTTCATATTTTGTATAAAATTTTGTGACTATTGAAATTATATGTTTTACATGTTATCATGGCATCACTTTTATTAAAAAAAATTTAGATAAGAAATTTCCTAAAAAAACCTTCAAACCATATGTTTTTTTTTTTCAAATAAGTACCTCGTATATTTTTATTGTTTGATACGTCTCTTAACCAATTAAAATTCACGAATCACGATCTTGATATTTGTTTCAAGAAAATTTACCGTTAACCTGTCGAACTAGTTGCATTTGCTCACGTAAGTTTTACAATCCTGCATCTTTATTAAGTCCCTCAGCTAAAGTTTCTTACCTTATAAATCCCTCAGCTTGATGAAACTCATGACTTTTATTTTTATTTATTTTTTATCAAGTTTAGCAGTTGCTTGATTGACACATATGTGGATGCAAAAAACTAAAACCAAAAGATAGATCAAAATTGACATATTTTTGTTGTTACAGCAGGGTGTGGATCCATTAAATTTATTCATTAGTGTCACTATTTTAGATGAGGTTTAACGGCCAGATTTCTGAAATTTTTCCTAAGACGGATCGGGTTACTAAAAACTACATAACAAGATGAGTTCAGTGGCCAACGCAAATTAATTACTATTTCTAATTAATAAAGTACAATACCATTAAAACCTTAAAATCTAAAATTACTATATTGATCAAACCAACTCGGATAAAACCGATTTGCCTTAAGACCAAGGAAAGCTTTGACTATGTAATACATTCACATGGTCTCCTAATCCAATATTTCCTTTTGATATCATCTTTTTGATTAGGGTGATAAGATGAAACATGTTTGCATACTGATGGATCCCATTCTGCTGGAGTATTAGATTAACCATTGTTTGAAGAACCAAATTCGGAGGATGATTGTTATTTTCTTTCAAAAATTCGTCCATTAACTTAAGATGGTTTTAAGAATTAACAAATAAGTTTAAGAATATCATTTAAACTATAAACAATAACAAACTTACATTATCAACGATTGATAAAGCAACAAAAAGTAAACTAAACATATAAATCAATCATATAAACTATAAAGTTATAGTAAAAAGTAAAATTAATTTGTTAAACACCGTAAAATATTAATATTTTATAACTTATAGATTACTAAATTAGATGAGTGTTTGAGATAGAATTATATAATATATCTACCGGAGAAAGAGGCAGAGAGTGTCAAAACGAGTCCAAGAAATTAACTGAGGGGCGGGACAACCAACCAACAGACATCAATTGTCAAGCGGTGGTGTCCATTCGCTGTTCAGCCAGTGATAGAGTCGAGCAGCCACTGAGCAGAGAGAGGGGAGGCATGATGATGCTAGATGCGATGGTTGGTCACTCGATTAATGTTTTTTATAATAAAAAAAGTATCGCCACTACACGAAACTTAGTTTAAGCTTGGTTGATTTTTTTTTCATCTTTTGGGATTCAAGAATCATTCTCTTCTATTGATATCTATATGGGTTTGCCTCCTTTATTTACGATTAAAACTCGGTAATAGTTCAATAAAACTGGATAATAAAAGCATATTTAAATTAAGAATGTATATAATTCTTCTATATTCTTCGCAGGTGTCACCTGAAAAAAACCTACGTGTCACTCGAGTTTTTGATGCATACCTAACTCAATATTTGAGAATTTTATTGGTTTCGGGTGACACCGGATTTAATATACTAGGTCCGACCCTAGTTTAAACTGTAGTCGACGTGAGCTCATTTAACAGGTAAAAAAATTGGGTCTAAACAATATTGGACATAAAAAAACATTCTTTATGTTTTTTGTATCAAGCCAACATTTGTTATTCGAAACACTAGTTTTTTTTTTAATTCATTTTTCGACCTATATGCTTGTTTTATGTTTTTGTATGACTGACAAGTTAATGTCTATATTTTTTCAACACAAAAAGATTTCAAAGTATGATGAGTTATGGTTTTATGTCAACCCATTTACTTTTACCAGTTTTGTTAACGGTTTTCTTGTTTTAAACCAAAATACTAAACCTTTTTTAAAATATTATTGTTGTGACCTATCGTTTTGTTCTTTTCGTCACATAAATTCTTTAAATCTTGTTTTATAAGTTTTGTAACCGGTTTTAACCAATAATATAAGGAAAAAGAATGAAATTAGGGCTTAATAAAAAAAACTTGTACTTTAGAGGTTTTTTAATGAAAATTTTCCTTTTGAGTAAACATTTTTTCTGTCTTGATTAATGGAAGAAATAAAACAAATTTATGTAATAGTCCATATTTTTAAAAAGGGGAAAAATTAGAATACTTATATTTAATGGCAGGAGTTGTAAAGAGACACGAGTGTAGGGTTGTAAAGTGTAAATTGCTTGATCAAGTAATCCGGTTTAAAATCTCAAATTCCGTACACTCAAAATCTGTCTATAAAACGCATAGGATTTTGTGGCAAGAGCAAAAAATAAAAGAGAGGAATAATTAGGGCGCCTACAAAACACGTCTAAAAACGTGATTATGACATGTAACAAAATCAAAATCTATACTATATAAAATAAGAAAACCATTTTGAGTTTCTGGACTACTGGATGAAAAGAAATCAATGGTCCAAATTAATAACAACTCATAATCATTTATGAAATGTCTCTTATACCCTTAATTAAAATCAATAATTATACTATGTCATTTCTTTAATTCATTTTCCAAATGTACTACCTTAACTTAATTACATTAAATTTTGATTTTAATTTTTTTATTAATGAATTGATGTTTACCTAAAATAAATATGTGTCATTATTATCCTTAATAATCATAGTTAAATTCAAATGTAAAATTTTTGATTTCAATGTAGAAGTGTAGTAAATAAAACTAAAAATTCTTGTTAATTATTTTGCTAACAAGATTTAAAATTTAATTGATAAAACTTCAATTGTGTGAATATGATAAATTTTGATTGTTGATTTTCAGATATTCCATTTTTATATTTTTATCATTTTCAAAATATATACACATTCACATAATTGAAGTTTTTTGTTTCTTACATTGATGTTTCATATTTGAAGTTAATAAAAATTAAAAAGAAACATTTTTTTGCAAACACATATCATCTGTTTTTAATAATACAATATAATAATATTTTTTTATTTAATATCAAACAACCAAGTATTTTTTTATCTTTAATTTAAGTAGCTTTCAATTTTTTTTATTTTAATTATATAAATTTTAGAATAATTTATTAAAATATAAAATATATGTATTTTCTAAATCAACCCATGTAATACATGTGTTGATTAACCTATATATTATAAATTAAAAAAAACAATTCATGTCATATGTCACTTCTACAATACAAGAAAATTTTATTTTTCCACATCTTTTTCCAAATTTAACACCCTAACTTAATTGCATTAAATTTTGACTTTATTTTTTTCATTATTTAATTAGTAATAAATTATATTTTGTAACATTTAAATTAATGTTTACCTAAAATAAATATCTATTATTATTATCCATAATAATCATAATTAGATCCAAATGTAAAAATTTGAATTAGTTGTGGAAATTATTATTATGTATAATAAAGGAAAATATCAAATGTCACGTGTCACCTCTACGTTCACCAAAAAGATAATTACAACTTATAAAAAATAAAAGATAAATACATATTAATATATTTAAAAAACATAAATATACTCTATTTTTTAATCTGTAAATAATAAAAAATAAACACAATTATTATTTTTGTATGTTTTTATTTCTACTGATATACAATTTATATAAATATATTTAATTAAAAATGTCCACGTAATACGTGGGTTATAAACTAGTTAATATATGAAAAGGAAGAAAATATCCCATGCCATGTGTCAATAGAATCGTCTAATGAATTTAAAAGACTTTGTGCAACAATCACAAAATACGTTTTTAAACCCAAAAAAATTTATAATAAAGTCTTCCATTCTATTTATTATATATTTTCCATATAATCATTTTTCTCAACCTAGAAGAGTAGATAACATAAAAAATAATAAAAAATGGTATCAAATTGAAAACAGAAAAAGAAAAATGTAACCTAATGTCGTGATTTCTGGTGTGTTTTTGCATAAAACACACCCCCAAACTAATATCAGACCACCATTAATGCCTATGAAACGTTACATAAACTTAACCCAACATATTTACAACATATGTTGGTCACTTTTAATCTTTCAAACATATTAAAACAACAACATATATACTCATTTATCTTAAGAACTCATTTGAGCTTATAATCGGGTGGCAACTTAATCCAACAATACAAAGCTCTAAGTGAGCTTATTCTTGATTCTAACAAATCTCATAGCAATATTTAACATTTTTGGGTTGTGTTTGAGCATTCATATCATACTAAAACATTAGCATTCAACCAATAATACTCAATGAACTAATTGAGGCATTTCACCACATACTTGGTGTACAGTTTAGAACCAAAACACCATATCTAGTTATTACTTGCATTTTATGTTACCCAATACTTGAAAACACTTTAATAACATATGTAAACACTTTATAAACATATCACAACATCTACATTACATCTCTTGATCTGCTAAAACTCATTTGGGTCTAATTACGGGGTTACAACCCACAACAATCAACTAATGTCTTTAATGTGCCAAAACTCAACTCCTAACAATATTAACATATATATTGACACATTCCATATTGACACGTTGGGGATTAGTATAATCACATCAGACACCATATAACAGCTAGAACATAGATACATAACTCATTTGAGCTTATTTGAGTCCTAACATAGGGTTTTGCTCAACACAACCAAAATCAACGCACTACTAATACCTTTTTCTGTTGCAAATGAGCTAAATAACAACATACTTAAATATAAAAACCAATCATCAAGTATTATTATAAAACCCATTTGGGTTCTTTTTTCAAAATGAAATGAAAATGGAGACAATGGTGAAGAAAAAAGAAGAGCACGATAGACAGGGGTGGCAATTTGAGCCCATTCAAGCAAACGGGTCAAACGGGTTGACGACCAAAAGTCATAAAAAATTACATAAATTTGAAAGTTTTCAAAGAACAAATTTTTTAATCCGTTGTTTTATAAATTTTCACTTTTTAAAAAAGTCATGTTCTATAACTGTTTGGCCCGTTGGGTCAAGATTGTCACCCCTAACGATAGAGATGAATATTATACCTAGGGGTGAGCTCGGTAACGTACCGAACCGAACCGGTACCGATCCCGAAAATACCGAAACCGAATTATTAGTTTTGGAAGAACCGAATACCGAACCGTATAATTTTATATGGTACCGGTTCGGTTCCGAATACCGGATTTTAGCTAATCTAAGAACCGAATACCGAACCGAAAGTACCGAATACCGATTTTTAGCTAATTTAAAAACCGAATATATTAATTCGTTCGGGTTCGGGAAATGGTACCCGTCGCTCACCCCTAATTATACCTCAAATGAGACACGAAATGCAAAGATTTGAGTTTCAAAACCCTTCAATCTCCAAGCCTGAACAACCTTAAATGTTTTTCCCTTCTTCTTCTTGCATGACTTATAGACAAAAAATGATATCTATGTGTAAACCGTGATTAAAAGAAGAGAGGAAGAAAGGTTTGGCCTCTGGCCACCTTTAACTTTCCAACTCCCACTCTATCTTCAAGTTGCACCTCTCAACCAACCTATTCTTTAATCAAGTTATAGTGTATTACCAATACTTGCCAATTTCTAAATAAATTATCATTTGCCACATTTTTATAGTTAATTATGTAAATCGTAATACTCATCTTAACAATATTTGGTAGTCAATTCTCGATATTACTTATCTTGCCAAATATCATCATATTACGATATTAATATAATTCCAAATGTTACTCATAATTCCTATGATTATTTTAGTTAAAAATCAATTTATGGATACTAAATTAACTCTGATCACTCAGGGTGTTACACACCACCTGACCACCCGCCACCGCCACTACCAGACCACCGCCAATGCCAACATCGTTGTCCACCATTATCGCTGTGCATCTATTAATGAACGAATGTGGTTTGAAAGTTTTTTTAGTATGAACGATGAACGAAGGTGATTTGAATGAATCATGATGATCGATTCATGGTGACAAATGATGAACGATAAATCGTTGGTGTTGATGTTGTCCATCGATGATGAACATGAAGGGAACCATAAATTGTTCGAACACGAAGATGAACATGAAGGTTGCTATAGTGCATCAATGAACATGAATGTTGAACCAGGGATGATAATGGATGTTGAACATGATGGTTCAAACGTGCATCACTGGTTCGAAGGTGATGGTTCATGGTAACACGAAGATGATGGTTCGAAATGTATTATTTATCACATTTAAAATGCGTTTTTTAAGGAAACTATTTTTTTTTTCAAAAATGTATCATTTAATGCTAAGATGATATAAAGTTGAATTTAGAAAAATAAAAAAATTGAAGTGGCAATATTTAAAAAGCTTAACAAGCTAGAACCTTTATAGTGAAGACTTCTAAGTCTTAACTATTAATATTTTCATAAATCTTAGGTTAATACTGAAAAAATCTAATCAATTTTTTTTTATTTTTACGATTAAGTCTCTAATCTTTTTGTTAAAATCTCTAAACTATTTTTATCTTATTCAAATGATATATTTGACCTGTTTGACCGGTTACCAAACAAGCAACCTTAGTTTTTTCACTTGATTAATATTTGAAAAGCCTACCACCTTTTTATATTTTAGCAATAAATCTTTAAATTTTTTGTTTTATTAGTTATGTCTTACCAGCTGATTCGTTAGCCGCTTACACATGTATATACTTTTAAATAAGACAAATATCGTTTAGGAACTTAAACAATTAAAAAAAGTTTAGGAACTTAATTGAGAAAATGAAAGAAGTTGATTGTGTTACTTCAATATTGACAGTAAAACTTAGTAGCAAAATAAACATTATTGTTAATTTTTTTCAAAAAATAAAATTTACATAATCATTGTATTGTAATAAAGTATGTTTTAGAAATTTTTTTCAAATTTTAAATTTAATGGATGTGTAAATGTATTGTTAAAGTTTAATAAAAATTCTTTCTCACATTTACCATAAAATTGATATTTCTATATCTTTCTCTCTCATAGAGAACCATAATGAATCGGAAAAATAAGGAAAAACCACAAATGCATCATAATTATTGCGTGATGGATAATTATTTTCGCATGATGCATCGAATTTCTGCGTGATGCATCACCTAATCAAATGACTATAAAGTGGTTTCCAGTAATTTTCGATGTATCATGATTCTTTCTTGAATCTTATATATATATGTATGTATATTCAAATATTTACTTTAACAAAAATCACTTTTAAGTTTTAACAATTGTTAACATGATATAAACTGTTTTGACTAGTTTTGGTATTGCTTTTGACCACTTTATATATAACACGTCTGATGTCTTTACTCTTTGACACTCCAAAAGTCAAAATACACCCAATATTGTAAATGACGATTTTACCCTCCACCACTCACTACCAAAGCGTCTAATCATCTGAATCTCCCAGAGGACATATCGGTAAAATAAACAAAAACAATACATTAAACATGCATTTTGATTCCATTAAAAATGATTAATTAACTTATTAACCCCACAAGTTTCAAAAACTACCCCTTCATCTATACAATCTTTACAATCTTACCCCCTCTAGTTTGGTCGTCGTCATCATCAGAAATAAATATAAATAAAAATAAAATAAAAAAAGAGGGTCAAAGCAAAAGCCCCAATCTCTCTCTCTCTCTCTCTCTGTGTATCTAATATATCTCTATACACACACGATTCGTCTTTCTCAAATTTCAAATCCCTAATCTCTTCGACATTTTTATTCGATTATAGACATATATCTAGAAATTTTGTATCTGCAATTCGAAATCGTACACTTTACCCTTGTTGATTTGTTCTTGGGCTTCAAAACCCTAGTTTCACTGACACCCCTCAGAAACCCTAGTTTTCATATCTCGAACTACAAAAAACTGCGTCTTGCATGTTTCGAACTTGATTTGGGGTTTATTTTGTAAAGCTTCTGCTTGATTTCAAAGGTATGCTTAATATTGCAGCCATGTGTTATGAAAATTTATACGTGTTTTGTTACCGAATTTGATGTTTTGATTTCGTCGTTTTATGAGTTTAATTTTGGGGTTTCGGCATTTAGTTTTGGTTATATTCAATGCTGTGGTGTTTATGAGCTGGTGTTTTGAGTACACTTGGAGTTCAGGAGAACTTGATGAAGTTTTGAATTGTTTAGACTTGATAGTGTATGATGAAAATTTTGAAGATCATTGTGATCTAGTTGTTTAATTAATGTTTATTGTTGCAATCAGTGACTTTGGAGTTTGCAACTCTGTGTACTAGTAATGAAGAGAATATGTACATGGTTTTTTGTGCTTGGTTAAATAACTAAAATTCCAGCAAGTAGGTTTATTTTTTGAGATATAACGTCGAAACTTGCATATAACCATAGGGCAAATGGTGGGCCACACTTTGTTGTTTTGCATTATCATACTAGGCCTAAACTGGGCACTGGTTTATGGATAATAACGGATTCGACCCTGATGATGCTGGTGATCTGTATAATACTTGACAGACGATATTAATATAACAATCGTTGCGCTAGAATGGACTTCGTTTGGTTTTATTGTTTCCAGTAACTTGAACCTATGTTACTGCATTTCGATGTTTCCTAACTCGTATATCTTTTTAGGGAGAATCGCAATAAATAGCAACATGATTCCACTTCTTTTCTAATTGGTACATTGAAACTTTAGAAAACATCACCAAAACCTAAAAACCATGTAACTTTTAAAAACATTATAAACCCAAGTCAGTTTTCTAATTGTTTAGTTAATGTAGGAGGCGACTCTTGAATTGTTTAGACTTGATAGTGTATGATGAAAAATTTGAAGATCATTGTGATCTAATTGTTTAATTAATGTTTATGTTTCAATCAGTGACTATGGAGTTTGAAACTTTGTGTACTAGTAACAAAGAGGACATGTACATGGTCTTTTGTGCTTCATTAAGTAACTAAAGTTTTGGCAAGTAGGTTTATATTTAAAGATATAACGTCAAAACTTGCATATACACTTTCTAAACTGGGTATTGGTTTCTGAATAATAACTGATTCAACCCTAATGATGCCGGTGATCTATATAGTATTCGACAGACACTATTAACATAAGAATAGTTGCGATGAAAACTTGAAATGAACTTTGCTTTGTTTTATTGTTTTTCAGTAACTTGAACCAAGTCAGTTTTATGAAATTGTTATAAAAACCATGCAGTTTCATCAACACGTTATGTGTTTTATGTTTGTTGAAATTAGCCAACATAATTTTTTCAAAAAGTAGAATGTTTTTAGTAATAATTTTTGAAGTCCAGTGGCATGTATCCTCATATTCTTAGTTGACTTTTGTTAACCAGTTCCATTAAAAATGTTACCGAACTTGGGTCCATGTGTCGGGCTTAAGAATAAAAAGATTTCGTTGTCGGGATTGTTATACTAGAAGCGGTAAATTCCATGTCGGGTTTCCTAATTTACTTCATCCGCCCGAGGTTACTGTTTCCCTTTTTGTATATGTATAAATATGGAGAGGACATTTTTTCAGGAGCTGATGTTTACGTCTAGTTTGTTCGGGAACAATAACTTGGAATTTAGCCAAAAGTGTAAGAGCGGTGTATTCATTACTTTATTTGGGTCGTGCGAAGTATTATACGCATTTGTGCTTTAATTGCATGAAATGCTGCAAAGCATTAAGAAACCTACGTCACTAAATGAGCAACATGTTAGATTTTCAAATGTACGCAACTATTCCTTTCAGGATTATTGATCGAGTAATTGCTATTAATAATCACAACAAGATCAATTTACCTTGCTTTTCATGATGCAAACATGTATATATATGTGTATGTGTACGTATGTATAGGTAGGTAGGGAACTTTAAAAAACTGAATGCTGTACCTATGTCAACTGGCATCTAACAAGTAAGCACTTACCGTTACTATGTCAACTGGCATCTAACAAGTAAGCACTTACCGTTACTTTAAATAATTTTACGACGCATGCGTTACCGTGTATTGTATCTAGTCACTTAAATACTTTCATGTTGTGCCTACAAAAACATTTCATAGAATATGCTTGATATGTATTGAAACTCTTATTGTATTTTGAAGGTCTTCTATATGCCTTAAGGTGGTTGATGACACAAAAAATTGTGATCCATTGAAATTATGTAATACCTTCTGTTTATGTGATTTTTTGTCCAAATATGTATTTTGGTGCAGTTTTGTTAACTTGGGAATATGCAGTTCAATGCAGGAGACAGTATTTAGGAATTTTGTACAAAAAATTGTGATCCATTGAAATTATATAATACCTTCTGTTTATGTGATTTTGTCCAAATATGTACTTAGGTACTACACCTTGCAGTTTCTAATGCAGTTTTGATAACATGGGAATTTGCAGTTCAATGTGGGAGAAAGTATGCGGGCCATAGTTTGGAGAAATGCAAAGGTATCATGCTACCAACTGCACTAGTGCAGTCAATAACAGTGCTGTTGGTGGCTCACTAGGCAGGGATAATTCCCGAGCTGAGTCGTCTGCACTTCCTGCTAACTTTCCATTAAACAGGTATGCATTTACCATTTATTCAACGTACATGCAACGTAAATCTATAGTCGCCCGTATCTTCCATATGATGCTTGCTTTCCAAGTTTGTTTTCTGTATTTGATTCGAGAGTTTCTTAAGGGAAGGCTATTCAAGCGAGTTACTTTTTCTAATCACTGTTATTGTTTTCAGGCGCCCTTCACAGCTTGCACCATACAAATTAAGGTGTGAGAAAGATTCTTTGAATTCAAGGTAATTAATATAATCTAATGAAAATTATATCATGTAAGGTTCATGTCTTCATGTATTCTTTAATTCTTCAAAATGTGCAGCATAATGATCATCTGTAAAAGATATATACATGTTGGTTGTAATATTTTATTTATCACAAAGGTTATTAATTGTTATTTTTCCTTGGTTCAGTATTTGAGTTCTGCCCGTATTTGAATATTATTTTCTTTTTGCTGACAGGCTTCCACCGCCCGACTTTCACCCTCCAACTACAAATTGCCCAGAGGAGACACTTACAAAGGACTATGTGTTGGCTGGATACCGAGAAACAGTTGAGGGGCTTGAGGTATGCCTTCAAAACTGTTTTAAATATTCAATGATTTCTTTTAAAAAAATGGTTATCTTGTTTTCTCTTTGATGCAATTTGGGGATTTAATAATTGTGCATTTTTTGGTTTAGTGCTGTGTTTCGGCAAACTATATTGTTTTCGTCATCTATATATTAGTAAATGCCATACAACAGAGTGTGTTTGAGTTTATAAATATATGTATGCATTTGATTGCATGACACTCACCATAGTGTGTAGGTGGCAATTTCAACCCATTTATATGAAAACGACTCAATTTGGGCTGCATTTTATTGATAATTTGTCAAACTGTCAATCAAGTAAAATAGAAAATAATAGCTTAGAAACAAATGTGTTGAATGGGGTTAAATGGAAATCTTCTTTACTTGCTGAATTTAAAAATTGCAGTTCTGTTTCAAGTAGTCAGCAACAGTAATAGCTTCTAATGCATTGTGATTTTGAACTTTGTCTCATAGGAGTCAAGAGAGATATCATTATCACAGATTCCGACTTTCACAAAGCCTGTCATCTTAAAGTGCAAGGAGGTAAATATTTCATAATTGTGATGCCATTTAGTTGGAGTGTTTTTAAGCATATTAATCTTATGATTTTTTGCAGGCAATCAGAAAATATCATCGAGCAATCAATGAATCCCGTGCTCAAAAACGCAAGGTATTAAGCTTCTGACCTTTGTATATTATATTGCCATCTGTATATTCATATGTAATGTTAAACTGTAGGCTGAAGTATATGTTTGTGTGACAGGCGGGTCAAGTATATGGAGTCCCTCTGACTGGTAATTTATTGAGTAAGCCCAGTGTTTTCCCGGAACAGAAAGCCAGTGGCGAAGATTTTCGGAAGAAATGGATTGAGGTTTGTCTTTCAGTTATAAATGTGGAGTGTAATAATTTGTGATGGCATATTGAATATTTGAATGTAGTATCTTTCTCTGTACACTTAATATTCCAGGCAACTCAATCTAGCACTTTTTTATATTCTAAATAGTTTTTCTATATGCGATATTCTGTGTACTTCTTGACCATGATTATTAGTGTCGAGTTAGGCCTCCCATATACCTTTCAAAGTTACTTTCATAGCATATTGATGGATTGGTGGTTAGTTTTGTGCTTTTGTATACTATCTGAGATGTTCTTTCTTTGATCTGATTACATTTATGGTATTTTTTTACATTTTTATACATCTTAAGGTATGCGTAACGTTTTGCCTGTGAACATATGTCTGTTATTGCCCTGTGTGTTAAAAAATTGCATTTGGATAAGGGTTAATGTTGTTTTTTAGCTACCCTCTCAAAAGTCCCCTAAAGTTGTTAAATGTTTTTTTGTACATATCAAGTCACTGATCTGTACTCTTTCTGGTACACACTGATTAGAGTTATGAGCATGATATGAACCAAGACGTGGTTGCTTGATACTTTTGAGCCTTATTTTACAGGGATTGTCTCAACAACATAAACGCTTGCGGTCATTGGCCGATCATGTTCCTCATGGTTATAGAAGGAAATCACTTTTTGAAGTTCTTATCAGAAACAATGTACCACTGTTGAGGGCGACTTGGTTTATCAAAGTAACATATCTTAATCAGGTACGTATTATTTATTCTGTACCATCTTGGGTCATTCTTGTGGATAGAAGTGCAATTTCAACCAATTTTTTACTGAGGAATGGGTTGATTTGGGCTATGTTTTTATCTCTAATGGGTCAAGTAGGTAAAGTATAAAATAGCTAAAAAGGAAGCATGGTGAACAGGTCAAGAGTTGCCAAATTGTATTGTTAACGCATGAACCCTTCTAAATTGCTATATTCATAATAAAGTTGGATAAAAAGCACTTTGGGTCAACCCAACCTGTTTTGACGTCTACAATTGTTACCCGTTTTCACCCATACCCAATATGAGAGTATATGACCTGTTACTGTCATTTTGCGACAAAAGTTGTGTCATTAGCTTTTTGTTGGAATGTAGTTTTTCATGCTTTTACCTTACAGGTTCGGCCTGCGTCTTCCAGTACATCTGCTGGGTCACCTGACAAAACTCGATTTTCTCGCTCAGACCAGTGGACAAAAGATGTTATCGAGTACTTACAGTATCTTCTGGATGAATATATCTTAAAGAACAGTTCACATTCTACTATTCATTCTAAGGACCGATCACCCCAGTTTGCTTATAGTGGTTCAGTTCAGCATAAGAGTGACTCAGTTTTGGCGCTTGTTGATGGTGAGGAGCCATCGTTACATTTTAAATGGTGGTATGTGGTGCGAATCATACAGTGGCACCATGCTGAGGGGTTGCTTATGCCTTCTTTAATCATTGATTGGGTTCTGAGTCAATTACAGGTAATCTTTTAAGCAGGTGTTTAATCACAAGGTTGAAGCCTTTCCTACTGGTGTTCATCAGGGTGAAACCAGAGCAGACAGGAGGACCAAACCGGATTGATCTAAACTGGTTTGGTACCGGTCCTGTTCCAATTAGTGTTTTAGTCGCAAACCAGACCGTAAACCACATAAATTTTTAGGTTGCTATAAATATAAGACGACGTCGTTTGATTTCTTTTAAAAACTTTAGAACCAAAAATCGAGCCGAATATAGAATGTACTGGTTTGATTCTTCAGTTTTGTTGATCTGTACTGAATATTATGCACCCTTAGTCTTTCCATCCGGCTCTTCTAAATAAATATCATTCTTGTTACTTGCAGGAGAAGGAATTACTCGGGATATTGCAATTGCTGTTGCCCATCATATATGGTGTTATAGAAACTATAGTCTTATCTCAAAACTATGTCCGTACACTTGTTGGAATAGCAGTTCGTTTTATCCAGGAACCTTCTCCAGGTGGTTCAGATCTTGTGGACAACTCCAGGAGGGCATACACCATCTCTGCTCTTGTAGAAATTCTTCGATATTTAATACTTGCGGTGCCTGATACTTTTGTTGCCTTGAATTGCTTTCCTCTTCCATCTTGTGTGGTTTCAAATGCAGCAAATGATGATAAAGGGCTTGAGGTTCAGGGGCAATCGTTGTCGATTGACTCTGTTGTTTCTTCAATTCAGAAATGTGCAATTAATCTTGCAAGAGCTGCAAGACCCGGCCATCCAGGTCATAATGTGGCAAAAGCTGTACATGAATTAGACAAAGCTCTTGTACATGGAGATATCACTATCGCTTACAAGTGCATGTTTGATGATTTCTGCGATGACGTCGATAAAAGGTGGATGGCAGATGTCAGCTCAAATCTGCGGTCGTCTCTTAAATGGCTTGGTACAATGAGCTCGTCATTGATGTGTTCCATATTTTTCGTTTGTGAGTGGGCAACATGTGACTTTCGGGATTTTCGTGCCCACCCCCCTCGTGGTGTCAAGTTCAGTGGGAAGCGAGACTTTTCTCAGATATATGTTGCTACTCGACTTTTGGAGATGAAGTGGAGAAACATGCGAAGTTCACGCAAGAGTACAAAGCATCACGGTCAGATGAATAAAGATGCGAGCAAGATATATGGTGGGCATGTTATTGAAGTTGAGAACAAGTCAAAATTCGTCCATAGAAAAATCAAAGAGTTGTCTCAGTTTTTTCAGAGTCCGGGCCCTTTACATGATATAATAGTTTGTTGGCTTGATCAACACCAAACTCAAAATGGAGAAGGATTTAAGCGTGTTCAACTACTTGTAACAGAACTCATTCGTTCCGGCATTTTTTATCCTCAAGCATACGTGAGGGAGCTTATTGTTAGTGGAATCATGGGCAGGAATGACAATGTGGTTGACATTGAGAGAAGGCGGAGACATTATAAACTCTTGAAACATCTTCCTGGTCCGTTTATTCAAGATGCACTCGAAGAAGCACAAATTGCTGAACCGTCTCTTATATCCGAAGCTATGCAGATTTACTCAAATGAGCGCCGTCTTTTGCTTCATGAACTTCTTGATCATCCGAAAAATATCATCAGTGCTAACAGCTCCTTCCAGAAGCAAAAGAATCAAGGGTGGAAGATACCATCGCCAGCATCTGATTCTTCATCGAGTAAAAATGTTAATAGAACATCAAAACTCGAAGGACTAATGACTTCTATCTCAGCTCTTCTTCACTTTCCTAGCTCCAATTCCACTAGCACTGGGAACGGTCTTGATGAGTCTCAGGGTGTTAAAAGGCCCATTGGGCCTATGTTCGTGAGGAACGATCTTGGTGAAGGAACACCTGGATGTGAAGAATGCAGGAGAGCTAAGAGACAAAAAATTGAAGAAAAAAGTTCATACCAGTCGTTAAATTTATCTGACGATGAGGATGTTTGGTGGGTTAGAAAGGGTCTTAAGTCCATGGAGTCTTTCAGAGCTGATCCACCTGTCAAGCCCGTCAAGCAAACCTCAAGAGGCCGGCAAAAAATTGTGCGTAAGACTCAAAGTCTTGCTCAATTAGCAGCTGCCAGGATTGAGGGTAGCCAGGGAGCGTCCACTAGTCATGTATGCGATAGTAGGGTAAACTGTCCTCACCATCGAAATGGTAGTGAAAATGAGGTTCCGAAAATAACGGATTCCGTCAGAACAGCTCATTCTGGAGACATTTCTTCGATTGGGAAACTTCTGAAGCTGATGGCGTTAGACGAGAAGAGGGCCGTTGTCGTGTGGTTGATGGGTATTGTGAGGCAGCTTGTTGACGAGGCTGGAAAGATCACTGAGACTGCCACAAAAGTTGGCCAGTATGGCAGGAGTTTTACTCCTGTTGATGATAAAGGTTTGGCGCGATGGAAGCTCGGTGAAGATGAATTGTCGAATATATTGTATTTGATGGATGTGTGCGATGATTTGGTTTCTGCAGCCAGGTTTCTTGTTTGGTTGTTGCCAAAGGTTCCTGTCAACCCTGTTCCTACAGTCCATGGTGGGAGGAACATTATGATTGTACCAAGGAACGTTGAAAACCAATTATATGCTGTCAGCGAGACGTACATTTTATCATCTCTCAGAAGGTTTTTCTCTCACTTCACAAGCAATAAAGTTTGTATCCATATCTACTTGTGAAGTTAAGGTCTTAGAATAGCATCACATCTTTTAAAATATTCCACCTAGGTGATATTTCTTTTAGATATCTAGTCACTAAACTTACAAGTCTGTTCCGTTTTGGTCACTTTCGGAACATGATCCTCCTGAATTATTTTGAAATTGACCATAATACCCTTATAAAGTTTAGGAAGAAGTGAAGAACCAACATGGGGTTGCTCCCGTGAGCTATTTAGATCGAAGGATGAGTGTTTCAAAAATCAAAATATAGAATTGTATCATGCTCATATATTAATATAGTGTGGGGTATACCAAAGTGGAACACCATTTTGTAAGTTTAGCGACTAGGTGTGCATGAAAAAAAGATACAATGGCCTAAGGTGAACATCATATAAAGTACGTTGGTATGAGTTGGCGTTAATCCCTACTTATGTTACATTAGCACGACGTTAATCCCTACTTATGTTACATTATCTTATGACTTTCACAAGGATCACTTCTTTCCACACACATTCATCTTTTTCACCTTATTGGTAAATGTTGTATGATTTGTCATTTGTGTTTTTGGTTAATGTTAAATATGTTGATTTTTCCTTCATGAATCCCTTAAATCACATGCCTTTCAGTTTTAGGATATACTTTGCACATTTGTGATGCCTCTTATGAGGATGCTAAAAATAAACATGATGTCAGCTATTCGTTTGAGATTGCCATCTTGATATCAAATTTGTTTGTGTTCAGGTACGAAAACATACTTGCTGCAGCTGATCTCATTCCTGAAACATTGTCGGCCATGATGCATCGTGCTTCAGTAGTTATGGGTTCCAATGGAAGGGTTTCTGGTTCAGCGGCATTGGTCTTTGCACGTCAGTTGTTAAAGAAGTATGGCCATGTGGTGAGTGTTGTTGAGTGGGTGAAGAACTTCAAGACGACATCTGATAAAAGACTTGTTATGGAACTTGAATCCGGACGGTCATCAGACGGAGAGTTTGGTTTCCCACTTGGCGTTCCTGCAGGAGTTCAAGATTTTGATGACTTTTTACGACAAAAAATAAGTGGTGTTCGTATTTCGAGGGTTGGTTTGAGCATGAGGGATACCGTCCAAAGACTTGTTGATGAGGCTATTCCCTCTTTTTACGGCCAAGAGAAGAAGTCGTCATTTGCAGGTGGCCAAATGAAACGATCCAACATTGAAAAATCAGATGACGGGTATCAGATAGCACAACAGGTCGTAAAAGGGCTATTGGATTGCATGAGACAAACTGGTGGTGCTGCTCAAGAAGGCGACCCCACTTTAGTGGCCTTTGCGGTTTCTGCGATTGTTAGTAACGTCGGACAGGTGATTTCGAAAGTTCCCGATATGACCCCCAATGGTTCATTAAACTTTGCAAGACACATTTTGCGCATTCATCTTACATGCCTGTCCTTACTTAAAGACGCACTTGGAGAACGTCAAAGTCGGGTATTCGAGATCGCTCTTGCAACAGAAGCTTCTTCTGCCCTTGCACAAGTTTTTGCCCCTGCGAAGGCTTCTCGCGGTCAATTACAACTTTCTCCTGAACCCCGTGATTCGAATTCTAACTTGTCTAATGAAAGTCTGAATAGTGCTGGAAAAGTGTTTACTAAAACTGCCAAGGCAAGTGGTGCTATTTCTGCGCTTGTTGTTGGGGCTGTTCTCCAGGGTATTGCGAGTCTCGAAAGGATGGTAACTGTTTTTAGATTAAAAGAAGGGCTTAATGTTATTCAGTTTGTGAGGAGCACAAGGTCGAACTCGAATGGTAGTGTACGGTCTATCGGGGATTTAAAGATGGATAACTTGGTTGAAGTTTCCGTTCATTGGTTTCGAGTCCTTGTTGGCAACTGCAGGAGTGTTTCTGATGGATTTGTTGTCGAGCTTCTGGGTGAATCTTCTATTGTTGCGCTGTCAAGAATCCAACGTATGCTTCCTATTAACCTCGTCTTTCCACCTGCATTTGCTATTTTCGGATTTTTGGTGTGGAGGCGTTTCATTCTCAATGCCAATGTTATGGCTCGTGACAACATTCCACAATTGTTTCAATCTATAACATTGGCCATCAGTGATGCCGTAAAGCATTTGCCATTCCGAGATGTGTGTCTCAGAGAATGTGCGGCATTATATGATATTGTAGCTGCAGATCCAAGTGATTCTGAATTTGCAACAATGCTGGATTTGAGTGGACCAGATATGCATTCAAAAATTACTGCCTTTGTGCCTCTTCGTGCGAGAATCTTTTTAAATGCGATCATCGATTGTCAATTGCCATCAGAAATTCTTACCCAGGATGACGGGAATAGGGTTTCTGGGCATTCTGAGCTAAAGGCTATGCATATGGAAAATGAAACTAAGCTTCTTGATAAGCTCGTACATATTCTGGACACATTACAGCCTGCAAAGTTCCATTGGCAATGGGTTGAGCTTAGGCTATTGTTGAACGAACAAGCGGTCATCGACAAAGTCGAAGCTCGTGACGCTTCATTGGTAGAAGCTTTGAGTTCGTTCTCACCAAATAATGACAATGTTGGTGCTTCTGAGAACGAAAATAACTTCATTCAGATGGTTCTGACTAGGCTGCTGGTCAGACCTGATGCTGCTCCCCTTTTTTCGGAGGTCGTCCACCTTTTAGGGAGATCACTTGAGGATGAAGTGCTGTTGCAAGCGAAATGGTTCCTTAGAGGCCACGATGTTCTCTTTGGTCGGAAATCTATTCGACAACGGTTGATTAATATTGCCGAGAGCAAAGGTCTGACAACCAAGACCCAGTTTTCAAAACCATGGGGTTGGTGTAATTCGTCTCCTGATGGACCTGCAAAAAAGGGTAATAAGCGGAAGTTTGAAATGACCTCTCTTGAAGAAGGAGAGGTAGTTGATGATGGAACTGAATCGAAACGGCATGCAAGAACGTTTACGGATGTTGAAGCACTAATAGTCAGTCAACAGCATGTGACTGAGAAAGCATTGGTAGAATTACTTCTTCCATGCATCGACCAGAGCTCTGATGACTCACGAGTTACCTTTGCAAGTGATTTGATAAAGCAGATGAATGAAATCGAACAGCAGATAAGTACAGTTACTCACGGAGCAACTAAACAGCCAGGAATCGTTGCCTCTGGAATTGAAGGTCCTGTGAGCAAAGGGAACAACCGCAAGGGTATAAGAGGCGGTAGCCCTGGATTAGCCAGGCGTTCTGCAGGACCAGTTGAAATGATGCTTCCTTCACCCTCGGCATTGCGAGCTTCGATGTCATTGCGTCTGCAGTTACTTCTTAGATTGCTTCCTGTAATCTGTGCTGATGGGTAAGTATGCAGATTTCAATAATGTTACTTAAATGAGCTGAGTTGAGCTTGATCAATCCCTTTTTTTAAGCTCAAGTTCAAGCTTGAGCTCAATGAAGTATTGGATCCTTTTGACTTGGCTTGACTTGACTTAATTCTGTATATAAGAAGGGCAATTGATGTGTGTAAAAATGTAACTTAGTAAAAGCTCAATAAGGCCATGAGTTTTGCATGTTGATAATTTGAATACATGATTTGAATGCCTACTCCAGTAGTAGCTTGAGCTTGACTTAAGTCTAGTATTTTTCGAGTAGATTTGGATTAGCTTGTGAGTTGGCTTGACTTGATCACACCTTAGTTCCATACCAGCTTGAGTGATACCTTGTTAGTATGTGTAGCGAAATTGGCATGTTCGAGCAGGTTGGGTAACTAGTCAAACAAATAATATGTTTAGAGCGCTTTAAATTGTGTTGCATCGACTCACTAACCCTTTTTAATTTAATTATGTTCATTTTTTAAGTTTTACACTGCTACTATATTATCTTTGGATTAATTAAACTTTTATTAGAAATAACGATCCATTTTTCTTAATAAAGCAATATAGGAGATTTCAAAGAAACTCGAGTATATATAAGGCGACTACAAAACCATTCTATATTTGTTCTCTTTTAGCTATTAGCTAAGTATTTTAGTTGTACCTATCTGACTCGTTTCAATTGATATAACCCGCATCAACCCAATTCTCACATAAATCAGTTGAAATTGCCACCTCTCCTGTCAGTGTCGATGTGAGTTTGTTTGTGAAATAAATCCATTTAGGGAATGGCATGCCCCCTGTTTGTAGTCTTCTTGGTTACATAAATATCGTGGTAAAAGTTAGTTCAATTCACGAGTTTGGAAATGTTTTTCTTTTGTACTTATGTAGTTTGCATTTCCTGTGTTTGATTTGTTAGGGAGCCGTCCGCCCGTAACATGAGGCACATGCTTGCTCAAGTGGTACTTCGACTCCTTGGAAGTCGGGTTGTGCATGAGGATGCAGATCTTTCTAATTTGGCTTCAAGGTTTTTCGTCAAGAGAGAGGTGGAGTCCATGATCGAGTCTTCTGGTACCGTCAATCTGGGTGAAAGTCTATTTGATCGGTTATTATTGGTGCTGCATGCACTGTTGAGCAGCTCACTGCCCTACTGGCTAAGGCCAAAGTTTCTCTCGAAGGCCGCTACCGAAGGTACCAGGGACTCGTCTCTATATGATCGTGACGTCGCTGAGAGCTTGCAGGTATGACTTTTTTTGAACTTTCAAATTAACTCATTCCTTGATCCTCTTACTACAAAATTGGGTCTTTGGAGGTGGTTTATGAAATTTATCATCACGACTTGATTAATCAGAATAATAACTAGATATCAGATTATTAAAGCTAGGGATAGGTATAAGGTATGTAATGAAACATTCATCTTAAATGTTCAATTTTCTTGCATCTTCTATCCCACTACATCGAATATGATGATTTTGACCCTGGTTTAATCACTTTTACTCAAAGGGTAAAATGCACCAACATGTACCCTATGTTCTGTCCATTTCTGTTTTTTGGATCATATTATCGAACTTAGAATTTTAGGGTTTATGTTATTAGCATGCAATTAGGAAGGGACCAATTACCTAGAATAGAAAACTGACATTTAGTAAATGGTTTTTAGGTTTACTAACTGAGTCATTTTATGTGATTATAAACTTTTAACACTTAAATGTTGGTTTTGAACGTACGAATTGCAAAATAAGAAGTGACAGAAAGTATATTACATTTTGATGCATCTAACTCTAACACTTTACCCAGACACTCCAAACTGATTATCAGAGTCAGGATAGTCGGGCCTAAACGCACATCCAAACTTCGCTATGATATACAATGACGAATAATAGATGGTAGTAGGGGTGTAATCGATCGGCCCTAAATTTTCATACATAAATTGTCTAAATTTTGATAGTAGGGATCTACGTTTTCAAGTTCGAGCTCGACTTACACCGAGCCGATCTCAAGTAGTTTATGAGCTTGACTTTGATCAGATCTGTAGTTAATACTCGTAAATTGGAGAGGGTGGGGGACAATGATATTATCGATCCAAATCAACACCATTAGTTTTTAAAGGACTGATAATAGTTATTAAAAGGATATTGTTGCATTTATATTCTGGGATGGAGGAAATATGTTTTCGTATTTTGAACTTATTTCGAATTGAACATTGATGCATCTTAACATATTGATAAATGGTGCAGAACGAGTTGGATGGCATGCAACTGCCAGATGGGGTCAGATGGCGCATTCAGACCGCGATGCCATATGTTTTCCCTTCTTCAAGATTCTCAGTCTCGTGCCAGCCACCGACAGTCCCTCTTTCTGCTGTTGGTTCTCTTCAATCAAGCGTGTCGGTACCTACGCCACATCCTGGTAACCTTCGAAACAATCCAGTTTCTTCATCACGCGCCATCTCAAACGGGCCAGGAAAGGCCACCAAACCCTTATCCTCACAACCTGACCCTGATTTCGAGATTGACCCATGGACCCTTTTGGAGGACGGGGCAGGATCAGGCCCGTCTTCCATAAATGCAGCTGCAATCGCCGGAAGTGACCATGCTAATCTGAAGGCGTCTAGCTGGCTCAAGGGTGCAGTAAGGGTGAGGAGAATGGATCTGACTTATATAGGTGCCATAGACGACGACAGCTGATTATAATTCGTTGGTGTTTGTAACCTTTTGGAAAAAAAGTCAAAGTCAAGCCCTGCTTAAGGTAATTGTTAACTTTGTAAAATTACCATTTTGGGGTCAGGGTCAGGGTCAACCTCCCCCTACAGTTTTGGGGTTGATCATATTCTTTTTGAGGGCATGGGTAGTCGGGGGATCTATTATGAAACTTCCAGATGCAGATACATTCCTTTGGCTGAAATTGGCTCGGACCTTGCTTGATGACTAACCCCTTGGACCATAGTGGCTCAGTCCTGGACCGTATGGTTCGGAGATTTGTTGTATATATAGGGATATCATTCGGTTTTCACCAACCTGAGCAAAAGTATGTCGAAAAAAAAAGAGAGAATGATTTGCAGTTGTCTGTTTTCTTGGGTCTTTTAGGATTCTTGAGCTGGGATAATATTTACACCAAGCTCGTTTAATGCGCGCTCTCTCTCACACAAACTTGTGTATTTATTGTTTGCTCATGGAGTACGAGGAAGGTAAATCCTTTTTCCCCAAGTTTAGAATCGTCGAATCTAGAGCAATAAACTTATAGAGACATGTATTTCATGTAGTGAAAGCTGTACTTTTGCTTTGGATTTGACGTTACTTTTGCCCGTAGACGTTTTGTGGGTTGAATGCTTTACATGATAGTTGATGCATGTTTGTAGATCGAAATGTTAAACAGTCAGGTCGAGTCAGTTGTTTGCCTGACTGAACCCGACTGTTTAACGGTTTGACATGGTAACCGGGTGAATAGTTCTAACCATATGGTGATGATTTGTGTGTTCAAGTGTTTATGACTTGATTCATGCTATTATGATATGATAACATGACTAGGTTAGTACAATCATGTTATTATGAGTTGTTTAATCTAATCATTTTAACAAAATATTAACTAAAATATGATAAATTATAATTATACCATATGTTTTTAATTTTTTTAGTTGTCTAAGGGTTTAGCTGTAAGGTCTCTAAAGTAGAAGGGGAAAAACATAAAGTAGGTGCCAAAAGGAAAATTAGGAGGGACTTGGACCTTCAAATCTTGGTAAGTAGTTGTCAGGATAATTAGTTATTTAGTTGCAGTTGTTTAACTATAGTATAGTAATTTGATATGGAATTAAGCTATTAGTAGTGTTTTACTGTGGATTATTTTAGTAGAATCTGAACCAGTTTTACAGCTAAAGGTAAAAAGTGACATTCCTAAGTTTTGGTCCCTTAATGAAATTCATTATATGAATAGTTTTTTAAACAAATTTTTCTCACTCTTTTTCTGAGTATGTTTGACATGATCGTTAACTTTTAATATGATTATTTTACCCAAACGACAAATTACACTTTTGGTCCTTCATAATAATAATAATAATAATAATAATATCATCATCATTATCTTGGATATTAAATCCATATTTATCATTTGTTCTTAAGTCTGACCACCTACTCTTTCCTCTATCTCCTTTACGCTGTGTTGTCGAGGGTGGAAAGAAAATAAAAGAAAGAAAGTAAAAGAAAGAATTTAGATATTTTCTTTTCCTTGGGTTCTTCTTACTTCTGAGAAGAAAAGTTTAGAGCCAAAAACACTACAATTTCATTCATTTTCATCCTAATAACAAAAAAAAAAAAAACACAAACTAATTTTACTTTTCTTGATTTTTTTTTTTATTTTCATTCTTTTTCCACTGTTAAAAAAGTTTTGAGAACACAACGTAAAAGTTCTTTTCCATTCTCTTCTCTATCTTTCCTTATTCATCGTAGTTACAAATGCAACCAATTCAGTGATGTTCATACTCAACCATAAGATTCATCTTTGTTTTGCAAAAATTATAATGGTGAATACATAGAGGAAATCCATAAGCTCTATTTGATTACCCGAGTTCACACTCTTGAACAAATCTTGTTTGTAACCGATTGGGATTCTTGTTTCTTGTATATGGTTGTGTTTACTTCTTCTACAACAGTGAACGAAACCAAGTTTCCATCTCCGAGATCATCTTCGCCCATTCCTTTCGTCAATCTTCAATTGAAGTTTCAGATTTTCGTTGGTGTATCGAAGTTCCAAATCGTTAAAAGGAATACGAAACCCAATTCGTTGAAGTTTGATATGTTTGTTTTTTGATTTGATAGAAGTTGCAGACCTTGAGCGTATTCGTCATCAATCGAAGTTCCAAAAAGCGAGTGTCTTGGTCTTAGATTTGGTGCTCAAGACACACTCGTAATGGTGTTTTCATTTCCAGAGAAAACATGTCGAACCTGATTTGGTCCAAGTGTTTTGATTTTGATGGTCTAATGGTTTTGATTTTGAACCTGAGGTGGTTGTTCGGAGAAGGTTGTGGAGGCAGTTTGGTCTAGAGATGATCAATCATTGATCAAACTAGCAATAGTTGTGATGAAGCTTCAAAGAAGAAGAAGAACAACAACAATAATCTGAAGGACTAAAGGGACAATCAAGTTGGACCAAAAATAAGAGTGTATTTTTGTCATAACCATATTCAAATTCATTTGATAGATTTACAAACTAAACAGAAAATATCAGGAAATTTGAATTTGAATTCTATTCCATTTCTGTCAACCAAACAAATGACAGTTCGAATTTAATAGATTCCATTTTTTAACAGATTTAATTCTTTCAACAAACATTTTACGAACCAAATGTCGTCTTAGATACACCTATATTCTATTAATCTATGATACATTAAAAATGAGAAGTGATTTGGATACAACATTATGCCGTACACAATAATTACATTTAAAAGGACTATATTATCCTTACTAACTTTTTTAATCGTAAAAGTAAATAATAAAATTATGAAAAAATTTGTAAAGTAATAATATTTTTTTATTAAAAATATGTCATTGTTACATATGTCCTTAACCCCACGTCAATCAAATCAAGTGATGAGATGGTTCCTGTTACCCCAGTGAGTAGTCACAGGTGAGTTAGCTTGGATCCCACCACACTAAACCATTTCTGGTAATAAAAACAAACCCACTGTCACAATAAAACCTCACCCACATGTCACTCTATCAAGGACTCTAAACCAGTTGAAATCTTCATATTCTGTGATTATATGTTCCACAAGGTGAGTGATTCATCTCCATTTCATCATCATCATCTCCATCAAAAGACAAGTTTGTGTTTTTGAGTGTGTTTTACACACACTAAGTGTGTGACACTATAATTAGGGTAAGTTTTATAAATTTAAATTTACTCTTTACTTCTGGGAAAATTAGAAAGAAATTGCTTTTTGTTTTAATTTTTGATTGGGGATGAATTTCATTCATGTTGTTTTAGAGTGATTGATGATTTCAATTCTTGATTTGTTTTTACTTGCATCTTTTAATTGCAATTTTTGTTTTTTTATTTGGGAGTTTCTAGATTCTAAATATGATGGAATAATTTATCACATCAATTGCTGAAACAAAGGGTCCCAAATTCTTGATTTTAGAGAAAATTGAAGTATTTAATTATTGATTTTCACTTACATTTTGTTGTTGTTGTTGTTTTGGGAACAATGTGTGCCTAATTTTTGATTTTTTAACACATTCCAATTAATTCCATAAGCAATGTTCAAAATTCTTATTTTTTATATGAATTCTCTTTTTTTGAGAGCAATCCATGCCTAAATTTTTTATTTTTACTACGAATTTTAGAGTTTCTGAAAAACCCGTTTCCCAAATTCAATTTTTTTAAAAATATTGTCTATAGTATATATATATTTTTTTTAAAGAAACCCATTTTCCAAATTCTTTATTTTTGATACTAAAAGTTCGTATTTTTATATAAATTTAAAATCTTTTGGTAAATCCATTACTGTTCTTGAGTTTTATTAAAAGATAATTTGATATTTCTGAAGCAAAAAAAAAAAAAAAAAAAAAAGAAAAAAAAACTTTATTTTACACTGAATTTTAAGTTGTTTCTTTCTAGAATCCCAGTTCCCATAGTCTTGATTTGATGCATTTTTGTGGTCACTGTTTGTTGCTTTTCAGGGTGTATAAGAGGAGAAAGGCAAAGAATTGTTGATTTGTTTCCTCCCAATTCTCATAATTTTGGTTCAAGAATGGAAGGGGTTGATGATGGATCAGAGAAAGTCAAAATCAGTGGCGCTGGTGGCGGCAGCGGTGGTGGTGGTGGAGGTGATGTAAATGAAGCTTTGAAGAAATGCTTGGAAGAAAACAAAGGAGATCATGATAAATGCAAACCAAAAATTGAAGCTTTAAAATCCTTTCCAAATTCATCATCAAAGAAGCCCATAACTCCTTTAAGGCTTAGAAGTGGTTCATTAACTGATGTATGAAGTACAATATATATATACGTATAGCCATATAGCGTATAGCCGTATAACTTCTAATGCATGATGTATAAAACATCGTAAATCATTCAAGCATGAAAGGAAGTCCTAGCTTATGAAGATATGATACCCTGAACATTTCTTTTGTAATGTAAGCTTTTTTGTTCTGCGATGTTCATACTAAATGGCCACTACACATAGACCGAACAAAAGTTCCTCATTTGAAGATAGGTGTGACCCTGTTATAAAAATACCCGAAGCTAAGATCAATCTAGTCTCTTGATTGTAAAAGCTAAGATGTTAATAGTAACAAATTGCTTATATAGCCATATAGGTCCCATCAGGGTGGCTAAGTGACTGGCCTCACGACCATCATAGAGGTAAATCGTGTAATCTAAAGTTAAGAGATATGTGTCAAAGTTTGATCCATAGACTATAGATTTCATATCCCAACCACTAGACAACAACGAAAACACGTTTGAACAAGGTTCTTGATTGCAAAAGCAAGGCCATAAAGTTATTATGTCTTACATGTTGTTTACAAGATTTACCTTGCTTATGTTGGTTGTGAGACTAGTTGGTAGGACTACTTAAAAGACGGTGTTTGTCCTGTTTCAAAGTAGTTAGAAGAAATCAAAGTAAAAGTTATTACAAAAACAAGTCCAAAAAATATATACCAAAAAAATAAATGTGAAAAAGGCCTGGCCTAACATTCTTGTTCTTGGTTTATCATTGATGTATCTACAAACAAAACATCTTCAATCCAACCAACAATATTAAATGCCAAACCTTCCAAAACCCTTGAGTAGCTTTCCAATATAGCTTGTCCCACATCCTACAAGTAAACCAAAATGTTAAAACAATTATATATCTCACTTAAAAAGCTTAATGCTGTTTTGAACAAATTATGGAAGTGTTTTGAGCTATTACAAATTAGTTCACTTTTTATTACAAAATTTTAGCAAAAAGAAAAAGAATACCACCTTTTTTTTTTCTTTTCTTTTTTTTTTTTTTAAATAAAGGGGCATTTATTTTTCCTAGTAGTTAGATAAGAATTGTTTTAGATATTTTAAGAAGTTAGTTTTACTTTTAAAAAGAGGGTATTTAAAACATCATCTCTTATTGTTATTTTTAATTTAGGAAAAAAAGTTTTTTCTAAGAGGTTAGAGCAACACGCTTCTTTTATTTTTGCATTTACATTCTCATGATTTGTCCAAATCTTTTGTTTTCTCAAGCTTTTTCCCCTGCATTTTATACTTTGTAACAATAAGCAAGTAGTCAAGTACAATGATGCAAAAAGTTGATCTCTTGAAAATTAAGTTCAAGTAGTAATCTTTGTCTATAATTACTAGTTTTTTAAGGGTCTCTGTAATAGTTGTCCATCATGGGTTTGTGTCCATGTGGACGAACTAATATTAATTTTTATTTCATCCAATTCTTCAAAGTGTAAAATGATGATTAAAATGGTTTGACTTGCTTATAATTTCCAAAGGGCCCACACTAAAAGAAAGGGCTTAAGTCTTAAGATGCTATATATATACACACACATATAGAGAGAGACAAGATTAAAAAAGTCCCCTTGAAATCAAGTGCCAACGTACCTCTCTTAAAAACTTTTTAACTTTTTTTTTAATAACCAAGTTTAAATTAATGTTATACACATGATAGATGAATTTCACATACATTCACACGTTCTGTATTCTTAAAAAATTATGTGAATGTTTAGGTCTTATTTATGTGAATGATCATTCATACCATTCACGTGATATTTTTTACCATTCACATTGAAATTTGATGTTGCTCATTTGATAAAAAATCTTATAATGTTGTCATATATGACTATGCCAAAGAAAATATATGTGAATGATCATTCACAACAAGATACGTTGGGTACGCTGGAATATTATGGATACACTGATGAACCTAATCTATATATATACATATAAAATAATAATAATGATAATAATATAATACTGTATATGTTTTTATATTTTAAAGGTGGGACCTCAGACTAAACAATGGATTTCATATATAAATAAATAATAAATTATCTATATTCATAAATGATAAATATATATTGATGAGATGTGATGTGATATTTTTTCACATGTCATTTTAAAAAAATCATATTCAAGTTTAAGGATGCTTTAAGAAGTGAAGTGTAACATCCTATTTATATTTTAGCTGTCAATAAATTGTTTATAATTAAAAGTCTAAGTATAAGGATTTGAAAAACCAACCATTTTTATTCAACTAAATTGTTCACAAGGAGTTTCAAGTTTGATGAACTTACCTTATTGTATTGAATCTTGCTTGTGTCTAGTGTTGTTTGTGCGAGCTCCGGGAATCGTTGTTTTAGTCCAAACAACAAAGTATCTGCTCTTTCGGCTAGTACTACGTTCTTATCTCCCTCGTTGTGTTCTTTAACCATCTCCCATGTTGATTTTGGATGGTTTGTGCATGCTTTTTGCCTCCATATGTACATTGCAGCCTCAACACGATCAGCTAACTCAAGCGCTTCATGTTCTGAGCTTATGTTGAGACAATCAAGGAGGTAGTCAGGGGAGAAATTGCCAGTGGAAGTCATGTATCGGTATATTGCATCGCCAACACTTGTTCTTCCACTCTGAAAACAAACACAAAAGCTTCAGAAGACTTCCATTGCAAGTGTTGGTTCGATTCTGAACCAATCTCTATCTGCAAATGTGTGTTTGAAACAATCATTCCACTTGCGAAAATCTTCAAAGAATTACAAATAATAATTTTTGAAAAACGAAACAATAGTTTACAACAAGAACAAGCACTATGGTCTGATAGCAAATAGTATTGAGAAGTGTTGTGGACAGAGAGGCTAAACCTTAGGAAGGGAAGCAGTATATGTATGTGGGATTTCCATATCGGAAAGAATGCTACTATTGATAGCCATTGCTGCTTTGTGTATTTGATTTGCTGAATCACGCTTGTGTCGCAAATGCTTCTTGGCGGTCTCCGAGAGACCGTCAGTGGAAACACAAGGAACCGGCAGCCACCATTTTTCTTCTTTCCTTTGTGGCTGAGGAACTCGCCGGAATGACCTGGTACGTGAGTTTCCTGACATGCTTCCTTGTTCGTCATACCAAAATTCAGTTTCTTGGAAACTCTCCAATATTTCCTACAACATGAATAGAGGATTTGGTTAAAAAAGAAGTAGTTGAATTCTGTAACCAGTGGAGCCAGGAAGAGGCTAGCAGGTGTGTTCCGCTCCAATTTTTGTGGTTAAAGAGGTATTTAACATTTTTAGAATTAAGTTTCCAAATAAAATCTCACACCCCCTCCGAAATGCAATAAACTTTAAATCCCCCAGGGTTGTAAGTGAGTCGAGCTACACTCGTCAAAAGCTTGACTAACGAGTTCGAGTCTGAACTTCACATGTTAAACTCATTTAGGCTAGCGGGCTTAAACGAACCCTTATATAAAAATAACATAATATATAACTATTAATAATTATATAAATTATAAATTATAACAGCATATAATAAACGAGTCAAGCAGTCTTTCAGGAGTTGAGCTTGAGTTTGAACCTTATACTTTTAAACGAGCCGAGCTTGAGCTTGTTTGGTTAACACGCATAGGGATTAGGGGTAGCACAACGAAGGGTTAGAGGTAGAAGTCACCCAAAATGAAATGCTTACAACTTCCTTAATTACATCACAGAAAAAGGTTGCATTATGGTTTGATAATGTAGAGTGTGTAATAGTTATTTAATGCATTTTTTATTGACCAAGCTTATCTCTTTTGGCACACATTAAGAAACTACCTGTACCGGTCTGGACTAATTTTGACCTATTATCCAACCCAATACAACTCATCCATTTTGGCACCGCCATAAATTGACAGGACATTCATGCTAGTTAATTGGATGATAATAGATATAAATGATGTTACTGATATGTCATGTTGTGAGAATCTAACAATGTGACTCATAAATTTTGTTGCTGAAGACCTGAAGTACGGCATAGGAAAACAGAGAAAACAGAAAAAACAGAGCTGTCTTGCTTTTGATTTTTGAAAAGAGGTGTTTTAAGAATATCGTAAAATGGCCTTACTAGGAGCAATGCATCGAGCTTAACCAATGCAGGAAGGTTGATATCTATATCGGATCTCGGCCGACTAATCATCATCTGTAAATAATATGAAAAACATCCATCACAAACACCAAAATAGAAAGAACATGCATAAAATCACATATGATCAACTTTTTGTAACTTGGGATTTCAGCAAATTAAAATTGTGCTTGCAAAAATGGAAAGATAGTTTGCAAGAATACACAAATTTTAGAGAATGTGTTTACACTTAAAGGCAAAAGTAAATCTACCTACACTTGCAGAACGATCATCTTTCTTGTTAAAATGCAGAAAGCATTACACATTACAAGCGTGAAGGAAATTTAGAAAACAATATTTAAAAGTTAAAACCAATGATCGTTTTTGTGTTTATATTTCCATTATATGTCCATATTTTCTACTTCTTGCGCTCTATAGTGTTTTCGTATAATTTTGTTTTTCAAGAACGATTAGTTTGCAATAATAAGGCCACTCAACAATTTCTCAATAGAAATTTAATTTTCAGTACCTCCATGGATGCTCCGTTTTGTGAATTTTGCAATGCTGGAATATATTCAATGATGTAATCACATACAGATAATAAGCACGTCATTTCCCGTTTCCACATCATCTTTTTATCAGGATACAACGGTTCTAATCTCTGGTGTTGCCCAAACACAGATACTACAATGTACAAAAGATTGAAATTTTAAAAAAAGCAATTGATTAAAGATAATAAACTCACAAATTAGCAATCGTGTGGTACTCTATGAATTGTCAACTGCTATGGAGAGAAGAGTACATACCGTAAAGATTTGTTATAGCATTCGAGACAGTAACTGCCGTTGAAACTCCTTTACCACTGCCAGACATATCCTCTCCCAACAAAAGCTTCGAAAATCTTTCTTTCATCATTTCAAGCTCTGCTCATATAAAATATAACCAAAAGTTTTTAAACTAGAAAATGCATAATGCATCTTTTATTTAAAAATCTTTAGTAAGAATCATAAACTAAAATCCCCCTTCCAAAAATAGAATGATGCAGATGTTCTTGCCCTCAAACTGCTCATAAAAGTAGCAGAAAGCGATTAATTTTTGTTCTAAACAGGGAAGAGACATTATGACTTTTTCGGTGAAGTGTGAATTGAATTTTAACTTTATGATAATACTTCTATTCATTTGTGTTTTAGCGAGATTTTGGACTTCAAAACATTACAAGAAATGTGAATGCATAACTACATATGAGAGTAGCATCTTTAGTTATTGAATAAAATAGTTGAACCAAGAAGGACAAATTACCAAGAAAGGTAATATAAAATAGAAATGTTGATAATAAAGGTAACATGAAATTTTTTATACCGAGAAAGGATTATAAATTTCAGTTTTGACAATAAAAGATATCCATGACCAGTTAAGAAGGTACAATTTGAACTTTATGATCATTTTTCTGGCAAAAGCCAATATTTCTTGATCATTTCTCGATCTAAAAATTTGCATTTCATGTCTTTTGTCGAAAAAATAGAATTTCATGATTATTTCTCAGCCTAAAATTTTCATTATACCTTTATTGACAAATTTTGTATTTAATATTACCTTTCTTGACAATTTTCCCAACCAAAATATGCATCAAATAATTCATATAAGTGAACAGAACAATTAGTTCAACCAATGATATAATTTGTTTGCTAAAGAGCTTACTATTAATAGAGTTAACATATTATTGTTAGCATGCATCATATTTGGATTTCTGTGTCACACTGTTTTCCGATAAAAGTTGTAACTCAATTATAGAAAATTTACTGAAATAATCAATAAGTTAAAAAAAAGACCTTAAAATAGACTGACAATATATTTTAATTAAATTTCTACAAATGAAATGAATGTTTTGTAACATATATCCTACAATCTGAGGTTTTTTTAGATTCTTTTTCAGCATTTAATTACTATTGAAGTAACTTCAGGAAATGCCGAAAATAGAAATTACTGGTGTTAATTTTGTAACAGGTCACATCAACTTGAAGTTGGGAATTTATAGGATGTTGCACATATATGTTCTCATACTCAAAGGTCAAAATTAACCAGTATTCTTTTCCAAATATATATGAACGTAGTTTGATATATTGAAATTCAGGCATCGTTCTTTGTTAAGATTTTGCAGATGTTTTGTTAATGGGCGTTTGGAAGTGAGTTATGAAAGATTTGCCAGAGAATTAGTATAAGATAATCAACTACTTGACATTGTAAAAATCACTTTTGATGGCATTGAGTGTTTGGTGAGCTAATTATTTATAGACCAAACAAAAAAATACAGGTATATTGTATATAAGAATAAGGAGTTATATTGCAGACTTGCAGCTAATATAAAACTGATTACATGACCCCTAATTAATCGGATAATCATAAGCAGAAATAATTTATCCACGCTGGTTATCACAATTTTCAGGCAATCACTTTCGAATCACACATCCAAACACAGCCTAATAAACTAATTGAATTGCAATAGAAAATAGAAACTCACCCAAATCAGTAGGTTTCTGAGCACCAAGCTTATCATTCTTTTCTAGCTTGTGAGCATGCCTAATTCCTCCGAATCTTGAAAGGGTTGGTCGGAAAGGTGATCTCCCAGAGGGTGGCCAGCATACTGGAGAATTTGTCTCCGATGAGCAGCTAAAATCATCTGTTAATTGCTCAGAGAAACCTGAAGTTTCTGAGTTAGTTCTACAGTAAGCAAAAGAATTGCCACTATGTGTTGAAACCACCATGGGAGATTGATCATGATCATGATCATGATAATGATCCAGGGAGGAAATTGGTGATGACTCAAATCCCAGATCAGAATTCTCTTCCAAATCCTCTAGTTTCTCCATTTCTACACCTTATTTGTAATTAAACGATTTTAAGTTCAGTGCTGCAAAAAACCAAACAGTTGGTGTGCATGATAAGCATCCGACATTTTTAACACAAACAAATTCAACTGAACCAGAACAAAAAGTATTTTACAAATATAAATTGAATGTGAATTGGAAAGCAATTAAAGCCAACGGATTCATCCATTCAAAATAAATACCAAAGAAAAAGAGATTCGATCTTTAATGGGATTCTCACCTTTTCGTTAAATCAATAAAATCAAATTTGAAACAATTCCCTCTTGATTAACCACAATAAATCATCCGATCATTCTTTCTAATTCTTCAATTCTTAATTGCACAAACAGAAAACCCCCCAAAGAAGCTGAAACTGTTGTTCTTTAAACAAATCCTGACCCATATCAGTATATCAACACCATGATCACGCTGAAAACTTATTTTTGAAGAATCGCAGCTGTTTGATCATGAATCCCAGCAACTCTGAATCATATAAGAGATACCCAGTTGCTAAAAAAATTAAAAAAGACGATGATGATTCTGTAGAATAATGATTGTTTCGCTTGTGCTCTTCTGAACTGATTCTTTTCAATTTATGAAAGACTGTAATTGTGTGTTTAAATAAAGAAGCTCTCTCCAGTATAGAGGGAACACATTTCTTTCTAATTAAAAGGTAAATTTCAAAAATAGCAACTAACTTCTAAAACTTTTTTCATTTAGTTATTAAATTATATGGAAAACCAATTATTAATGGGTTTAGTTTAAATTTGTTTCATTTAGCCATCAATTAACAGATTAGTTCGTTCGTATTTGTTTAATTATTCATTTATGTCGTCCGTTTATATTTTATGTTCAAACAAACATAAACGAACACAAACAATGTTAATTTTTTAGTAAACGAACATAAACAGAATATCTTATTTTCGTGTTCATTCATTAATTCAACTAAAGTTAAACGAACAAATATGAACATACTCTCATTCATTCGGTGGTTTTTTTTTTCCAGTCTTATTATTAAAACAATCATTATATTGCATAAATTGACAAATATGCAATTATGCATTACACAAATGAAGAAAGTTTTTATGTTATTATATGTATATATACTTACCTCTTATATAATTTAAATTATTATTTTACACCTTAAAACCTTTAATATATATTTTTTGAATAGTTCAAAATGCAATATTTTTATCCGTTTAATTCAATTTTTTCATTATTTTGGATTTTTAATTTAGTTTTGACTTACTGAGAGCTTTTAGATCAAATGATTATAACCTATGATAGAGAATCGAACACATCTACTCGATCAATAATAATAAACTTTGTCATGTCAAATCATCACGACCCCTACGTACGGGGACCGTGTCCTATGAATGCGTAAACCAAAAGCATATAAAAATTATCTTGTCCCCTACCCAAGAAGACGATACATTCAGTTAAAAAAAGTCAATGAACTATAAAATCATACATTCATACAACCTAACTTATTATATAAAGCAAAATACTGGATAAACTAAAAAATCGATTAATCGAATCAGAATGTACACAATTTAATTTGTTTTTTCTTTTTTTCGTTTTTTCATCTTTGGTTCAGTTCCATCCAATCCATTACATTTGAATCATATTTCTAGTGATCATCATCATCATCGTCTTCATCATTTTTTAGGTCAGTTTGATATATTTTTGAATTGATCCACACCCCTTTCGCAAGGTACAAGCACCCATTTATGCAATCTTAACATATGAAGTTATGAACATATATAATTCCGAGCTATACCAAAGTAGACAAACTTTATGTGTATTGTGGTCATGTCGGTATTCCTTTGAAATAAATTTATTTGGTTTGGACGTGTGATGGTAGATTCAAATTCTATGCATTAATCGACAAATGTCGGATACCATGATTATTGAAAAAAATAGATCTTTTAAACTAGTAATCGATTTAAAAATCATATTACAAGTATCCTTCAGATTTAAGCTCATATGCTTATAATCAACTAACAAGAACCCTCGTTATTAGAGTACTTAACACTTATTTTAACCGAATGTTTTCTAGTTATATATGGTATTCAACCATAGATTTAGTGTTAGATTCCATCAGTTTTATATCTTTTGATTTTGGTTACATTACGTCCTAATTTTGTTCGATGTGGTCTGGTTTTGTCGAGATACATTCTCTCAATAAACATAAACTTAAAAGACACATTAGTAAATTATAAAATTGACAATACAAAAAGTAGGTATATGTTTAAGTTCACTAATTTTGCAAAAATCATATACAAACACTTAAAATTTTTTTTTGATATGATAGATCACATTTAATTTAATAATACAATACTACTTGCAAAAATCATATACAAACACACACAGTAACTATGTAAAACATGCATGTTCAGATGAATGATATCATTCTTAACGTGTATTCACACTACACACTTTCACATAATCATTAAGGGGGTTAAAATGTGTCAATGCGTGTTTCTTTACAAAAGCTCATATATTATTTGTATGTACATGAATATAAAAAGAATTTGTAAAACTTTTGCATCGCATGATCACACAGAAAACTCATGTATTCACTGATGTGCACATTACTCCGCAAAGATGTGGTGCGGTCTCTAGTAGGGGTGGCTCTTAGGGTGTGCGAGGGTCAGATTGAAGGTACCCTTGTTCCGAATACACTGTACAAAAATCTCAACGATCCAACGGTGGATGAAGCCGTACGGCTGTTAGCTCTGATACCATATTGAGAGTAAACAATACGGTTAGAGTTTTCTATTAGAATTGAAGTAAAGTACAATGAAAGATGAAAATAATGCATATAAGAAAAGATTATAAAAATGACTAAATCAACTTCTACTATGCTAACTATAATAAGAAGGATATATATGTTAATAGTGGTGCGGTCTCGTTATTAGAGTACTTAATGGACTACGTTGTAATCACAAGCACAAGGCCTCTAAAATCCATGAGACGGCCCTGGTCTCTAGGTATATTCTATGAAAAGAAAGGGTTGATTTCACGAATATAGCAATTAGTTGATTACCTATATATGTTACTTTTCAAATGATGTGAAATATAATTTGATAAATTCATCCACATTGTAAAGTTAACCCAATGAAAACCATTTTATAACTTTAGGCAAGAAAATTGATAATAGATTTATAAATTAATAATTAATAAAATTATATTTTACTACATTCAAAAGTTGACATGTCATATAGATAACCAATTAGTTGTTATATTCTTGAAAAAAATTAAAAATAGATTGTTATAATTCTAAAAATGCATGGTAGGCTGCTATAATGATAAAAAAAATATCATATTATTGATAAAATAACGAAGTATATTGTTATAATCATAAGCTTTATTAAAATAGGTTGTTAGCTCCTTTTAATTAACCAAAATAAATAAATAAATAACAAGAATTTACGTCCATCATGTGGCAATTTGGTTAAAATACTTGAATTTGCATGTAAAATAAGAACAAAATCTTTTGAAGATATATATAAGCTTTATTTGTTGGACGTGCATGCCATTAAAGTTGAATTTGGTTTTCTTGACGATATTTAATGAATTGAATATAAAAATAATAATTAATATTATCATGAATGATTTATGAGTTGACAATTTTAATATTTACATTAACAAATTCCACAAATTATTTATTTAGTCTTAAAATAAAATATTAATTTCCCAAAATAATGATCGACTCCTTCGTTCATACTTGTTAAAAAGTAGGACCTATTATTTATTAATTAATTTCTTAACCGTGCATGACTATTAAAAAATATAAAAGTGGACCCCTCTATACATTAGGCGGTGTTTGTTATGCCGTAATGAAAAATGAAATAGAATGGACTATTACGACAGAATGAAAAATAGTTTTTGTTTATCCCGTGGTAATGAAATGAGTCATTACGTAAGGAATGTGATTCATTAACATGTCTTGATTTTCATTCATTGAGAGTGATGTGTTTTTTTAATTCCCTCGAGGAATGAAATAAAATTTTAATTTTAAAGTTTTTAATTCAATTTCATTTCATTCCTTTTTATATTTCTACCAACCAAACAATGTATAGTAATAACTCATTTCATTCAAATGATATAAACAAACATGACAAGGAACCGTAATGATTCATTCCATTACATCATTCATTCAATTACCTTGTTCATTTCATTCCTTTATCAGTTCATTACCTCTAACCAAACAGACCAAATTTTTTGTTTGGTTTTTATTTTAAAGTTCTGATTAACCCATTAAAATATTTAATGATAAATATAAATTATGACATGTTAATATGCCGGTAATATGTTGCTATTCATACATCCCTTTCAATCAGGGGCGGATTTAGAGTATAAATAGGAGTGACACCGATAAATTTTCAAAATACTGAATTACGTATGTATCAAAAACCCGAGTGACACCTAAGATTTTTTTTGTGTGACACCTACGAAAAATTATGAACTTAAAATATACAAATCTAATTTATATTTGTTGTTTTTATTACTCAAATTTATTAAAATGTTACTAAGTTTTAAACATAAATATTTTTTATTTAAAGAAACCCAACAGAATGTTTGAAAAACCGATCAATTAAGTATTATTATATTAGCCCAATAGCCCAAAAGACTTTTTAAAAACCCCAAAAAAAATAACCCATACCTTGTACTATGTATTTTTTTAATTAGAAAAATCTTGTTATTTGTTAATTTTATGTGGACAATCCGTTTCGGTGATCCAATCCATCTTAGAAAATATAATTTAATACTTAGTTTAAAAAAGTGACAACGATAAAAAAAATTTCTGGATCCGTCACTGCTTTCAATTAATTTTTACTAATCATATGTCTTCTATCTCACATGTTTTTTTTGTTAGTGACGTGAGATCCAATAATTAAATTTGTACGTATAAGATAACCTAACCTGCATATGCCCTCGTTCAAAAAACGGACGGGTTGCGTCAGGTTGGACACAAGTAAAAAACGGGTTTAGGTTGGAATAGATACAGATTGAGTTGCCCATAAATGTTCAAAAAAAAAAAAAAATCATAATCATAAACATTCAACTATATTATTGTTTATTACATAAAATAAAAATATATATAATTATTTGAGCCATTTTAATCTTCTCTTAATTCCAAACTAAAACAAATTAAAGGCCAAATCACCCCAAAATCTTTCCCTCTATCTCTATGGAGGCCGAAAACGAGGCTTTCAGTGTGGCTCAAATCGGGGGGACGGTGTGCCCATGCGATCCCGCATACCATGTTGGCTAAGCCGATGCTCCCGTTCCTGTTCCTGTTCCTGTTCCTCACAAACAATATATCGTCTTTTCAAAGTAAAATTAACCAAAATCAATATCTTTTCTTCTTCGTTCATCATCGTTCTTCGTTTCCTGTTAATTTATCATTTCCAGAATGTCTAATCGTCTCGAGATTCTCACCATTTAGTTTATGACCATTTCCAGCATTGCAGTCTCCTCGTCCCTGAATTCGCCGTTTCAGACTTTCAGCCAACTGTGGATTCGTTTGTTGGCTAACGATCGACATGCCCAAAAAGCCACCCACAGGTGCACAATAACTACATAAAAAATAAAACTCATTTACAGCTCTATAAAAAGAACATACAGCCCCTTTTAAGCCTTTTGAAAACATCAATATACTAGACAATAATCCAACAATTTGCTCAAACTTAAAGAACATAAGCAGTCTATAATAGAAACTTATACCGACAAAAGACATGAACTGCTGCACCGTATGTATTTGAACTCGAGAATATTAAAAACCAGAAAATAAAAACCAAATTGGGGGACAAATGAACTTTAAGAAAATTGTAAATAAAGATAGGAGATGGAGATGCAAGTTAAAATAATCTATCTTATATCTAATAATTAATTGTATGATTAGAAATATGTTTTTGTATGAACTTGCAGCTTTCAAAAGTGAAAAATGGATGACAACTTAAAGGTAGATCAATGGACAAAACCCGACAGAGCAACACTAGTTCCACTTAGGTCAAGTTTGTTTACCTCTTAATGGAATCATTGACTTCTTGATGATTCTATTAAGAAGTAAACAAACAATCCCTTGGTTAAGAATACATTTTTATTATTTATACCATATTACTGCCCCCAGTTTGAGGTCATTTTGGTATAACTCAGTCCCCACACAAAAGGTCTGGAACATGAATCTAGAACATAAATTAACAATGTCATTAAACCTGCAAATGAAACCCTAAAATCCCAAAATTCAATATCAAAATCTCAAGACGACAAGAAACATGGAAGATTAATGTTTAAGGCGATGGAAAATAAAGTCGACTTAGCCTTCTAAACAGAAACATGGAACTTTCTTCTTTGGTTTTCTAATTTTTTTTACTTAAGGGTTAATATCGACTATTGACAGTTTTATCAGTTTGGTCTCTCAAAATTATCTTTTATCATTTTAGTCATCACATTATTTTTTCCTTATTGAAACTGTGAACTTCATTACCTTTAATCAGATTAAAAAATGATATCACATTTTAGTTTACGATTTATGTTGAAAAAAATCATTATGTTATCAAATTTTTTATCAGTTTGCTCACTGACATGTTTTTTTCCATACTAAATATCTTTACTAAATATCTTATAGAAAGTACATGTTTAAGCAATCAATTATATCGGGTTTTAGTAAATCATTTTAACACTTTAATTTTTAATGGGAAAAACACCTCAAGGACCAAACTAATAAAATGTTAAAACCATGATGGTTTTCTTCAACATAAACCTTAAACTAAAATTTGACGCCATATTTTTTAATCTGAACAACAAGTTACCCGTAACAAATTTCACAGTTCTAATAAAAAATAGAACATGAGGACTAGATAGATAAAAAAAATAACATCGAGGGACCAAATTAATAAAACTGTAAAAATATGATGGTTTTTTAATATCAACCAATTTACTCAATTAGCTGACCACTCTACAGATAACTATCAACTACAAGTACAAACAGAAACACCATCTCATACTTACATGAAAAGGTTGTCATCTCAGCTCATTTGTTTTCTTGTAAATGCAGGGTGGATCATGTCTTGTTTGAAGGAGTCAAGTTTGTCGATTCTAGACATACAATCTTTAATTCGCTTTATAAGTAACGGCATTGCTGATGTGTTATCAGAATTCTTCTGTTTAATCATTTGTACTTTTTCAGTGTGCATTGGATCCTTTTCGACTAATATCTTAACCCTACCCTCAGAATCGGGAGGCGCACTCGCTTCTTCTGCAACAGTTAAGGAACAAGTCAATCCTACTAATAACAACTTACGAGTTACAAATGATAAAGGATTGAAGAAGTAGCAATTCTTTGCAAGTGATTATGAATTTGAAAATGAAAAGTAAGTAATGTAACATAAAAATTATATATCAACATTTGTAACCATCATACTATTCCGCAACGGTTCACCGCAAGTAAAACACAAAAACTAAACACGCAGAATAAACAACAGAGATCATATGTGGTTCCGTCCAACAATGACTACACATCCACAGCCGCACTAACGAGTCTCTATTCTATTTCTTTCAGATTAGGTTTACAATTATATAGGGATTATTAGTAGAAAGAAACTGAAACCGAAATGCCCTAATGGGCTTATGTCTTATTCTAATTTTTTGGCCCAGTAGCAGCTCTCAGAGGATCAATAGGAAGCGGGATCCCTGACCCCCACCGAGGTGCTGCTCCTTTGAACTCCAACTTCTTGGCAGAGAATAATTCCTCTGGCATCAAGGCTGCAAACGAGTCAAACTTTTGTTGAGCACCTACAGCTCTGCTTGAATGCGCCAAGCTTCTATCGAACTCGATCAAAAGCTCGAGCTCGAAAAAGTTAACGAGCCGAGCTCGAGCTTTAAATGACTCAGCTTGAGTTTTTATCGAGCTTTTCAAGTAATTTGAGTATCAAGACTCACACACACACATACATACATACATAGTTGAGCTTTTATTAAGCAATTCGAGCTTTTCAAGTATCGAACTGAGATTTTATGGAGTTCGAGCTCGAGCTATATGCCAAAAAAAGCTCAAAAATCATCTATAGAAATTCAAGCTTTTTTTGAGCCGAGCTCGAACCTAATTCGAGTACTTCTCGAGTCGAGCTCGAGCCTATATTTTGAAAGTTCGTCGAGTTGTCGAGCCAAGCTCGAGCCTACCCTAAACGAATCGAGCCGAGCTCGAGCCCTATCAAGCTTGAGCTTGACTCGACTCGTTTGCAGCCGTAGGCATCATCAGTCTCCATAACTTAACATACATAACATGTACAAAGTTTCAGCTTTAAAACAACCATTCTAGTCATAAAAATCCCAAAAGAACATTATACTTGAAAAGTTAAACCTTTCTAATCATTATATATTTATACTTGACTTAACTTTTAGTAAAACCACTGTAATTAATACATTGGCACAAAAATGTTTTAAGTTTTCCAAGTACGTTGTTGTTGACTTGTTTCAGTATATATCCCTTTGCAACTATAATGGTTTCAGAAGTCAAAATCAAGTACAAGATTTACAACCCCCAAAGGAATTGGCCTAGTGAATAAGGCTTGGGGCTCAGTTCGAACAGCCAGCTTTACATAAAATTACCAATTCCACAAAGCCATGCTCACGGGAAGGGAAGCATAAAATTAGCCTGGGACATGTAAAGGGGAGTGCTTTGCATGGATTTAGAGTCAAAATGGCCAAATACCACATTATTCAAATGCAAAAGCACAGTCTTTATAAATTAATCACTCAATGAAAATTGAATAATGGAACGAAAACAGAAAAGTAACAAAATTACAAAATTAACATCATCCACTGGAAATGTCTTCAACTAAAATATCCATAGGGAGCTTTGTCATATGGCAGTTTGCCGTTATTAGTAATAAAATGGTTTATTTTCAGACCGTTGACATCAAGTTTCCCTTTCCTTATCTCATACGCTAACAAGATGATCCTAACTAGATCTGTTCGATAATGGGCTTAACCAATTCCACCACCCCAAAACATTGACCACCTGGATTGGACAATTGCAACCCGGTCAAACCGGTATTGCTGGTTCCAGTAATTGCTCTGTTGCTCAGGCTGATCTTGGGCTGCTGTCAGGTCCTGATCCAAATGCACAGCTCGTGGGCATTCGGTAATGGACCTGAAACACAGACCACATGCTACATACATCAATTATTGGGGAAAGAAAACTAAGGCCGCGTGTGGCTCACGGAATCAATTTTGAAGAAATTGGAATTTATTTAGTGTATTTAGAAATCTAGATTACAAAAAGAATGAAGAAAAATTTGTTTAAATTCCATCAAAATCTATGATTTAATGAACCCATCATTCATTGCTATTTGTAATAGAATTTAGATTCCAAACATTTCACAATTCATACCCTTACCCTTACCATAGCTAACCTTAAACACCATTCATTACATACCTCAACCAATAACAGTACTATATACTATAAATTGAATTTCAATTCTTTCAAACTTCATTCTGCGAGCCAAAAACCTCCTCAAACTACATGGTGTCAGCGCTCTCATAACAAAGAGAAAAAGGTTGTGGAGTTTGAAGAACCCACAAATCAATTGCCTGAACCTGTGACATCTAAATCTGGTCTTGTTACAACTGCAACTATTGAACAGAATGATTTTATCTTGTACTCCTCATAATGCTCCTGACTTAAATGTGTCTCCTCACAATGCTGCTGGTGAGACCGTAACTAGATCGTGGGCCTTCGTGTCCCAAGAAACCCCAGCCCCTAAGAAGTACATCTATCCTCACGTCATGACATATGAGGCAAGGCAACTAGCAACCATAGGACAAACGGAGACAAGTCCAATGGCATTGTCCTTTTATTGAAATCACTCACTTAATAAATACTTATAAGAAAAACATAATTTGCATCTTAAATGGAGTAGCTAGCAGTTTTATAGAAATACAATACTTTTAACATTTATTCCTAAACAACAAACAAACATGCAAAATCACAATAACGAATAATTTTCAGATAGTCTTAATAGTAAAAACAACATTTGGTTTCTTTACACAAAAGAAAAAGCAATAATTCATCATCATATGCACCAATTCTTACAACTTCAATATTTCTAGCTAGAACAGTCGAATATCAGCTCAATCTTTTGGTAAACATATAAAAAACAAAGTAAAAAAAATCATACACCTAAATCTTCTACAAAAACATGGACTAGCATACAACATATCAATCAACCAAGTAAGCAGCGATTTAAAAAAAAAAAAAAGCATTAATCAACCAGAAGATGAATCAAAATTCGCGGAAAAATGTACCGAGATTGAGATTATTCGCAGGTCCAGGATCCGAATCATCGTCAGGACGGGTCAAATAAACAGCAGGTCTCTGAGCAGCAATAATGGAAGCGAGAGTGTTCTTGAGTTGATCTGGTAATGTCTCTCTAAACTCGGCGATCTTCTGCGCCATGAACATTACATCTTCCTGTAATTTTTCAAGTTCCTCCTCAGTTTCATCCGAGTTTTGTTCTAGGGTTTGCTCTTTCGGGTTTTGCAGTTCCTCCATCTCCACCGAATTTTAGGATTAGCTCGATGAAATTAATTTCAGTTGAGACTCTGTTTGCTAAGAAAGATAGAAGTCAAAATTTTTATAACTACTATCATTTTTCCCAATTAAAAATTTAGGTTTGTTATGGAAAAAAACTGTTTTCATCTCTTCATGACATTTTCTTTTTCATAAATGTTTCAAATTAATTTTTTTTCTTTTCCGCTTACTGAAATTTAAACATTAAAATCCGGTTTTTCAATTTTTAATTTTAATATCCAAATTTCACTAAATAAAAAATTATTTTGAAGTTATTATGAAAATAAATGTAACATAAATGGACGAAAACGTGAAAACATGTTGGTTTTTTTCCAAAATAAACCCTAAAAATTTTAATGAACACAACACAAAAATAATTTCTTTCAAATTCCATTCTTTTTTTGTTAAGTTATATTGTGGAACACAGCGTTAGGATTTATCAAGGATTCGAGCTCCAAATTGCAAAAATAAAAAAAAAATGTTTGACTCGATAAGTGTCTAAAAATTACATTGAAAACGAAATTTTTTATTGGTGTTAGTGACAATTAGTTTAGTTGTGCAACTCTAAGGCCTGTTTGGTTTGCTGGATCTAACATAAAATATGCTATTTGGCTGTCAGATGGAGCGGAATTGAAAAAGAAAAAGTAAAAGAAAACATTCCGGAGTTTAAAATTTGGTTTGGACGCGAAACCCATGTTGGGCACCTCTAGGCATGGAAGGAGGAAGGAGTGAAGGACAGTGCTACCTTAAATCTGAAGTTTCTTCATTCCACATCCAATTTCTATCATTCCAAATTTTCATTCCTTTAATATATTTCATTCACTTAGAAAACATTCAATGCAGTGGTGGACCCAGCCACCGAGAGGACCCGTTGCACAAATTTTCATCGCGCACGGTTCAAAAATTCAAATGAGTATATTTGTCGGACCGAGCTAACAAATAAATCGTTATAATTTATAATAGAAAATATAATCTAATATTCTCTTTATTTTGCTTAATAATTTAAATTTCATTGTCCACCGAATGATACCAAATGAGATCGTGCATGTCAATTATAATTAAGTTTAATTTTTAAGGTTATGATTGTGTTTGTGGTTGTGTGATAATATCAGATTCGTTAAAATTATTTAATTGACCGGGCTAACAAATAAATATTTATAATTTAAAATAGAAAATATAATTAATATTCTCTTTTGTTTGCTTAATAATTTATAATTCGTGATCTACCAGAATGATACCAAATGAGATCGTGCATGTCAGTTATAATTGGGTTGAAGGATTTGAAGGTTATGATTGTGTGATATAATCAGATTCGTTAAAAATTATTTATTTGACCTTCATTACTATCACTTTCCAATAACCTCATTTTGAAACTTTTATCTATCGATAGATTTTATAAAACATACTATTAACAATTAAAAATTAAAGTGTAATTAAACCAAATAATACAAATTTTCTAGGCTTAAATATCATTGGGTTTTTGTTTAATTTTAGCTAAAAACATTATTCGTTTTAATTTGGATAAAATGATTTGGTTTTATTTGTTATATTTTATTACTTATTTAGTTATCTAGACATTAAACTTTTAATTTTTTTGTTTCATTCGAGGCATACATTTTTTTAATCAAGTTGCACACTTAGTTTTGTTTTTGTTTTTTAATAATATAAGTTGCACATTTAAATTTTCGCCCGTTGCACACATTAAATTTCAAAAAAATTTACTCTACGAAATGAGATTATTGGGGAAGGGACCGTTGCACGGGCTACCCCTCCCCAAAGCATAGGTCCGCCTATGATTCAATGAATCAGAGGCCGTTAATTTATTGATTTAGTCAAGAGAATAAGAGTTAGTTGCTACTATTTATTAAATTACAATATACTAAGGTTATATACTCATATACTACATGAGTTGAATTTAAAAGAATTAAAAATAAATATTTATAAAAATACAAAATTGAGTTTATTAGATTTTACTTAATTATATATTAGATTAGTTAGATTAGATTATAATAGTTTGAATTTTGGCATTTTGCTTTGATTTTAATTCAAAATTAATTTGAGTAATGACATGTGACAGATTGAAGTGTAAACACGTGACAAATTAAATGAAAGGTCAACACGTGCAAATTAGTTATTCATTTAATAGTATTTATAGATGAAAATCGAGTCAGATTCACTTTCTATAGAACGCAATAATCTTTTTGTTTTTTTTTTCACCTTCTACATTCACTCCCTAAGTTGTGTTAGGAAACAGTGTTAATGACATGAGACACACCAACGTAGACTCATTTGGTAAGAGGAATGTTATGTAAGTGAAAGGTCACGGTTCGACTCCCGTCGGAGGCAAGTTGAAATTTAAGTGGAAAAAGTAAATCTTTAGATAAAAAAGTATTTTAAGAGTAGGATTAAGATAGTTTGCTGTTCAAAAAAAAAAACCAATGTAGACTCGTTAATCCATAACGAATGTATAATCATTATTAATCCATGGTCGTATACATAACATTTGCACCCCACTTTTATTCTCAATGTGTAATTAAAAATGTACTTTTTCACTTGCAACAAAGGTTTTGTCATCCATTCTTCTTGTGCTTTGTTTCGCACTTGCTGGCATCATGCGTGTGCGTAAAATCGAGGATTGTGAAAGCAAGCGATATAATTATGTTTTAACAGATCCAAGTCTTCTACTACTACTATGACGAAAATCCGGCGGCATTTATAGAACTGAATAAACCATTAGCTAAATAAACATATACATACACATAATTATTGGTAAAACACTGATTCACCATTTGACATCTGCTTGTAATTTACGTGTTCCTTGTTACCTGACCTTTTGACGTACTCTCGAATATTTTGTCCGCATTATCCACCTCAAATCCATCTCGTCTGTGAGCCTCTTCCACCTAATACGACACATGTTTCAAACTCATTTATTGTTTGTGTATAGAGATGATGTAAGTGAGCCGAGAGCTACTTGTGACCTCCCTGAGCTTGACTCGTTAAAAGCTCAAGTTAAACGAGTCCAAGTCGAGCTCGAGCCTAAATTCGAGTTCATGTAAACTAGCCTAAAATATATATTTTAAATTTTATATATATATATATATATATATAATTAAATTAAATTATAAAATATTAAACCTATATGATTAAATTATATAATAAAATATATTAGAAAAGTAATATATATGTGTATGTGTGTATATAGGATCAAAGTAAATGTTAAATATTTGTGAGAAGTGTAAACAAATGTTGTATCAAAAAACAAATTTGTTGAATCACTTGCTATTTCACGATTCAACAAAATACATTGTATTGTATCAAAGAAGGACCCACCAGAATATGTTATAAAATAAGATGGGACAAAAAAAAATGTATGGTTAGAATTGCTTCTTTTATTTCTCATAAATATTTACTTTTTATAGGAACCATATATCTATATTATGAGAAGTTAAAATAAAAGAAGCAATTCTACCCACAATTTTTTTTTGGTCCCACCCTATTTCATAAACGAGCCAAAGTCGAGCCTTACACACAAAGCTTGAAACGAGCCGAGCTCGAACTCGAGCCTGAAACTGAAACTTTTAACAAGCCTGTCAAGACTCGGGTTCGGCTAGGCTCATTTACACCCCTTTAATTGTGTGAAGAAGAAACAAAAGTAAAATACAACTTCGAGTCCCGACTTTACCTTATCTTCGGGTAAATCTTTGTATTCTGGCAACACAAGGCGTTGGGCAAACTCTATGTAAGAACAAGGGACTGATTCTATCACACCATCAGAAAATTCAAATGGGATAGAATCTGCAACTGTTGAACTTTGTAGCAGCAGGCCATCTGGGCTAACTGCTTTGACATAAATCCAAACTAAAATAATCATCCATCAACATTTGTTAGCGTATGAATCGGAAAATAAAAAACGAAAAACTAACCCTTGAGAACACCCCCTTCAGAATTCAACTTGAACCCGTTATCCACAATGAACTGGTTAAGGTTTTTGATGTTCTTCAAGTCAGATTTCAGCCTATGAGTGGATATCGTGACATGATTTAATGTGTATCCGTTGACGAGAGTCCATGCAGCATACTCGCTTTCTCTAGAAGTCAAACATAAGTATTTTAGGACTCGTACAAAACCATGATCGATGATGAATCTGATAGGGATGTGCAATAGTCCGAAACCGGATTGAACCAAGAACCAAAAGTTGGAAAAACTAGAAACAAGAACCAGACTAGGTGGTACTGGTACGCTTTGCCTGACTTTTACGATGAAAAAAAAATACAAAACCACATAAAACTGGGCCGTACCAGACCGAAAATTACTTATACCCGGAACCCAGAACCGGAGTGGATGGTACCGATTCCAGCTCCAGTCCGGTTCAATTTCGATATGTTTCGTTAGTGTTTTGGTCCAGTCCCAAGTTTTGTACACCCCTAGAATCAAATGGTATGATGATGCATCCTCACAAAGTAATATATGAGGAAAAAGAAAATAACACCTAGCTAATTGTTGGAATTCCGAGTGTGACGGTTTTGGCCATGTCAAACAACCAAGGGCACTTGAAAGGGGTGCATGTTTATGTCCAGCACCGGATAGGCCGATGTATTTTCTAATTATTTCCTGGAGATAAGGAAAAAAAAAGGATAATATGCATTAATGAAATTAGCAATAACACAATTAAGAAGATATGAAACCAACGATTAAATCGTTGAAAGTTCAAAATCATAACAGATACTCCCTCCGCCCAAAAATAGATGTTAACTATATAAAAGCACAGAGTTCTAAAAAAAATGTGTAACTATTACAACTTTTATAGTTTATATACTTTAATGACAACTTTACCCTTATTTGTTTAATTAATCAACTAATCAATTTATTGGGAAAGACAACTTTTTGGAAGTAGAGTTATTATTGGAAGTTGGAACTTAATAAAAATTATAATCATCTATTTCTGTAAGTGGACACTTTTCATGGACAATTTAAAATAGAAAGATGGACATTTAATTTGGGACAGAGGGAGTATACGTAGAATGTGATCATAACACCAAAACCTGTGCTTGAAGACTCATTTCATCAACGAGAAGCTCAGAGACGAAGATTCTAGGCAAGGGTCCATGAATGCCGCTACCACCATTGACGAACGGGACATTAGGAGGAGAAAACCAGAGTGCTTTCAACTTCTTTTTCGGAAATCTCAACTCTTCACGTTGAGTATAACCAAAATCTAGGAGGAAGTTTGACATAGATGCAATGCCATGACCATCTACCTATGTTACAAACACGGGTGACAATATTAAACATCTTGAAAGATTATTAACAACCTATAACGGCATTTTTTTAAAGAAAGAAAAAATGTATACCCCAAATGTCCGATATGCAAGATGATCATAGCATATCTGATTAACATCGGTGGATCGAACAAGCTCCAAGATTGCCTGAGCAGTCGGGTTTCGACTCAAATATACTTTCTCCATACTTGAAAGCACGCTTGTAAAGAAGGAATCACACCCACCACTGCCACCCTGAAACAACTTGGTGATTGTCACAAAAATTACTTGGTACCAATAGGGTATGCAAAGTGCAAAAACCGAAACGAAACCAAAAAATCCATAAAAGTCAAAACTAAAAACCAAACCGTATTTTATTGTGCTTTTCCCGGCTTTTAGTTGAAAAATAAATAACTGAAACTGAAAAATCCACAAAATCAAAACCGAAAACCAAACCGTATGGGTCTGGTTCTGTTAGGTTTTTCGGCTTATGGTTCGATTCTAACTTTTGCTCACCCCCGTGCCATCAAGATTCTAAAGCAAACAGCTTATCCATTGTATTTTGTAAAATTAAGGAAGCTGAAGGAACTTTTTATGTGAAACCAAAAACTCGATCACAAGAACTAATTTGTTCGAAACACATCCCATTTTAGTTTTATGTTTGACCCTGAAAGTTCAATGCCTTTAGAATAAGCTTGAGATATTCTAAACAAAATTCTTATAAATGAAGTAAAATTAGGGCAAGGGCAACCAAAAACACAGAGAAAACTTAGATTTGAAAATTCAGAAAATACATGAAATGAAAGAAGAATACATACCGATGGTAGTGATGATGATGAAACAATAGATGACGTTCTAAGAGAACGATTCATGGTTGCTTTGAGTGAAATGATCATGTTTCTGGAGGTTGACGACGATGATGGTTTATTGGAGAATGATCGTAGAGAAGAGAATATTGGCGATGAAGGAAGTGTCGTCATATTCTTCTTCTTCTTCAAGGATCAAAACCCTTTTGGTGTTGGATTGGATTGAAGATTAGATTGTGTTTGTTTTGTAAGAGGTTAATAGTCTAATGTATTATGTCTGCAGTAAAGAGGCTGGTCCAAAAGTCTGCAAGCTATAAAAAGAAGATTGTTTGTATTATGGACAAACAAGCATCTGTTTAGATTCTAAACTGTTGAATATGAAAACAAAAATTAAATAATCACACGAAATATCAAATATTAAAGGCTGGATTGAAGGAAATGGATTTGATAGACCAGGAGAACCAATACTCACATCAAGTACAGAAAATCCATAATTACAGCTTCATACGATTGAATGTGTAACATAAACATAAAAACTAGTTGACACAAAACTTATCATCCTCAGATGGCATGGATTCAGAGCTTGTTCTATATTAGTCATGAAATGAAACCAATCACATTTTGGGAAGCAACTTTGCATCAACGCAGTTGATTACAAACCGACCCTAAAACATACTTGGTTTACATGACAAAGAAACTAACATCAACATTATCACAATACCGTAACCATATGATGTACCCAAACTGAAACCCAACACTAGGCTTTATTAGTTTAGCTTTTGCAACCTCTTAAATCCTCTTATTTCTGAAAATTAAGAGCTTAACTAAGTTAAGACTGTTTGTTAGAATTAAGAGAAAAGTGTTTTTAAGCTCTTAAACACCTCCTAAAAGTAAAGAGTTGGCCCAACGTCAAAACTCTTAAATCATCTGACCCTATTATTCTATTTAATTAATAAAAATATAAATTATTTAATTTATTGTGTGTTTAATTCAAGTTCATTTGTATAAATTAACTAAATATAATATATTATTAATTCAATTTAATATTTTAATTAATAGCTTTCAGACATTTTTATTACAAAACAAGTCTTAAACTTTCAGACTTCGAACTTTAGAACCACCTCTTATATTTTAGATATCAAACATTGGCATTGTTTGTTTACAGAAAAAAGCTCTTAGGCTTTGTTTATAAAGCTATTGTTTGCAACTTCTTAAATCCTCTCAACTTTGAAATTTAAGAGCTTAAGTGCTTAACTTTAAGGATGCGTTTGTTTGGACTTAATTACTTCTTATAAGCCCCTGAAATCTTAATTTCATTCTTAACTAAAAATAGACTGTTTGTTACATTTCAGAGTTAAGTGGTTTTCAGATCTTAATTCAAAACAGACTGTTTGTTACGTTTCAGACTTAAGAGGTTAGAACGTCTGAAATTTAGTTGTGGACTTCCGTCTGAAGTCTTAAGTCTAATTTAAGAGGTTGACGTAAGTTCATATTTTATTTAACTACAATATTAAAATCAATTTAATTAACTAAAACATTTAAAGTTAGCTCTTAATTTCAGACGTGTCATATCTTAATTTCATATGTGGTTTTCAAAAAATTCAGACTTCAAATCTTAAGTCCACCTCTTAATTTCAGACGTGGTTTTCAGACTTTAGACATTTACCTCTTAAAATAACAATCACAACCTAAGACTATTTCTTAGAATTAAGAGGATGAGTTTTTAAGCTCTTAAACCACCTCTTAAAAATAAGAGGTTGTCCAATGTCTAAACTCTTAAATCAACCTCTTAGATCCTCTAACCCTATTATTCAATGTATTTAATCAAATTATTTAAATATATGAAGTAGTTTAATACAAATAGTTTTATATATACAGAGGACGACCCTCTCATGTTTCACAAATGATTTCACACATTAACCTCTCGAAAAACAAACACGCAGTTTCGCCACAAATCCTACGAGCGAGCTAGACATCCTTAGGCATGATGATGACTCTATAGAGAAGAATTATACAGAGATTAGCGTCTTCAAAAAGTCCAACCAACTTGTAAAAAATCCATTTGTCTTTACCACACCAAAATCATAAAATTGCAGTAATTGTCAAACATTGGAATAAGCAAATACGAACGAAAAAAAGGCTTAATATGTAATAACCATTAACCACGCCAATGAATTCAGTAGACGAACAGCTATCGTAAATTGAAATTTTGGAGACTTCTAAATAATACGAATTAAATACATAACTAGATTCTTTCTTCTCGCTTTCATCGCAGACATAGCAGCAAAGATTCGAATCACGACATGAAATCAACACGCACATTTCAGAAAATCAGATATGCGTTAATCAATTCACTACCAAAAAAAAATCATGTTCACTAAAAGAATTCAGATCATCAAAACTTTGGAACAAAATCGAGCGAGACATCGATCGAACGATCGAGAGAGAGAGAGAGAGACCTGTTACCGGTGGTTGGCGGCGGCGATAGCTCTGGAGGGCGACGAGAAGACGGCGCGAGACCACTGGAGGGCAGCGGCGATAGAGAAAATTGCGTTGCCGTGATGGACTGGGGTTGTGTTACTTATGAAATATGAATGTGTTGCGAGTTGTGACTGGGATATAAAAGTTGACACCACCACGTGTCATGTCTATCTATGTACTTTATAGTTTTATATTACATTTAAAATTTTAATTTCATTAATCTTGTAGGATAATTTTTAAATATATATTTTGTCAAATTTAAAATATCTATTTATATAATACAATAGTCAATAAATATAAATATATAAAAAGAAAAGTTATCATTCAAATTCAAATTTAAGTTTTATATTAGATAATATTTAGATTTGATTATATATTATTTAAATTATTTATTATAGACAGATTGGAAAAAATAAATTTTAGAAGCAAATTAATAGGAAATTGTTAGATACACGTGACAATCTCATGTTAAGCCAATTGGCACTGTATCTAAATGTCATGTGGCATCTAGTTACTCATATAATAGAATAGATAGATATTTAAATTATTTATTATAGACAAATTGGAAAAAATAAATTTTAGAAGCAAATTAATAGGAAATTGTTAGATACACGTGGCAATCTCATGTTAAGCCAATTGACGTTGTATCTAGATACCATGTGGCATCTAGTTACTCATATAATAGAATTGATAGACTAGTTTACAAACGATAACTTTAATAAATTTATTTTATTAAAATCATACAAACTTGAAATTAAATATAATATTTAAACTTTTAATACTAATAATATTTGATATATTTTACTATAATTATATGAATTATTTAAATAAAAAAACTAATCATCAATTAATATATTATTTTTATTATAATTATTAATAAAAAATTCAAATATTATTTATTGTGATTTTAAGAGATTTAAGTATCTAACCATTATTTTATCTTAAAATTAATTTGATCTCAAAATTTTAATTTAATATTGAAATATAATTAATAATTGTCATTAGTAAAATATGCCACTTGGCATCATGGAAGATGACACATGACAATTTAATACTTTTTAATAGTTTTTATAGATAAGTTGATTTTAATATTTTTTTTATTTTCATATGACCATAATTTTTAAAAAAATCAAAATTATATAATATGTATCTAAATCTATTATTTTTTTATAAAGTTATTAAAAGAAAGGTAATAAAAAAATGTTTTTCGTGTAAGATACTGTATTTTGATACATAATCCTAAAATTTTAGAAGTACAATTCACCATTGCATAAGATACAATAAAGATTTAAACGGTATCTTATATGTTAGTTATCTAACCAATATATTGTGGGTTCAAAACTTAATTGTCATCATCATAAATCGACACATGACATATGTAGTTTTAAAAATAATAAAGAAATTTAATTTATATCTATCCGAATTAATATAATCTACTTTTAAATTCAAATCAAACAAAATCAAATGCTCTACTAACTTATTAATTATGATATAATATGATAAAAGTTTTAAAAAATATAAGAAAATAATTACTATTCATATATATTTAGAAATATATATAATTAGTAGATCATAATTAATAATAATATCATTATATTTTATATATATTAAAAATATCTGCGTAATACACGGATAATAAACTAGTTAGTTAATAGTGCAGGTTAACCCATCATGAAGGAAAAGTACGGTCCAAAACGAAGTCTGAATGAGTCCGGTCATTTAAAGCCCGGTTTTAGGCCCTTCAAACCCAAATAATCCCTAACGATAGTGGTCCTTTATGTGATTTGTTATAATCGGTCCTGTCTGAGCCTGATCCTAAGCCTGGTTAAGCCCAAAACCCGAAAAAGCCTACAGTCCGGCTCTTTGAATGACATCTATATCTATATCTATCTATTCTATTAAAAGAGTAACTAGATGACACGTGTCATTTGAATACAATGCCAATTGGCTTAACGAGGATTTGACAAGTGTACATTACTTATATCTATATCCATAAAAATCTCAACAAACAACATTTAAAAGATATTTTAATATAATAATAATAAATTTATAAGTTATTAATGAACATATTAGTTTTTTTTTTTTCAATTTTAAGTTTATATAGTTTTAAGAGAAAGATAATTATTAACATTTCCGTGTAATAACACGGGTTAGGTTCATATTTATAAACTCTTAGTGGGTGGTTTATTTAAAACTAATATTTTACCCGTGAGTTGCGCGGGTTGTTCTGTTTAAAAATCTTACAATTTTTGTAGTGTTTTGTGATAATATAATGTGTTTGTTTACATTTAAAAACTTTATAATTTTTTGTAGTTCTTTTGACTGTAAACCATGATCTGACGACTGTGATTAATAACATTTGCTCTCCGACATGAAATTTTATAGGTAAAAATAGAGGTTAAATTAGTAATTAATTAAAATCATTTAAGTATATTGGTTTTCATTTAATATTCTAAATTTTCTTAAATAAATTATCATTAATTGAGGGAGTTATATAAGATAAAATGGGCAGAAAAATAATATTTAAGAGGGTTGAGGGAACAATAATAAACGGTACAAACTATAAATATTATGAATAAGATGCGACTCAATATTTATTTAAACATTATACATGAAAAAGATATTAAAATAATTTAAGAAACGTCCAAATAATGAAAAAAAATCACAGTAAAATTTTTAGTTTTATTTATAATCTATCTATACTATTAAAAGAGTAACTATACTCATTTCTGGTGAAGCCATGTGTCGTCACCATGAATTGACACGTGGCATTTATAGATTTTAAAATTAAAAAATAATAAAGAAATTTAAATCAAATCTATCAAAATCTAATATAATCCACATTTTAAATTCAAATCAAATCAAATCAAACAAAATTTAATACCTCTACTAACTTATTAATTAAATCTATCCAAATCTAATATAATCCACTTTTAAATTCAAATCAAATCAAATCAAACAAAATCTAATAATCTACTAACTTATTAATTATAAGATAATATAATAAAAGTTTAAAATAATATATAAGAAAATAATTCATCTTCATATATATTTAGAAATATAAAAATTAATAGGTTATAATAAAAAAAATAATATCATCTTATATACTTTTGTTTAAAAAATAATATTTATATCTTTATCTTTTTATTTATTATATTTTATATATATTAAAGATATCCGCGTAATACGCGGGTAATAAACTAGTATACTATTAAAAGAGTAACTATACTCATTTCTGGTGAAGCCACGTGTCGTCACCATTAATCGACACGTGACATTTATAGATTTTAAAAATAATAAAGAAATTTAAATCATATCTATCCAAATCTAATATAGTTCACTTTTAAATTCAAATCAAATCAAACAAAATCTAATACTCTACTAACTTATTAATTAAATCTATCCAAATCTAACATAATCCACTTTTAAATTCAAATCAAATCAAACAAAATCTAAAAATTTACTAACTTGTTAATTATAAGATAATATAATAAAAGTTTAAAAAATATATATAAGAAAATAATTCCTCTTCATATATATTTAGAAATATACAAAATTAATAGGTTATAATAAATAATAATATCATCTTATATACTTTTGTATAAAATAATATTTATATATTTATCTTTTTACTTATTATATTTTATATCTATTAAAGATATCCGCGTAATACGCGGGTAATAAACTAGTATATATTAATAAAAGAAAACATTTCACGTCACGTGTCACTACCTCATCAATCTAAATTTTTGATTTCCCTCCTTTTTTCCATAATTAGATTTCCAATTTAACTAATTTATTGTTTAAAAAATATGAAATCTAATTCAAATACTTTCATATTTTATCCATGTAATTAAAAAAAAGAAATACTTTAAACATTCTAATACTAATCTAAATTTATATTTAAGATAAAAAAAGTTGATATTTTAATTAAATTATAATTATCTTACAAATATTATATCTTCTCGTATAAAAAAATCAATTATAATCCATGAATTGTAATTTGAGAATTCATGTTTATTTATTTACAATGTCTTCAACGGTTAAATTGTACATTAAATATTTTAAATAAAGGTTAGTGTTTATATTATTTTTTATAAACTGGATTTAGATTACATATTTTGAGTTTTTCTTATTTAGAAAAAAATAATTGATCTTATTGTATTAATAATTAGATAATAATAGATTCTATTGAAATTTATATTTGGATGAGTTTAATGTTTATACGTTTAAGTTTAAATCAATCACATATTTTCTTATATGTTTTTATATTGAACTAATCTTACATGCGTATAAAAAAATAAAATTAAGTTTGTGTTAAAAGTTTATGGAAAGATAAGTGCAATTATTATTTTTAAAAGGATAAATAACATTATTATTTTTAGTTTATATATATTAATTTGTACACGCACTATACCCAAGATCACGTAACGGTTTTTATAACAATTATTAAGAAAAAAATATGTCTATGTAATCTTAATATCGTTTTATAAATTAAACACGAAGTTGATGTGGAATCCGGGAATGGTTACATTCGTTAAAAGTATTTAATCAAACAACTACTTAAGTCTCTTTTTCTTTAATCGCGCAAGTAACTTAGTTTATAAAAGCAATCAATCATCCTTTTTCAACCAACCATTTTATTTAAAATAACTAAAATTACAACGCTAGTCGCTCGAATACGTGAAATTAACCTCTCGCTCTCTGTGGATACGATCCCTACTTACCCTAGCTTCTAAGGTAATTAGTGGTTATTTTTGGCGAGGTAACGACACTCGTATCAAATTCTCTCTAGTAAAGCTTCCATTCTCATTCCAATCATTGCTTTATTATTGGTTTTACTACTGCTTGTTAAGTGTTTATGTGCTTATATGATTGGTAGTTGTCATTATATGTTTAACAATACCCATTACGGATAGAGCTTCTTAGGCCCGAGCCCAGGACCGGTTAAGTCCGCCTATTGTGCATATCTAGTGTTCAAGTGTTGGGTGATGAAGGGATGATAAAATGGAGGAGAATCCCGGAAATACAAGAGCTGAACCTAGAGGAGTGTTATTTCTGTACTCAATCAAAATACTGACCACGTCTCCATTTCCAATCAACTCTTGGTGAAACAAACACCACACCTTGGTTGATCAAGATTTTTTTAGGGTCATTCAGCAATCAGCTACAAACAAACAAACACTTACGGGTGGTAACTTTAACCCAATGGCCAAACAGACCGAACGGTCAAAATAAGTCATAGTAAAAAAACTAAGCTAAAACATAATTTTTTTAAAAAAGAATAATTTAAAATAATATATTAAATAAATTGTATTCTGAAAAAATTTCAAAGTTATCTTAGTTGTTTGTGTTTTGTTTGTTTGAATGGGCAAATCATAGATTATGATTGAGGTTTGCAATTGATCCTTATAAACAAGGTAGAAGTGTTGTTATTCGGATGGGTTCATTGGGTATCGGGTTATTCAGGTTTGAGTGAATGGGTTAGCTAGCCGAACCTGAACCAAATAAGGTGACGGGTAAATCTGTTTCGGGTTAAATATGTATCGAGTTATTTGGTTTTGGTATAAAAAAAATGAAATCATAAACAAAATAGTTTAAACGAGTTAAATGGGTTGGGTAGTTTGGGAAAAACGGGTTATTCAGTTTTGGTATAAAAAATGAAATCATCTACGAAGTAGTTTAAACGGGTTAAATGATGTGGGTAATTTGAGTAAAACAGGTTAAATAGTTTGAGTATCAAAATTGGGTATGTAGATATTTATATTCTATATATAAACAATTCTAATTATAATTAAAACAAATTTACAAAATGTCAAATATAAATTAAACGGGTTATTCGGGTTATTTGGGTACCCCCGAATGAACATTATTCTTACCCGTAAACCGAACCGAATTACTTATTCGGCTATCATTTAAACCGAATAAGTAACCTGAAAACTGAATAACCCGACCCATTTAACCCGATTAAGGTTCGGTTCGGATAGATTATTCGGGTTTGACTATTTTACACACCCCTACAAGGTTGGGTAAATTATAAAGGGAAAATTATACAAAAAACCAACGTACTTTTGATATTTTTCGATTAAGTCCCTATACCAAAAATGTTTTCATCAAAGTCCTTCAACTTGAAATTTTTTACGAATTGTGTTGTTTTATGAGGTTTTTTAAGGATTTTTCAGATGTTTTTCATAAAATTTCGTTAAGTTAAAGGACTTTTATGGAAACATTTTATGTGCAGTGATTTTTACGAAAACATTTTTAAGTTGAGAGACTTTTATGGAAAGGTTTTGGTACAACGACTTATTCGAATTTAGTCTCTTAACTTTAAAAATTACATTAATAGTATGGACGGAAACATTTGGTTTTTAACATGATTTTTCCAATTATAAATTTCGTCCCTATGGTTTATAGAAAATTATGAATTTAGTTCCTTAACTTTAAAATTACATTAATAGTATGTATGGTTGAGGTTTTGATATGAATTTTATCCTTTGACTGGTCAATTTTTTTGAAATGATTATTTTACCATTTAACTTTGTTTCACTTTTAATCACTCATCAATTAATCTTTTTGTTATTTTATTTTAGTTGCTTTTTATTCTATTATTATTATTATTGATATTATTATTACTCAAGAAGGCGTATAGATTATTATATTATTATTATCATTATTATTATTAACTATTTAAGAAGCTGTATTACTTTTATTATTCTTATTGTTATTATATAAAAAAACAATCATCCTTTATATATTAAATTGATTTTAATCAACTTTGTTATATATTACTTTTTTTAGTATTTATATGTTTAATAAAAGATTCATAACTTTATACTTGTTATTTATAAAAATAATGAATTGTATTTATTTTTTATTTTATTTCGAAAATAATAATATGTATTTATCACTTATGGTGAACCATGAATGTAACACCCCATTTTTGAGATATATTACGTGAATTTAATTTATTGGCTAATTATATTATCACTATTGCGTTGGACCAACGGTATTGTGATTAGTGGACTTAACACATGTTGGGGTCGAGTATACGTGTCATCGGGTTTTAATTTTAGTGGATTATTAATAATTATGGATTCACGGTATTAAATGGGAAGTATTGATATTAATTGTGAAAATGTGATAACGGTGTCGGATATCGATGTCGAACATGCGATATAATTGAATGCATATATATGTACATGCGTTTCTTTCTTCCTTTCATTCCCAAAAAATTACCAAAGTGTTGCGTGTGTGTGTGTTGTGTAATCTGGAGATTAGAAACAGAAGCAAAAATCGAAGCCATAGCTGGGAATTAGCTGCTGGAAATTGTTAGAAATTTCAATTTGGTGTTCTTGAAGCTTCAATGTGAGAATCCTTTAAATTCAATGGGTTTTGTTGTGTTAATTGATATGATGTTATGGGAATTGGTTTACGTGAGTATTGGAAGTGTTTTTGGTGTGGATTTCGTGGGTTTTAGTTGCAAAAATCGACTTTGGGATTGAAATCCCCATGGATAGAGGCTGAAAAATGAAGAAGATGAACCAAGAACGCGAGCGCGGCCCGCGCTCAGATGAGCACGGCCAGGGATCAGGTGATCGCGGCCAGCGATCAGGGTCGCGGCCATAGGTCGTGAGCGTGGTCAGGAATCAGGACTTGTTTTGGCCAGATTGGGTTTTTGGACCACGGGAACCTATTTGGGTTGCTTTTTGAGGGTTTTATCAATTGTATTAATGATTATGGGGCATTTGGGGCTTATCTGTTGAATTGGGATTAATCTCGGAAGATTCGTTGTGTGTACAGGGATTTACCCAGATTCAGTTGAGATAGAGTTGGGTCAGCGGACTGGTGATAATTAGGTGGGTGATCCAGGTGAGTACGCGAGTTCTTTTAAACTGACGCCTAATCATACGGTTCTATTGTGTTACATGAGATATACAATTGTGACATGAGAAAGGGAAGCTGCACCTCATGTCTGATCTATCTCTCTTATAATTGTGATAATTATGTGCATGAGTTGAGATAGAGTGAGACTATGAGATGAGATCCACTCGAGTTGTCCACGATAGGTTATCGTGGAGGTCTGGGTTCGTGATGGGTTATCACGGAAGTTGATATCCACTATGGGTTATCGCGTGGACTGATATTCGCGATGTGTTCTCGTGTGGGTTGAGTAGCCTTACCTAGCCCTGTGTAGGGTTACCATATATATGGCAGGGTTATAGTCAGGTCGCTCCTGTGCTTTATTATGTGGCTAACCGCTGTTGTGTACGGTCTGTTAGCAGTGGGGAGGGTTCCCCACCAGAGATGGGATTCCCAGGGTGATTGTGGGGAGACGTCCTCACCAGAGATGTGATTCTCAGTGTTTTGGATCTCATTCTTCGTGATGAAAGCGCCAGAGATGAGAGTAGTGTACATAGATGATTGAGTTGCATTATTTGCGATGTGTTGTGTGTTGTGTGTCTGTGTGTGTTATACCGTTGAGTCTAACCCTTGTGTACTCACGAGCTGTGAAACTTACGTATTCGAGTGTAAATGTGTCTCAGAGGATCAAAGATTGGGTTAGTAGTGAGGGACTGATGTCAGGGATGACGATTAGCTTGAGGATTCCTGCTCGTGACAGTGTGGGGGCTACTGATCTGGTATGATTCAGTGACTTAATGATGAGATCAGTGTGCGTGTTTATATATGTCACATCAGAGTTAATTACATTGTGATTAAAGTTTTAAATCGACAGTGTTTGCTTGTAATCCTATGACTTATGTGTTATGAGTTATATGCGTTATTGTCAGCTATGTATTGTAAATGATGTGGCTTTTTGGAGGATTTGGAGGGTGTTACAATGAAGGTGACACGTGGCGTATATTTTTTCTTTTTTATTATGGATTAGATAGATATGTTTTATGTTCTAAGTGAATTATATTATAAAGTAATACATTTCTATTTAATTGTAACCTTTAACCAAATCTAATATTAACACATAAATTCCGGTTTAATGAAATAAAAATAATATATTTTGATTCAATTATAACTAAATCGAAACATATTATACAAACTAAACGAAAAAGAAAAAAATTAGTTGAGGACTTTTTTGAAAAAAAAAAATAACATGGGAGGACAAAAACGCAAATAATGTAAAAACGTGTTGATTTTTTCATAATAAACTCTATTTTTTATATTATATAAAAACCTTGATTCTCAATGAAAGGGAGTGAAGTTTGATAAAAATTCCATTTCTCTCATTTTCTTTTCAACAAATTAGGGGTGTTATTCGGGTGTGTTAAATGGGTATCGGGCTATTCGTGTTTGAGGGTGTGAGTTTTCTGGCCAAACCCGAACCAAATAAGAGGACGGGTTAATCAGTTATGGCTTAAATGGGTATCAGGTTACTCGGTTTGGGCTAAACAGGTTATTCGGTTTTGGTATAAAAAATGAAATCATTTACAAAGTAGTTTAAACATAATAAATGGGTACCAGATTACTCGGTTTGTGCTAAACAGGCTATTCAATTTTGATATAAAAAATGAAATCATTTACAAAGTAGTTTAAACATAATAAATGGGTACCAGGTTACTCGGTTTGTGCTAAACAGGCTATTCAATTTTTGTATAAAAAATGAAATTATTTACAAAGTAGTTTAAACATAATAAATGGGTACCAGGTTACTCGGTTTGTGCTAAACAGGCTATTCAATTTTGGTATAAAAAATAAAATTATTTACAAAGTAGTTTAAACGGGTTAAATGGATTTGGTTATTTAGGTAAACGGGTTTAAATGGTTTGGGTATTTAGATGTTTACATTTTTATATATAAACGATTTTAATTCTAATTAAAATTACGAATTTAAAAAGTAAACGGGTTATTCGGGTACCCGAATGAACATGAATCTTACCCGATCCCCGAGCCAAAATTATTATTCGGGTACCATTTAACCCGATTAACAAAACCAAAAACCGAATAACCCGACCCAATTAACTTTTTTAAGACTCAATTCAGGTAGTTTATTCGGTTTCGGTTATCTTGCATACTCCTACTCAACATGGAGTTCGGAGAGAATCAAAACAATTGAAAGGAAATGAAGTTTTTTTTTTTCATTCTTTTTCATGTCAGCCTCAATTTACCGTAACAAAAATTGATTGAAAAACTTATATATTTCATTTCATTTTATTTCATTCCACTGTACCAAACGTCCTCGTGTTGTATTGATTAACCACTTTATTTTCTTTCGCATACGTACTAATTAGGGATGTGCAACAATCCAAACGGACCGAATTCGACTTTTATAAGTCAACGTAAAAGCATTTTAGTCAACTATAAGAATACTGATCATGGTTTGCCTCAACAGCTTCCCTCTTGTACAATCATGGGATCGGAAACTCATTCTGGAAACTCTTTCATATGTAAAAGGTTCGCCTTTTCGAGAATCATGTTTTTCAACAACCCTTTATGGTTTCCTCGTCAAAAATACTACTAAGTATATACAAATTCTAAGAAATCTACAACTACAACAGACCGCAATCATGTGAAATGATTCGTTTCAAGTCATTTAACGTTCAGCATTTCCATTTTTCTCGCATGGAAAGAAATGAAAATGAAAATACGGAGGATCTCAAAGAAAGGATGCATGTGGTGTAGACGAATAGCACAGAAGCTCGTTAAAAACTTATCTTGAGGAAGAAGGATTGTTAGGCCGGATATTCTGTTCTCCTCCTGATACAGGATGCCCATTTGGTGATGGGTTCCTGGATGCAGCCTTGCTTTTCGTTATAAGGGTTTCTCGAACCTTCTTCTCGCTTTTCATTGCTTCCTGTATGTGGTTGCAGACCCGCTTGCAAACCTCGTCTAAGGCCAGCATCTGAAAGGGCTCTTCAATTAGAACTCCCACCTGCAACATTCCCAAAAAGGTTATGAATAGGTGTGCAAAAAAACCAAAAACCAAATTGAAACCGAAAAAAACCAGAACCAAAAAACCAAACCGTTTGGATTTTGGATTGGTTTGGACTTTGAATTTTCAAAAACCAAAAATTCCAGTTTGGTTTCGGTTTGGAGGTAAAAAAAAACCGAAAAAAAACAAACCAAAACTATTATAATTTTAAAATTTGTAAATACTCTTCCTTCTTTACACTTCTTCATTAAAGTTTTTATTTATAAAAAGTTTTAACTTTTCAATGTCTAAATTTCATGTGAGGCTAAAACTCACTTTGAATATTTGATGATGATTATTATTGTTGTTATTTTCGATCAAATTCAACTTTTAAACTATTTAATCCACCAAGATATGGGTGTAATTAAAACTTTTAACTAAAAAGAAAAAGGGTACACTCAAGTGTAACCTCATACATTGTTTTAGACTTTAATCCAATAAAATTGGATTGTTACTTGATTAATTGCCTTTCTAATCACGTTTAACATGTTAACTATTTATGTTTTAAATTTGTATATCTTAAAACGGCTTAAAAAATCTGTAGGCTGGTCAGCCGAACCTGACCAAACTAAGTATTTACCCTTATTGACTCCTTACCCAACTCATCAAAACCATCCATTTTGCCATCTATGTCAATAGGAACATGTTTACAACCTCATAAATTGTTTTAGCCAAAAAAATTAGATTGTTATTTAATTAATAGCCTTTCTAATCACGTTTAATGTGTTAATTATTTATGTTTTAAATTTACATATTGTAGAACGGTTTAAAAAATATGTAGGCTGGTCAGCCCAACCTTACCAAATAAGTACTTACCCTTTTTGACTCCTTACCCAACTCATCAAAACCGTCCATTTTGCCACCTATGTTAATAGGAACATGTTTGCGTTCATAATAGAATTCATGAATGACAATCTTGAAATTGACAAGTCAAATCTAATTTGAAGTTGAAATTTGTCCTTTTGACATTCAAATTCAATGCATGTGTGTGTGTGTGTGGAGAGAGAGAGAGAGAGAGAGAGAGAGAGAGAGAGAGAGAGAGAGAGAGAGAGACCTCTTCGATGCAGAACAAAGAAGCCGCACTGACAAATGTAGCGGGAACAGCAATCCAATTACAGTCATCCCAAAGTATGATAGGAAGGGTAAGATGCCAAAGCACGAGAAATCTCGAGGTCAAACGAGTGTATGAAAGAGGGATAGGTATGCCCATGATTTGTTCACAAACACTGATACCTTCATGAAAACACGTAACCTTTGATTCCTGCAAATTTAATGCACAAAATTTTACTTTTGACTTTGAGGTCAAATCTAAACTTTATAGATACAAAATTAACCAACACTAACCAACACGATCCGCTTTGGTTCCTCCAAATCAAGTAGCAGAATACTTTCAGAGATGAACTGGATGATGCAGAGTGGGCGATGATTTGAACTCAGAACTATTGCTAGATCATCATCCTCAAGAAGATCATGAAGGTCTCGTCCTATATCAGATTCATTAATCAAATGGCACTGCATTCACAGATTTATAAATAAGTTGAAAAGATTTATATATCCATAAGAAACTAATTGTTCAACGATAGTCGATGCATAATTCTATTTAAAAATTAAAAACAGAACAAGCTTAGAACTAACCAAATTTCTAAAATGTGTTTTGATCATTTATACCATTGTTCAGCTTTTATCATGTATAGCAACTAGCAAGCAACATGCTTTAGGCTAAAGTGTATAAAATAACAACCTACTTTTACATTTTCAATGTTTATTGCAACATAGTTTTTCTAATGTAAGGCACACATTGCTATATAACAACCTACTTTTTAGGATTAAATGCATAACATAACAACATACTTTTACATTTTAAATATTTATGGCAACATAGTTAATCAAATTTCAGGCATAATACAACCTACTTTTTAAGATTAAATGGAAAAAATAACAACCTGCTTTACGATTAAATTGCATCAAATAAAAACCTACTTTTACATTTGCGATGTTTACAGCAACATACTTATTTCAGATTTAAGACACACATTGCTATATAAGTGACCAGAATTGCCAATAATAAAATAACACTGAGTGATTAGAAATTTGAAAGTAAGTTGCTATTTTATGCGATTACAAACCTTAAGTGCAACTGGAAACGCCATGATATACTGCAAAAGTGCTGTCTTCAAAGAAGAATCCTTCTCCACACTAACAATCACTTGCCTGGCAAAATCATTCGTCCCAGAAATCACCCTACTCCACGCCTTCCTCCCTTCCTCAAACCTCGAATACGAAGCTTCCGTTCTGAAAACCAACAACAACGCCAATGCCGGAGCAGTTAACTGATACGGCAAAGAAGAAGCTCTCAGGACCGGAAAAATCTCCGGCAACAGATGCCAGATAACCGCCGTGTTATAACTCGCTACAACCGCCGCTACTGATGTAAACGCGATCACCGGCGGCACCAACGACAAAATAACGCGAGAACTAAGACTGGAGAGCAAATGCCTAATGTGTCTCAGAGAACTTCTGTGTCGAACCCAATCTTCGTGTTTGTAAAGCGGTTTACTCTGTTTCATACGCCTCTCCTTGATGCCGTCGGCCCAGTCGGGAATCGATCGGAGAATCGAGATTAAGGTTATCGGTTTTGGTGATGGTGGAGATCGGGGATTGGGGGTTTGTGAACAGAGGATTTTGGAGGGTTTTGAATGGACATTGAATGGTAATTTGGGGGTAAATTTGGTCGGAGAAGACGATAATGCTAATGATGAAGAAGAAGAAGATAGGGTTTGGAAGGGAGATTTGGGGGTTGTCATGGATGGAAATTAGGGTTAGGGTTAGGGTTAGGGTTTGGGGGAGTGGAAAGAGAGAGGACATGTTGCTAGGGGAGTTTCAGAGAAGTGGAGAAGTTGGTGGTTAAAAGCAGTTACGTGAATGATTTTTTTATTATTTATTATTTATCATTTTTACAAAAATTAAATTTATTTAAAAAAATGAAAAAAAACCATCAGTAAAATTGTTATAATTACATTTAAGGTTTAATTTCAAAAAAATATCAATTCACTTTGCTAAAATTCATGATTATAAACCACCTATTTACCAAACATAACAATCTAATTTTATTTCATGAATTTTAGTAATGTACCTTTTATTTTTGCATAATTATAACAACAATTTGGTTACATATATAATGCTTAAATGACGTAAATTAGATTTTTACAGATTTTTCAACTTATTTGACAAATTTAATTCACCAAATAATCTACTTTAAATTTACAAGTTAGAGCAATCTAGTTTTTAAATTTTTTTACCAAATTTGTTATAATTGTGAAAAAAAAAAATTAAAACCAACTTGTTTTGATCTGTAAATTTAATTTAAGACAAGTTGTCATATTTATAAAAAATTTTAAAGGGTATATATTGTTATAATTTATAAATTCTAAATTAGGTTGCAATAATGGTGAATTTTAATAATGTATATCTCACAATCATATGTAAGGCTCTCAATAAACTCAAATTTAATTAATTAAATGTAAGTAACATTTTTTTTCATCACTATGATATTAAGCACAAGGTTCCAAAGATATTTAATTTCACTTTTCAGTAAAAAAATGTTTTTAAGATGATATATTTTCTTAAAATTATTTTACATACAATTTTTTTGGATTAAATTTAGTGTTACCGTTAACCAAAACAAATAGATTTCAATCATTTAAAGAGGAACACACATATATTAAAACACTCTAATGTTCGATCATTTGTGATTAAAACTCGACCAAATTTGTTGTCACAAAAACCCTCCAACTAACTAAAATATCACGAAATCGATATGTTACCTGTTCTAATCGATTAACTTTATATTTGACAAGCCCTCCAGTGACTGTTGCAGCCTCCGATGACCGATTTAGTTTCTCGTTTAGTGTTAGATGTATTTAAACCTCTAACGGTGACACATTTACATGTACTTCTAAGGAAGACTCGGTCGATCCTTGAAGTACTCGAGGCTTCAATTTGATCATCTCACGGATTGTTGATTTAAGCTTTGGATACAATCTGTTAGTCTTTAGATTGCTGATTTTTTTTTTAATTTTTCATCCAAAATCGTTTGTTCTTGGGAAGGTTATCAAGGGTGCGGTGGTCAGAGCAAAATGCAACCAGTTAAACGACTTAAACCGATTGTAAGTAACCTTTATGAGAAAAATCACTACTTTAATAAGTTTTATTCAGATAGTGTTTTTTTGTGGTGACAAAAATTATTGAAAGCTTTAGTCATAAAAATGATTCAACTTGAAAAGTTTTTACATAAAAATATCATTTAAAATAGATCGAGTCTGATTCAAAGTGTCCAATAGTCTAAGCAGTAAATAGTGGTGGAGACTCAGATGACAATGGAAGCTAAACACATTCATTATCTTCTTCATCAAACCAAATAATAAATCGAAGCTGAAAAAACCAAATAAAAATTAAGGATAAAACTGTCATTTTGTTCGAAACACACTGAAGAGAGTTCTTCCTTTACAATTGGATATTTATATTTCCCATCAAAAGAAACCAATCCGTTTTTTCTATCATCCTCAAAATACACAATTTAATCCACATTTTTCTTTAAAAAAAACATAAAACCCAAGGGCAAAACCGTCATTTCAACGCATACGAACGAACCGTCCTTCGTCGGTTCTTGTTTTTCATACAAACCACAAAAAAAGTAGTTATAATAAACAACAGGGATTTACAGTATACGACGACTGTACCAACTTGGTTATTGTCCGTTGATGGTGATTGCGCTTTTCTTGGCTTCGAGGGTCGCGCCCTCCTTGAGAGCAACATGGGCCTCGGTTTCCATATCGAGAGCGAAAAGCGAAGCGGCTTGCAGATACGAAGCAATATGCCATACGGGTGAGATCACTTGTGCTTGCATAGCATCGTTTAATGCTTCTTGAGGCTTGTTGCTTATCAGGTACGATAAACTACGTCGAGCATATACAGTCGGAGACACCATAGGCCCGTACTCGATAAACTAACAGGAAAACGAAAAAGAACAAAAGATCAGTAACTTTTGGAAATAAAATCTTTCGGTTTTCGGCTATCAGATTTTACCGTATCGATGTGATAATTTTTTTCGATATTTAGGTGAATATACAAGCAAGATGAAGAAAAAACCTGGGTATAACACTCGATTGCCGTGCTAAAATCTTTGTGTCGAAATGCGACATCGCCCTTTTTCTTCGAGTTTAGCGACTCTTGCATCTGATCAGTCCACATTTGAAACGAAAGCTGAAACGAGAAACCGCAAATATAAGTTGAGTCAAAGCGAATATATTTTTATTTCTTCAAATTATGGCTGCAAACGATTCGAGCTTTTATTAAGCGACTCAAGCACAACCCCAAAAACCAAGCTTGAATAATTTAGCAACAAGTGGTCGAGCTTTTAATGGTTAATTTGGCTCGAGTTTTAATCGAGCTTTTATCGATCTTTTCAAGCCACGCATATATGTCTATGATTGCGTAAGAGTAGTGCAACTCGAGTTCATCAAGTAACTTGAGCTCTAGCTACTTCGAGTCAAACTTTTTTCAAGTTCGAGGTCAAGCCATATACATATAAGGTAACTCGAAAACGAGTTTTGGCATCAAATATAATTTTTATAAATATATTAAAGCTTTACGAGCCGAGCTCGAGTCACTTAATCCTGCATCAAGCATGTATTATCAAGAGTGAATAGATATATAACCTCGGTTGTTTGTCCTTCGTCATCTTTATACGAAAGCTTTTCCATAAGCTCGTGCATCGCAGTCAAATCCATTCTCAAGCAAGCTTCACCAAGCGGAGATCGGGGCGAAAATGTAGACGTTGTCTGGATGCCCATCAAGACATGCGAAGGGACCTACATCGACGTGATTTCATAAAAATATATCCGAATCCAAGCAATTTGGAAGACTTCATCGCGATATGAAGTTCCCATAGTTTTGAAAGGCTCAAGGCACACTGAGGCGTAAAGGGGTCCGTGGGCCCTAGGCACGAGGCGCAGGTGCGGGCCTCATGAATACGAGGGGCAACAAATTGATATAGTGAAAAAAAATATTTGTATGATGTCTAGTTAACCACACAGCTTAAATAGTATAAAAATATTTATAATATATTATAAATAAAAAAAACTATGTTTCATGTTGCCTGGTTGCATACAGACATTTATAAACCTATGTAGTTGCTTAGTTGCATAAAAACATTTATAATATCAAGAAAATATATGTATGACGCGCCCGGCCCTTATGAGCCTCAAGGCCTAGGCGTGCCGGTCTAGATTTAGGCCCGAGCCAGTTTAGATACTATTTGTTGAAATTTTGATATATTATTCAATTAGGAAAAAGAAGTCAACTAACCTCGGTCTCCTTTTGAAGAGAAATTAGAGCAGCGACTACAGACTTTGGATTCGGGCGTTCTCGAGGTTCGTATTGCAAACAACGAGAAGCCAAACGCACTAACTCAGTTCCATCATCATTCGAGAATTGTCCTTCCAAGCATGAATCCGTAAGCATTTGAAGATTCCGATCCCTTATCAAATCAAGAGCCTGAGACAACAAACCGATATACGATTCTAAGCGGATTAAATATGTATACGGTTTACAGATATATATAGCGAGAATCCGTATACTTACATGGCTCGGAGGGATGTGTTTTCCGCTAAGAAGGTCGAGCAAAAGAGTTCCAAAGCTATATATGACACTTTCCGGAGTCACTCTCCCTACACAAAAGAAGTATGAAAGTTGAGCTACTATATGTTTGGGCATGTTGCAAAAAACAGCAACGTACTTTCAATTCAACTCTAACTAAAAAACATTAAGATTTCAAAAGCCTTTATAAAAACCATATCATTCATCGAGCCACATCAGCATTTTATAAAAAAGTATTCAAGCGCTTGTGAAAAATACTAAAATACCCTTCAATTATGATACGGCAATCGTGTTACACAACTCGTTATCATTTGTTTTCGATGGGCAAATAGGTAATTCTAACTCGAAAACTTTCAAGAAAGACTGTAATATTGCAAGTTTCACGAGACAAAAGGAGTAGTAACTAGTAAGTTCACTGAAACGTAAATCTACCAGTTCTCAAATACTCGGGAGGCGTAAATGCAAGATTTGTACTGTAACTTTTCCCATCCCTACTATTCTTCATGAGGCCAAAACACGAAAGTCTCGGGTTGCCATCCTGTAAGAATCCAACCCATGAATAAATAGATCGAAAAAAAGATTAAAAAAAGAAAAAAAAATCCAAACTTTTACCTCATCAAATAAAACTCGGTAAGCATTGAGGTCGTGATAAAGTGCACGACCTTTACTTGTACAGTATTCAAGAGCTTCTGCAAGATGTAGCACAACCCGTAATCTCATTGCCCACTTCATTGGTTGTGATTCCCCTGAATAAATGGAGATTTACGTGTAAGAAAACACACGAGGAAGAAGCAAAGTCAACTCATTTATGTTAAAATCTATGGTTGCGTTTAGTTACTGAAAATTTCTAAAATTTTCATCAAACTTTCCAAAAAAAATGAAAACTTGTTTAATCAATAACAATTCCTTAAATTTTTATTTCACCTTTTAAAATACCACTTTTCATACTTTCTCTCTTACTTTTCTATTATTTACCCTATATTTACTTTTAATACATTCTCTCTTACTTTTCTATCACCTATCCTATTTTTCTTACTTCAAAATCACCTATCTCATTTTTCTTAAAACTAAAACTTCATCATCTAAACACGTTTTCACTTTTTATAGAAACTCTTGTTTTTTTCTTGAAAACTATAAACTGAAAACTGATGGGTCACATGGATAATTTACAAATTTTAGCTATAAGAAAATAAGGTCAAAGGGTTTAAAGTTACATAAAGCATTTCAAGTGTTTTATAACCTCCTAATTGTCGTATTCAAAAAATCGGATCGTTACTTAAGGGATAATTGTATGTAAAGGTAACATACTTTTGAAATTGTTTAGAAAGGTAATGCATTTTTTAAAATTTTTGGAAAAAGGTAATGTACAATTAAAGTCTAACAAATTTGGTTATTTACCGACAGTTTTTAGTAAAGCTTTACCATAAAAAATAACCAAAAATACATTTTTTACCCTTTTCGAAAATATTTAAAGGTGTTTTTACCTATATACACAAAATTAAAAGCATGTTACCCAAAATAGAAATTCACCTAAACTACATTACCTTTCTCTGCAGTTTCACATTTTAATTATAGAATTTTTATGCACATTTGAGTAATTGACAATTTCATTTATCATTTTTTATGAAGTTAAAAAGAGTGTTTAAAATAAGTGTTGACAGGTCAACGCAACCCGACAGGTTTTGATCCACTCCAAAAAAAATTAGACGATTTGACCCGTTACCCTACAAACACGTAACAAAAAAGAGAAAAAGGGTGTGCAACGGGTCCTTACAGTGAAAAAGATGTTTTGCGAGTGTATTATTGGGCATGTACTCTGCCACAAGTAGCCTCTCGTCATCTTCACAGCAGCAACCAAGAAGGTTAGCCAGCCTATCATTACGCAGTTGCCCCACGGATCTCGCTTCTTCCTAATAAGATGTAAAATGACATTTATGCCCCCATATCAATTTATATAAAGAGCTAAAAAAAAAATTAAAATCCATAAAGATCTATATGTGTTCCATCAAATGTTACCATTTTCATGCAATAAGGGAGTATAATATTTATTGGTGTTTTCGATAAAATGGGGGTGTTTGGATGTGCGTTTATACTAGTCGCCGTATTCAAATTAGAGTTTTTGGGTAAAAAAAAAAAAGGAAGGGTTTAATATGAAAAAAAACATGTTTTCATGTTTTTTGCGATTTAGTCCCTCCGTGTTAATTTTTCTAAGAAAGTCCTCAAGTTATTGTTTTCAATCCGGTTTTCGGAAAAGTTTTGTTTTTTTTTTTATAATCAACCCTGACTTTTTCCACAAAAAACCAACATGTTTTCACTATTTTTCTCCGAAAAGTCCATAAACTTGATGACTAATTTGAAAAATTAATAGAAAATTCCAATAATCACAAACAAATATATAACTTAAGGATTTTATTGGTAAAAAATAATATGGAGGGACTAAACCGCAAAAATGTGAAAAACATGTTGGTTTTTTTCATATTGAACCCGAAAAGAAAAAGTGATTATAACATGATTTTTGAGTTGGATTAATATGTAAAAAATGCATATCAAAACACCCCTTAAAAATACATATTGATAGGACTATGCAAAAGTCAGAAATTGAGTTTCAAACCGGTGAACCGCACCGAAACCGGTTCTTGGTCTGGTCTGGTTCAGGTCCAATGACTATTCTTCCAAAACAGGTAAAGCAATTCAAAAACATAAGCTCCGATAATCAACCCACACACAAACCCTAATGTAATTCTAGTTCCCAGTCCATTTTGGAACCAAACTAAACCGGTAGAGTATTATACTATTATCCGGTTCTCGGTTCCCATTTTCTTAGTTGACCTTCTGACAAAATAAGCCATGAGACGCTAGAACACGGAAATTAGTTAAGAACACTACAACCAATGGCTAACCGATTTCATAGATATTGTTGACAGATAAGCATTTGAAAAGCACGTGAAACGAAAAGTCGAAAACAATAAGCATATTAGCATGTGAATATGATTTTAAGTTTTAACAAGTCAAGAAAGAGTTTGATGATGTACCATAAACTGTCGAGAGTCAGGCCAAGCCGATCGATTAAAACGTTTTACAGCTATCCTCATTTGATTCTCGAGTTTCCCTTTATAAACAACATTCGGAGCCTTCTCACCGTGCTCCGAAACTATATTCTCAACAGCGAAACCAGATGTCGCGTTTTTAAGTTGCTCCAAGGTGAATTCTTTGAATGCAGTTGGGTCACTCGCCTCCTCGTCCTTATTGCCTACGATAAAAATACAACAAAAAAATGTTTTTTAGAGGGGGGATTTCAATGCATGTGTTGGCTGCAAATGAGCCAGGGTTTTGTCGAGTAACTCAGCTCGAACCGGATCCCAAAAACCGAGGTCAAATAATTTAACGGCTCCACTCGAGTTCTCATCGAGCTTTTCAAGCCTTGTATATGTATATATCTTATGAATACAAACGAGACGAACTTTTATCAAGGTTGATCCCGAGCCAAATGCCGAAGATGGAGCCCATAAATTAATTTAGGCATTGAATATAACTTTTATAGATAAATTTGAGCTTTTCAAACCGATCCTGAGCCTAAGTTAGTTGCCTAGCCTAACGTAGTCAAGCCAAGCTCGACAGGCCTCGAGCTTGGCTCGACTCAATTGCAGCCCTATCCCATGTACATGAATTGGGTCAGTTGGGTAAAATTTCATCGTTAACGGATCAAACCACTAAACGGGTAAAATTTATAAACTTGGCTAAATAAATACTATTGGATCATCATTTTTTTCACAACCTCTAAAATGTTTTAATCAGGAAAATAATGATCATTACTTTAGCAATGGTTTTTTGTAATCACATTCAAAAAAATAATTATTTATGAAATATAAAGAAAGAACAAAGGTTCTTGTGGATCAACCTAACCCGACCCGTTTTGATCAGATTTTACATGGTTTGACCCATTCACAACCTAAATGTCCTACCGATTTTGCGACCTATAATATATATTCATCGAAATACGTACCAGCGTTAGGATCCTCGAGAACTGATGAATCCTGTGACGAATCTATACAACACGGATTGAGCTTGGTGCAAAGTGAACCCATTTTGGCAAGTCAAACAGGACCTATACGACAAACATACGAAATACTTACAAAATCTTAAAATATAATCTATTGTACCACATTCCTCATAGTTATGAATAACCAATCGAAGATCGATAATCGCACAGAAATTTACGAAGAACACAATATGCACGAACAAAACCGTGAGACAAATGCCAAAGCAGACAATATCTCGACTGCAAGGATGGTTTTGTATCATCTTAGTAAATAGTCAATAATGTCTGACTGGATTATATCAAGACTAAAATAAAGACTTCTGAATTGTGTTAGGATCCAAATTTCAAAGTATCTGAACAGTCAAAAAAGAATTTCACAGTTGACTTTTGTCAGTCAAACAAGTAATTTTTCAACTTCAAAATTGACAAGAATTGTTTTCTTATCATAGGAAAAGCTCTTCAACCACACTCAACTATATGAAAAATATTAATAAAAGAAACAAATTAATGATTAAAAAAACTGAAAAAACATAAGTAGAATCCAAATTTAGGAAGTACACAGTTTGACTATTTAATCAATATCATGAAAATGGACTCCTTTCTACATCAGTTCATTCAATTACATAGATTCATCCCAATTGATTAACATAAACATGTTCAATTTTGCATATATTCAAGAACAAACAATAATTTAATAGAATTATCAAAGAGTAATCAACAAAAAATATAAGGGAGAAGTTGAAAATTGAAAAATAACTACAGATCAATTGAACGCACCAATTCAATCTTTGAAGTCTAAAGAAAGATACCCAAAAATGAAAAAACAAAAAAAAAACTGAAAAAGAGATTAAAAGTCATACCTTTGCTATATAAATTATCTCTTGGTTCTTGAAGTCAACTAGCAAAAGAAAAGTCAACTTTTCCCCCTTTTTGTGATTTCTGAATCACAATCACCCAAAAAGAACCCTAATTTCCTGATTCTAAATCTTCTACAACAATTCAAAATTGAAAACCCCTTTTGATCAAATCAGATAACCAACTAAACGCCATTTCCAATTTCCCAAAGGATCTCACATTTTCGCCTTGAAATTCCAATACTGCCCCTACTCAAAGTGAAGACAGAAAAGCTTCAGCTCAGAGGAAACTGTGGTTAGGAATCAATAAATTGAAGAAATCAAACAAGGGTGTTTTAGGAAACATAAAAAAGTTTTAATTTTTGCTTTGAGAAAACAAAAATCAGTCGCAGGATCCTAGACTGGCATATAAAAAGACACACAAAGATTTAATCTTTTTGGTGTCTTAAAATTCCTGAAAACCCTAGAAAGACGAAGTTACGTTTTTTTGCGTTTATATGTGAACGGATTACTATGTTCTTATATGGAGAATTATTTTGTTTACGCGGGTGGCAGTGGCAGCTTGATTTGAGATAATATTGACTAAGGATGTGTGGAATTACCTAAAAACCAAACCGAACTCGAACCTGAACCGATTGGAACCGATTTATAATATTCGGTTCGGTTATCGATTCTTATAAATATCAATTTTCGGTTATCGGTTTTATCGGGCATAAATACGATAATTTGAAAAACTCATAACATGCAGATCAAGAAATGATTTAAAAGCTCAGAATGTGAAAACCGAAAAGATTATTTGTTGGACAATATTTTATTGTTGTGAAACTACATAATTTATATGAAAACATCATGATCATCACTTTTCTTATTCTCTTTTCGTGTTTTTTTGTTTATATCTAGTTAATAATAGATAGAATTATATATTATGTCTTCTAATTTTCGGTTCTAATCAGATTTGTACCCGAATACTCGTACCATAACCGAACCGGAACCGGAACCGCATTACAATTATTGTTTCGGTTATCGGTTCTTACAATCTTTAATATTCAGTTTCGGTTAAATCGATTCCCGGTCGGGTCGATCCAGTTCCGGAACGGCTTACATCCCTGATATAATATATCACCCTTAGAATCGAGGGCACCCAAATGTATTACTTTTAAAACAAAATTGTCATGTTTAAATTTGCGTTACAAACATGATATGAATTTTAGATACATTCGCGGAGACTAATTCCTTAAAATGTTTTGTTAATAATCATGTATAATTATATGAATGGTCAACAAAGTGACTATTTACATGATTTTTTTCAACTATTCACAAAATTTATTTTTTGAATCTTAATGTATAAATATAAATGTATGCTTTTTTCTTAAAAAATATTATAATATTGGTTTATACATGTAACACCCTCGAACTAATCCCAATTACCACGCAAATAACACGTCATCAGTAACATAATATAATAGTCCCTACACTATTCCCAAAGCTTATATGCGGAAATTCGATAATATTAAAACATTAGATTACATAAGGAAGTCACGGATATCCCGAATATATCACAACTATCCGAAGTATATACAAACAGTCCACAAAATATAACTATCTCTACACAGGGTAGCTAACAACTTCTCGAATGGATATAACATCAAACATACTTCGGTCCAGCAGGCCTACTAACGCTTCGATCACCTGAGATACACACATTAAAACACTGGGTCAGCTAGAGCTGGTGAGAATGCAAGTGTTAGTATACGACTATAAAATCTCGATAAAAGAAATAAACTCGATAATAAAAGGTCTAGCGTTCTCTACTGAACAGGTATATGAGATCCCACAAGGTAGCTCAGATAGGTACTCAACTTGTATGGACGAATCCACGTACCCAAATCCCTAGACCGCACAAAGTAGTCGTAATGACTCAAAAGGGAATCGGGAGCGACCCGACCCCTGCCCAACCGTACGGTTTAGTAACTCGATAGCTCAAGTGTCTCAAATCTCATATAAGTAAACACAGTTCACAATAAAGCTCAATAATACATGCACGACAACATCTCAATAAAACTCGTAATAAAACTCGGAATAATTTCGTAAGAAATCTCAGTAAAAGATCATGCATTATTAAATAAATAATCGTACAAGTATCTCAGAAATGCATGCAAACTCACCTGCCCTGCTAGCTACACTACTCAGTCTCGGTTCCCTGCCCTTTCCCTACCCTAATAACACGAGACCCTGAAATCAAAACACAACAACTCAATATCACAATATCAACCCAACAACTCTACACACAATTCTCAACAACTCACGCAAGCCCGAATACCCGAATACACAACTCACAAGACCCAAAACTCTAACCCTAAACCCCAGCGGCATCGCGGTCGCGATGGCCCCATCCCGGCCGCGCTCACATCGCGATCCGCGCTCGGACTCGAACCGCCAACGATCATCTAAAGAACATCGCGGCCCGCGATTCAGGGATCGCGACCGCGCTCACGGACTAACAGCAGAAGTGATGCTCTATTTCTCGCAAACCAGGGGAAATCTCCCCAAATCTCAAACCCAGCTCGAAATAACTCAATAAAACGTCTTGAATTCGATCAAGAACATAAATACACACAACTCACAATCTCAAGTAACAATTAGCTACGATTAATTCACGATTCAATCCCAAAACTCACCTTGATTTAATAGGAGAGGTTGATGACAATTTGGGAGCTTTAAGTCACAGATTAAAGCCTCAATTCCTGGTTGTAGCTGCTGGAATTGAATCGCACACACAACACACACTATTAGCTTTGAGATTTAAAGAAGGAGTGAAAGCAACCAAGCTACCACATGAACGTTATATACGTTTTTAATTTAAACTCGGTTCGGTACCCAATATCCGATCTCGTTATTACAAAATACAAATTTATATCCCCGGGTCCCAAATAATTAATTTAACCCAATGAAATTATTCCACGTACCTATACCAAAAATGGGATGTTACAATACGTATTTATGTAAAAATTTGTGAATAATCATTCACAATGTGTTGCGAGCGGTACTTTCAATTATTTAGGGTACATTCACATGTAAATAATAATGATTATTCACAGATTTTAAATAATAATGAATATATTGAATCAATATTGCACGATTAATGAATCAATATGATTCATATTTTTATAAATCTGAGTAAAACTCATGTCGAGATGATGTTTATCATCGCTTGTTACAATGCCATAAACAACCTCGTAAGAATTACCAAACTTGACAAAGTTAACCAACAAATCTTGTGACAACAAGAAGATACCTTGCACTTGTGATGTCCACCACTCACGGTGTAACATCCAAAAAATTCAATAATAGATGTCATGTGTGAGATCATGTCCATATATATAAGCATAATATATGTCACTTGTCATCTTTTTTTTACCGTTGCCTCTATCATTGTATATCAACATACCTTTCAAACATAAATATCAAACTGTCAATGACCAACCATCGATAATAGACAAGTCAACCATAATGTACCTATTATGATCATCTTGACGTACTAGCAAGTACGCCAATATAAAAGAAACAAACTACTTACAATAGTAATCTATGATAACCTCTGATCAACGTGGAGGGTCCCCACTGTTACTTATGGTTCCTTTCTGATAAGTTTGACTATTTAAGATTCATAAGAAAAACACTGTAATATAATGAGCTCGTAAGTCTACAAGCTAAGTAAATAAACACATTACTCGGTTCCCTTGTGCAAAAGAGTTAGAATAACAACAAAGTATAATCATAGTATGTTCACACATACATAGCATTATAACCGGTCAGAGTTATCCCGCCCGATTACCACTATTTGGCTTATCGCAAAATGTCTCGCAATTACCATTTTAGGCTTAGTGTCATAGGTGATGAAATATCATACAATACGATACTACATGGTTGCATCTCTTCCATTAAATTGTCATATATTGGCATAGCATTGCACTCCACGGTCACCACTTTAGGCTTATCGTTGGGCACCGCTAGGTTACCATATTAGTCTTATGGATTAAATGATCTCATTCAACAATTCAATAATCCAACAATATGTATGTGAAAGTATGCAATGAGTGCTCAACGATAATGATCATGGTTCAGAGATGTGCAAAACATTATATCAATCCTAAAACTCATAGTACTCGACTCAATATAATCTCGACTTCTCAAACCAAACCACAATTGCCTAAAATAAAGGCTAGACTGCTCTGGAGGTCTTTACAATTCAATACACATATGCAACATGTATATAACACATACATAAGTCCTCATTGCTTAAACGAAAGCTTCGAGCCATTCCGACACCCTATGAGACCCGAAATTGCAATACAACTTTAGAATTTAAACTGTTTCGACTAGGAGTGAAAAATAAGAATTACACCTCAAGTCTCAAACCAAAACACCATAAATCAACCCAAAAGCTCATTTGAGACATTCATCAATCACATGACGTGCGGTTTAGAAATAAAACACTCATTTGAGTCATTACTTGAGTTCTATGCTAACCAATCCTTGAATACACTTATACAATATATATTGACACATTTAAACTCATTTGGAATTTTCGAAACACATCACATACACTAATATTAACCCTAAGCTTCATTTGAACCCTATGTGGGTTTTTAACTCAAGCCTCCACAAACCATCAATATATTTACACATTTGAGCTCCAAATCAATCAAATAACACTATACTACAACATACTTTGATGTTGTGTTGATTCTCAACTCAATGGTTATAAACCTATTTGGATCATCTATTAAATGAAACCAAATGAATAAGAAAATAGAAGAGACAATAATGGAAAGGATTATACCTCACTTTGTTGGACAAATTAGCTCCAAACCTTGTTAAATATTCCACCAAACTCCTAACTCTAGCCTTTCTTCTCTTTCCCTTATTCTTCTTTTTTTTTTTGAGTTAATTACAAAATGGTCCCTGTGGTTTGTCCTAAATTTTGGATTTGGTCCCTGAACTTTCAATTTTGCAGAAATGGTCCTTATTTTCATAGTTTGTTTGCAATTTTGGTCCCTCAACCTATTAACTTTTCTAATATGACCAAATTACCCTTATTTTGATGCAAACTATAGGGACCATTTCTATAATTAATGTTTAACTCTTTTTTATTCTTAATTAAATAAATTATTTTTTGGTGTTACTTAAATTTAATAAACTATAAAAAAATAAAAGAGTTATTTAATTATTTATGTTGGTTCATAAATGATTTAGATATTTTTAGTCTTAATTAGTTTTAATTTACTATAATCAAAGTGTAAACCAATCAAAATTTATAATCGAAAAAATCATTTATGTTTAGAAACTATTTTCTAGAGGTTTCGCATATAAAATAAATTTTTGACTATAATTATTTATGTTGGTTCATAAATTTATAATAAAAATATGTTTGTTGGTCAAATATATTTTACTTTGTTCTTAAATAAAATCGGCCAAAGATTCTTTTTTATAATCCGTTAACAATTGTATCAAAGCAAGGTGATAATGGTAAAGTGATAAATCTAAATGGTTTAAATTTTTAAGGTGTCGATTTAATCGGATTAAAATGAAAAGTCAAATCGAAAGACGAAAAAAGATTAAAAACCTATTTATATTTCTCGATTTTTATGTAAAGGTCTGACAAACCAAAGTTTGATGATTAAAGTTGTTAATCATGAATCTCAAAGATGTTATATGGACCTAAAATTTTAAATCGTTTTTGGAGCAATTAAAAATTAAAATGATAAAATAATTGATACGTTAAATAAAAAAATTTGAGTTGTCTTAGACCATTTGCAAGTTTTTTTAAGCCGGTCAAATTAAACGTTAAATTTTTATTTATTTAAGTTCTTTAATATTTTTAACTTTAACTAAATTGTTGGCTCATAAATAATTTTTTATAATTTTATTAAAGTTAATTAACACTAAAAATAAAGTAGAGTCAATTACATAAATGGTCTTTGTGGTTTGATCAACATAAATATTTTTTATTATAAATGTATGAACCAGTATAAGTATTTATAGAGAAAAAATTTCTTATTTATGAAGCCTTTAAAAAATAATTTCTAAACATAAATGATTTTTTCGATTATAAATTTTGATTGGTTTACACTTTGATTATAGTAAATTAAAATTAATTAAGACTAAAAATATCTAAATTATTTATGAACCAACATAAATATTTAAATAATTCTTTTCTATTTTTTATAGTTTATTAAATTTAAATAACACTAAAAAATAATTTATTTATTTAAGAATAAAGAAGAGTCAAAAAATTAATTGTAGAAATGGTCCCTATAGTTTGCATCAAAATAAGGGTAATTTGGTCATATTAGAAAAGTTAATAGGTTGAGGGACCAAAATTACAAACAAACTATGAAAATAAGGACCGTTTCTGCAAAATTAAAAGTTTAGGGACCAAATCCAAAATTTAGGACAAACCACAGGGACCATTTTTGTAATTAACTCTTTTTTTTTTTTTTTAAGTTATGAAGTGTGTGTGAGTATACATATTAGAGGGGGAGAGGGCAAAGGTTTGACTCTTTGGCCAATCACACCCCTCAATTACTCATCTATTTCCATCTTCCATCCCCACACACCATTCTATCACAATTCACCCCATAACCATTTCCAATTTTCATTTTTTTCAATACTACATTATTAATGCCAATAATAATAATACATATGTTATTTACCAAATAAATTCTCATATTTATTCATAATCCAAATAATTATTTCAAATAAAAACATTAAAGGGAATCACTTACATCATAATTAGTGGGGTGTTACTCATGAGAATCTTAGGTGGCGTTTGGTTCACGGAATGTACTTCGGAGGAATTGGAATTTTAGTTATTAACATGGTTGATAGTGAGGGTAGAAAATAATTTTTGGTATTGGTTGGGAATATAAGTTAGAATCTAATTCATCTATAGGTTGGAATTTAATTCATGTATGAGTTAGGAGGAATGTCAAAATCCTATAAACAAAGAAATTTGATGAAAATACATAAACTTTAACCTTTGTCTTAATTATCAATAATTCTAAGCAAACTAAATTTAAATTTTAATTCCATCGAATTTCATTATAAAAACCAAACGTCAACTTAAGGTCAGTAATCACGAGGGAAATACACATGACGATCACACTTAGTGTACAAGAGAGCCAAACTTAGTAAACAAGAGGGTCATATTTATGTTCACTAAGCTTATGGATTAGGGGTAGTTAATTATCTCGTAATTATACGGGTGTTACAGTAAAGCTTTTCGTTGCCAAGACCAAAAGAAGACAACGAAGCAGCAGTCTTTATGCCCACAACCAAGCAGGTCTCATGGCCATGAGGATCATCAAACAATACAATTAAAACTTGATTTTGAGCTACTCATAGTTGAAAATATGGCACTCGACTTGAGAATGTTGTTCAGTTCATTAAAGCATGCACAAAACCTAAGAAACTATGCATTGTAAAGTTAAGCTGATTAATATTAAAAAGCTTTGAATTATTGATAGTTTAGTTAGATGGTAGTTGGTGATAACTTAATTATATGTGATTTTTTGTATTTAAGTTCCACTTGATTTTGTACCTGGTTTTGTAAAAAAAAGATGTATGTTCATTGATAAGTTGATAGTTTTATATAAAAATTACAAAAGAATGGTTTATTATGAAAAAAATCATAATGTTTTTTACTTTTTTTACGTATCCGTCTCTTTATGTGTTTTTTTTTCCATAAAAAGTCTTCAAATTAATTTTTCTTTTTGACTTAGTGAAATTTGGATATTAGAACCCGGTTATAATTAGTAAACCGGGTTTTAAAAACTGAAAAACCGGTATCTAAGAGGGTGTTTGGTTTTGCGTTATAAAGTTATTAGCTTATTACGTTACAATAACGCAAATAATTGGTTTAAAGTGTTTGGATAGCATACGTTAATAAGTGATTATTTGCGTTTAGAGTTAATCCTACCACATTTTTTCATAAGTTAAAAATATGTAGCTTATTTGCTTAATAAGTGATTATTTGGTCATTTTACAAGTTAAAACGCAAATCCAAACACTTTAAAAATTGATTATTTGATAATTACGATAGCAAACAGCAGAAGCTAAACCAAACACTACATTTCCTGCAACATTTTTTGTTACGGTTATTATCTGATTATTAGTTTCCAAAACGCTACAGCACTTTTTCAAACGCAAATACAAACACCCCCTAATTTCACTAAACCAAAAACAAAAAATTAACTTGAGGATTTTATGGAAAAACATAAAATGGAGGGACGAAAACGTAAAAAAAACGTAAAAACATGTTGGTTTTTTTATAATAAAATTTTTATAAAAAAAAATCATGAGGGGTGATCACAAGGGAGTACATTCCTCATAATGGTTTGTTGTCATGGATTGTAGCCTTTTTAAGTACTTAAGCTTTGCATTTTTAGAAACATTACAATGAGTTCATAATTTTTTTAACAAGTGATCACCTAGTTTACGATTAAACGGTGATCCCCATGATGAATGTTACCATTTAAGGTTAAACAATGATCTACATGGTGAATTTTACATGTTTAATTAACAATAACAACAGGGCTCGAACTCATTAATTGTATAGTGTTAGGTGGATATCGACAGTTTTGTTTCTACCATGATTTTTTTGTGATTTTTTTTATAAGGATTCCCATTTAGATTTTAATGGTCTTTTAAGAGAGTATAAAGCCGTTTTTTTTAGTTGGGGACGGGAGACCAATACCACAATGTTGCCATTTATACATCATAAATCATAATACATGAAATATTGTTCTATGCATTATTTGACCAATCCCCAACCCATAATATATAAAACTAGATTAATACTCATGTATTAAATGGATTGATGTAAAAGATTTGTTATAAATTAAATATTAATAAAGAAGTGGGATCCCTTAAAAACCTTCAATAACAATTTTAAAATTAAGATACAATAAAAACCAATAAAAAGATGACATACACGCAAAATCATTGAGTCAATGGTAAAAAATGATGACTCTAAGTCAATGTTTAAGTAAAAGAAGTCGACTAAAATGTGATTCAAAATATTTGAATTATTGATTTAATGGTAAAAAATGATGACTCAAGTCAATCTTTTAAAAAAAAATTTATTATAAAACTAAATTTTTTTATTTTACCGATTTTTTTGTAAATTATTTACTCTCTAGGACATTTAAAAATGAAGTTTATTATTTTATTGATTTAAAAAAAATTTATTTTAGCTTGTTTAATCTTGAAAACTCTTAATGAATATTAATTGTAGTTTGAATTATTTTAGGTAACAAAAAGAATAAGTTTCAACAATAAATTTTAAATTAAATCAATTAAATGATAAGAATGTTACTTAAATTAATGTTAATTTTTATTTTTGGAAAAATAGCGGGAAAATGAAAAAGTTGGGTATTAGAAAGGTGACACGTGGCAGGAATTGTTCTCAATTATTATAATACTAGATTAGTAGCTCATGTACTACATGAGATATGTAAGAATTATAGATATGCATATATATATTTAAATATAATAACTTAAATATTATTATAAAAATAATAGAGTAATAATATTTTGATATTAACTGACATTAGATAATTAACTAAAAATTATTTTTAAAATTTTTTTTATTCTTATTATAATAAATATATATTGAAAATATATATTTATCACGATAAAAACTAAATCAATTTTGTAATGTTTTTGCCTTTAAATTTGAAAACAATAATTACAATATTATTAGAAAGTTATACTTTTATGAAAATTATTATAGTGTTGTTCTTTTCATATTTAGATGTATTTTTAATGATAAATAACTTAAAATCATACTTTAATGTATAAGAAATTTTTTTGATTCAATTGATTATGAACAAAAATTTAACAATTACGATTGTTAACATAATTTTAAAATAAATATTAATATACAAATTTATAAGAATGAGAATGGATTTGAAATTGATACATTTAATATACAATTAAACATTTAACCTTTAGTTTAAATTTAAAAAAAAAAAGTTATAAATCACTTAAATCATTTAGATAAAACATTTTAGGTAAATTTAGAGGTTAAATTAGGAAGTATTTAAAATTCTTTAATTATATAAGATTTCATTTAATATTTAAAATTTTCTAAAATAAATTAGATGAATTAATTGAGAGAGTTATATTAGGAAAAAGAGACGGGAAAATAAAAGTTCTGTGCATTGTGGAAGCGTCATGTGGCACTAAGTGTTTTGCTTTATTATAATATATAGATAATATATAGATAGATAGATATAGATAGATTTGTATTAGGAAATATTTGTCTTACGGGTGTTAGATAAATCGAAAACCACTTCATACCGTTTGATGAGAATGTTCTGATAATTTACTCGCTCGACTTTCTTTTTTTCATTACGAGAATCTTTTATCTTTTATTTTTATAGAGGAGAACCTCTAATGCAACATGTTATCATCTCAATTAAACAAAAAATTATTTTTCCTCCAAAATTTTTTAATATCACTCTCTCATTTTATTCATTCAACCGATTTTAAAAATAATTAAAAAAAACTAAAAACTACTATGTAATTTAAGTTTAAAGCAATTTAGTTTAGTTACTTGAAAATTTAACACCTAATTTTACTTAAAATAATTTATTTTAAAATATTTACTATATAATTTTATTCTCGTTAAGCATGTTTCTATCTAAACTTTTTATTATAACAATAAGAAGTAATATCAACACTTTATTAATTTTATTTTATACCAATATTTTAAATTTATATTTTATTAAAAATAATTATTTATTAAATATATAAACTAGCGTATCATAATTCAGGTTTCAAGTTGGTTTTGGTAAAAATAAATATTTAAAAACTAAAACCAAGCAACATGATGTATACATAATACAACTTTGTTGACAAACAATTAAATGATTTCTCTATGCTTAGTTGCTTTATGTTCTTTTGGGTGATTTTCAATACTAATTTTAAATACTTTTGACAATTAGTTATAACTAGTGTTGTTGTCCGCGCGTTGCTGCGGGTATCCACCATGAATAAATATTTTTTATCGCTTAAGATAAACTATGATTTTAAAAATTGAAACATAATGATGACAACAACGTCAATGCATTTGTGTGTTTAAGCATTAATGAGCTACATATTTTTTTTTTACAAATTTGGTTTAGCTCAATTGATTATGCCTAATGTATATTATTTTCTTAGGGTTTTATATGAACAAAACAATATATTTTCATGTATTATGTGGTTTCGTCTGTCCATGTTATTTTTTTCCTAATAAGGTCCTCAACTTATAGTTTTCATTCTGGTTTTCTATAAAAATTTTTGTTTTTTCTTTTTATAACCAATTCAGTATTTCCACAAAAAAAGTAACATGTTTATATTTTTTTTCCATGAAAAACCCTCAAACTTAATGACTTTTTTGGCAAAATTTTTTTTTTTCCAAAAATCACAAATAAATAAATAACTTGAAAATTTTGTTGGTAAAAAGTAACACGGTGAGGCTATACCGCATAATCATAAAAAACATGTTGGTTTTTTTATATATTAAACCTCTTTTTTACAAACTATTATGACTAAAGCTGATATTTTATATGCATCTTATGAGAGAAAAGTAAAACCCAAAAAAAAAATTGAATCATGGTTATTTAATTCTTCAAGTTGAGGTGGAAGCAATAAATTTTTAATTTTTAAATATTTAGTCAAATATATAAGTGTAGATGTTTTTTTATTGTATTTTTTTCCTAAATGATTAAAAGTTTTATTATTTTTATTATTTTTATATTTATTTGTATTATTATAATAAGGATGTGTTAATAAATTTTAATTAGAAGGGTCAAAAGTACAAATAATGACAAAATAGGTATTTTACTTAAAGTTAATAGATCAGAGACCAATTTTGAATTTAAACCTTGATAATAATGACCGATTTTGTTTATAATATTTTTTAAACTGCAAACTAACATAATCCTACTCTTAAACTACCCCTTCGCCACAAATGGGGACTTTAGAACTTACTTTCACCCCCTAAATTCAAACGTGTCTCAGACGGGAGTTGAACCCGCGACCTCTCACTTGCATATCACCCCTCATACCAGATGGGATAGACGCAAGTCGTCAAAAATTCAAAGTTAAATTGTATATCATCCCTCGTACCCAATTTTGTTTAATTAAAAGTCAAGAAAAAAATTAGAAGTTAATACAAAACATAGGGACCTTTTTATATTTAACTCTTAAATAAACATTTAAAAATAAAAAAAGTTACAAATAATAGGGACCATCTGCAATTGACTTTTAAATCATAGGGGCCATTTAGTAAATTTTGAGAAATCATAGGGACTCATTTGTAGATTGTGAAAGCACCAAAACGGTGCGTTTCACAATCACAAATGTTAGTTAGATAAATATTTTATGCAATGAGCAAATGTTTTTTTTTTTTTTTTTTTTTTTTTTTTTTTTTTTTTGGCAAAAGGGTCTAATTTTAAAAATTTAAATGTACTACATTGGCTCTCTAGAAAATTTAAAAAAATAAATGTGGGACATATATAAATGAGAATTAAGAGAACAAACCAAGCCAACAACAATGTGTGGGGTAATGAGATGGTTATATGATTCCAAAACCACCACAATTAGCACACAACTTTTCTGTCTTCACCATATCACTTATGGGATATTTTTTTAAAATTTTTTTATTTCAAAAATCATCCAACCATGAGTTTTAAAATAATAAATTACAATATTTTATTTAATATGACATAAACATCCAAGTATCAATCAAATTCAAATATAAGATTGTTAAAAAAAGAGCTTGATTTAATTGAATTTTAGCATAAAGATTCTATAGACATGTAAAAAGGATTGATACAAACTCAAGTTTAGTTAAAGTCGAAATTATCAAGTTAAAAGTACAAATATTAGCTAGAAGTGAATAATTAAATAAGGAGTTAAATTCGGACTTGTAAGGAAGCGTTTGATACGAATGAATTCAAAAAATAAATAATGCTTATAAATTAATCTATTAATTTATTTACTCTTCCTATTAATCCCATAGAGTAATAAATACAAGTAAAAAACCGATTCTTATATTTTCTCTATCAAATGATAGAAAAATAAAAAAAAACATAAAAATCTTTAAAATCTTAATAGGTACATGAATTTTTATTATTGGTGAGTAAAAAAATATCGAACTGGATCAATTATATCTTGGGTTTTAAATAGTCGGTCTCCAGTTTAATAATTACGAGGGACAAGTTTTTTAAGTTAAAATCCAATAAAGATATTATATTTTAAAACATTAATGACAAATTTGGATTATAACAGTATGTTCATTAGTTGGTTATCCGATCGAGTATTGAGTTTAATACTCACCACCACCTTTAATACATATAAATATCTAGTAGAGGTGCTTCTTACTTCATAACAAAGAAAAAACTCACAACAAAGTGTTTTTGCTTGAGAAAAGCAAAACCAAAAGAAAACCAAAGAGAATTCAATTAGAATAAGGAGATAAAAGCCATTGAAGTGTGAAGCTCAATTATCAACGTTATCTCTAAATCCAATTCATCAAGTTAGTGCTAATACGTGAAGAATGACCACACATGGTCGCATAGAAGTCTATCGAGTTTTTATTCTTTTTCCAGTTATTGTGGTTTATCTAATACCAGTAGTAATATAAAAAATTTCATAATGTTATTCATGAAAACAAAGGAGCTAGATTGGCCAAAGGTAGTTCTAGATAATTGATTGTGTACAATTACTTATAGTAGTTATGTTGAGGTGAGTTACATACATGATTTTTAAAGATGTTTCAAATTGAGATGTTTTTTTATCACTACCATGTACGAATTGTAGTTTCAACTAAAGATGTTTTATATAACAGTTGTTTCAAAATCAAAAGCTAATTACTTAAAGCTAGTAAAGATGTTTTAACATACGGTTGCTCCCAATAATCATATTCGATTAGTCATGACTCTGTGTCGTCTGGTGTTCCTTAGAATCATGGTTGGGATTATCTCTTAATAAGCATTTGGCTTGCGATTGTCCCTAATAGTAAAAAATTATTAGTTCTTGATATTTTATGATTAGAAGACATAGTAAGTTAATTACATGAGAATATAACAACAAAATATTGAAAATTCCAAACCCGAAAACTATCCCATGGTAAGCTAACTAATCCAATTGACTTGAAACAAAGGTTTTCTATTTGCAAACCAAATACTAGATATGTGTTGCACACCTAAAAGTAAGTCATCGGTTTTAACTTCACCACATCAACATGATTAGTACGAAGAATGTTATATGTTTTAACTTATGATATTTGGTAAGTTAAATACTAATATATGAAATTTAACAATAAAAGTAATGTATAGTTTTTTCTAAACCTAGAATGGATTAATAAATATAATTCTAAGGTAAAAAAGTATTGATTACAGGCTAGACGTAACCAATGAAAGTTATATATTTTCATCGAAGTTAAAAAATTTCTTTTATTAAAAGACATTGAAAATGATAAATTATAAAGAACGATCAATTTTTTGTCGAAAAAGGATTACCAAATCCAAAATTTGCCATATGTTTACTCGTTGTAACCTTAATAAAATTGATTTTCATTCATCATATATTTTTTTTACAAATTTGCTTATTCTCTTATTATTCTTTTATATTTTAAAAAAAAATATTTATTTAACTTTATTTCTATTCATTTCAACTTATAATCAACTTTAGTATGTTAATTTATTTTTCAAAATATTTATTTAACTTTATTCTATGCAATTCATTTTATAATCTATATTAAATTATTTCGGTTATTCTTTTATTAATATTTATATGGTTTTAATTCAATGTACTCTTTTATATACAACTTTATTTTACTTCCACTCATTTATTATTATTATATTATTGTTGTTGTAATGACTAAATAAGGAATTTTATATAAAGTAAATAAAATGAAAATGAAGCAATAGATAATTATAATTTATATAGTTAAAGTTAATTAAAGTATTGCGATGATAGTATTTAGAAGGAAAAAAAAAATAAAGGGGCGTTACCACTAAATGACGAAGCGGGAGCGGAAGAAGGGACTTGAACCCTCAGCCTCAGCCTTGGCAAGGATATGCTCTACCAATTAAGCTATTTCCGCCAGCTACGGTAGTGGCGAAGCACTACTGAGCAATTCAGTAGTGATGCATGAACTAGTTTGGTATCCATGTATTATAATCTAGTCAAGTCAACCCATGTAATAAATAAGTATACAACCTAATTATATATAAAAAATGGTAGTTTAATATGTATTAAATTGGTTTAGTATGAGGTTTTTAAACTAGGATGACAAAAAAAGGGAACCAACGGGAAACATAAAATACCGGTCCAAGAGGACGGGTTTTCAACGAACACGGTTATTATAAACGGGTATGAGATGAATATAGGATTTATGATACCCATCCCGGTTATCCACCTCAATTACCTATTTAAATATTCCTTATACTTTTTACATCATAATAAATATTTTATTTGAACGACGAACTAACCTACTCATAAATTACTCATTTGACCAAACTTGGAAGTTGGAACTTTGAGACTTACTTTTACAACCTAAATTCAAATTTGCCTCCGACGGGATTCGAACTCGTGACCTCACACTTACATATCACCATCATAAAAAAAATTTTTAATTTATATTTGTCTATAATTGTTTGTCAAACTCATAAGTATTCTGTTTATGAATTTTAATTTCGGTTGTGGGCTAGTGGTTTGAATTAGGGATGTGTGGAATGACGAAAAAATGAACCGAACAAGAACCGGAACCAATTGGAACCGATTTATAATATTCGGTTTGATTATCGGTTCTTAGAATATTCAAATTTCGGTTAACGGTTCTGCGGGTATCAGTTTTATCGGACATAGAACTGATAATTTGAAAAGCCAATAACATGCAAATCAAAAAAATGATTTAAAAGCCATAATGTGAAAACCTAAAAGATAATTTGTTGAAACAATTTTTTGGGATGATGAAACTACATAATTTATATGCAAACATCATGATCGACATTTCTCTTATTCTATTTTTATGTTTATATCTTGTTATAATAGATAGAAGTAGGGATGTGTGGAATGACAAAAAATCGAACCAAAATTGAAACCGAACCGGAACCGATTTATAATATTCTGTTCGGTTACCGGTTCTTATAATCTTCAATTTTCGGTTATCGATTATTCGGTTAACGCATTTGCGGGTATCGGTTTTATCGGGCATAGAACCGATTATTTGAAAAACTCATAATATGCAAAATAAGAAATGATTTAAAAGCCCAAATGTGAAAACCAAAAAGATCATTTGTTGGAAAAATATTTTAGAATGGTGAAATTACAAAATTTATATGAAAAATCATGATCAACATTTCTCTTATTCAATTTTCATTTTTTTGTTTATATCTTGTTGTAATATATATATATATATATATATATATATATATATATATATATATATATATATATATATATATATATATATTAATTTTCGGTTCTAATCGGTTCCGTACCCGAAATACTCGTACCATAACCGAACCGGAACCGCATTACAATTATTCATTCGATTATCGGTTCTTACAATATTTAATATTCGGTTTCGGTTAAATCGGTTCCGGATCGGTTCGGTCCGGTTCCGGAACCGTTTACATCTCTAGATAGAAGTATATATATATATATATATATATATTTATTTTCGGTTCTAACCGGATCTGTACCCTGAAATACCCATACCATAACCAAACCGGAACCAGAACCGCATTATAATTATTGGTTCAGTTTTTGGTTATTGCAATCTTCAAATATTCGGTTTCGGTTAAATCGGTTGTGGGTCGGTTCCGGTCCGGTTTCGGAACCGTCTGCATCCCTAGTTTGAAACAATATAACTTTTATTCATTATTTCATTTAAGTTACACAATGATATCGTAAATGAAACTTCACCCTAATAATTAACCGTTTATTACAAATGTTTGTTTCCCTGAAGTCTGCATTATTTCCTTATACCCGACGAAGATCCATTTAGGCTCGTGGCTTTTTAAGCAGGGTCGGAATGACCGATCTCCGTCTCAAACCCATCGCATTGCCATTTCTACTTTTAGAGGGTGCAAACTTGTCATATTTAGAATAAGAGGCACCAATTGTTTCAATGATAACAACTATAGGGGTTAAATAGCAGTCTTATAAAATTTTGTAATATGAGTTGCGGAGGAATTCGGAACTCCCCCAAATTGAATTTTCTGCTAGGGTTAGGGTTTTAACGCAGTCGATTTTCAATCGCCGGCCAATCTCACCGCCATAGTCGCTGTGAGAACAATTGATTGAACCGGAATAGTGACCGGAAAACGTTTCATCAGAGATGTCGAAGAAAAACAACTTATCTCTTAGAAAAAAGCAGCACGAATTCGAGCTTAGAAGTAATCCAGTTCTTTAAACGACGTGAATTTTCATTATTAGTGATAGTTTTATTGTTCTCGGAATGAAACTTATTATTATTATTATTATCTGTTTTCGTGAATTAGGAGAACGGGAAGAGAAAGAAAAGAAGGAGAAGAAGCTACAAGCTAAGAAGAACAAGATGAAAGTAAGTAATTTAGGTTTAATCATCTTAGCTTGCATGAGAAATACGTTTTTTTTTTCATGTTTAGAAGAACTTGCCGTTGTTTATAACTATTATCTGACGATTGTTTTGCATTTAATCATGTTTGTTTACTTGAGGAACCTTGTTGCATTATTGACCTTTTGAATCATTCCAAAAGAAAATCATTGTTTTTGGGATATTTGTGTTGTCCAGGATCACCAATTTTTTGAAAAATGAACTGTTTTATAGTTCATAAAAAAGACAGTTTGTATGAAATTTCTTTATAAGAAACATAGTTTGTCAAAATGAAAAGCTGAAAGACAATGGTTTTTGGGAATTTGACCACATGTAAACCGACCAAATACTTGGGTTCCAAGAAACAATGATGCATGTTTGGCCTATATGTCAAAATGGATTACTTTCGAATTCGAAGTAGTTACTTCCTTAGTTCCGAAAGGAGAGCTACACATGGACGTGAAGTGTAATAGATACTTCTCAGTTCTCATGAACTATTGAGTGTTATAAATACATATTGATTGTTTGTCATGTAATTTGTTCTAGAATTTATCTTCATTATTTGTTGAACCCTTGTTAAAATTATATTAATCAAGGGTTATGGAGTTTGTATTTGGTTTCTGGATGTGAAGCATGGTACTTCTAACTTTTAGAGATTGATTTCAATCTATACAAAAAAAGTGAAACTCTTTGACTTTGGGACCAAAGGCGGCTTTTCAACTTAGCAAACTGACCTGGATGTCCAAGACAAACAATTGAGTTAAATAGGGATAATGTCATCGATAGCTACGTACTTTCAGGTTTGGGCTGTTTTGGATATTGTAGTTTTTTTGGGATATGTTTTAGGTATTATACTTTTAGCAATTGTCCGTTTTGGTAATTGAATCTTTTGTAGTGCATCATTTTGGTAAATTAAACTTTCTGTATTTGTCCATTTTTGTAATTAAACATTTTGTAGTCCATCATTTTGGTAACTTTGTGTGTGTTTGTGTGTGTAATACCAAAAACGGACCAAAAACAACTTCAATACTTAAGATGGACCAAACCTGAAAGTACGTAGCTATTTTATGACATTATGCCAATTTATTAAACTGTATTTGTAATTACTATTTAATGGAACAAGAAATTAGAAAACCCACATCAATGGTTATCTTTAGTAGAGTGATGGTACTCATACCACAATGAACATATCTGATTCGATAATAATTTGACGCTTATGTTAACATCAGAAATCACTTGGTGCTATATCAGAGAAATAAGCGTCATTTTCTTACCCGAGTTTGAACACGACTATGTTTTATTGACGGAAGTCATACATTGACTTTTTTTTAAAAAAAAAAAAAAAATTGAAATGGAAGACACAAGGCTGATCTGATTATGCTGATAATTTAAAATCTCCAAAATGTGGCTTGAGGTTTTAATGTTGACTAATTTATCACATTATAATGGTTTCCATATTGTTGTTGGATAGTGGACGTAGATCGAGGCTAATTTGGATTGCAAACTAGTGTGCAACTTTGTAGATCAAACCCAAGGTTTGTTAAAAAAAAGATTACTATAGTTATAGAAGTAACTAGTTAAGGATGAACGATTCTTGTGTCTCATCCAATTCTCTTCATATAAAAGGGGCAATCTTTCTCTATATGATGTAATATAATAAATTCCTAGTAATTCATGTTGATCATATAGACACAAATAGGTAAACAATATAAATACCAATCTCAAGTTTTTGTTTCTGCAACTGTTGTTGAATCTTAACCCTTTGTGAACTGAAGTCTTGGAAATCAACAACTTTTTTTTAATTAGGTTGATGGAAGTGCAAGCAAGAACAAGAAGAAAGGTAGCGGTGGATTTACAGTAGGGAAGAAGAAGTTGAAGACTAGAATGACGCCATTGGCTAAAGCGAAAGCTGCTCAAGCAATGGAACTCGATAAATGAGGTCATATTGTAGTTGAATCCATTGGAATTAGTTTACACTAATGTTTACAAAGACCAGTTGCTTTGTGATCCCATTTTATACCAAGAAAAGTGTGTTTTCTGGAGTTTTTCTTCATTTCAAAGCATCCCTGTGATCATTATATTCTGCTTTTTTTTTTTGGATCGGTACCATAATGAGGTTTTGTTTTTATGTTTTAAAGTACCCATAATCTAATCAGGGTTGAGGGCGGTGTTTTACCTGCCTTGGAGGATTTCCATTTTGAGATCGAAACCTGAACTGCCAATCAGAGAGATGTAACTTACATTACTTCCATTTGAACTTTATGCTTGTGGACTTAGGGATTGTAGAACTCCAGATTGAAATGAAAAACTGAAAACTGTACCGGAACTAAACTGAAACAAACCAAATAGTTGTACCATTTGGTTAGGTTCTTAGTTCCGATTGTTTTCATTCTTTCGAATGGTGTTTAAGCTTCAAAACCAAGTTTGGGAATCACGTCTTTTGCAAGGGGCGGATCCAGAAATTTTAGTTATCGGTGTCACTTTTTAGAGTAATTTCTGTACTTAAATTTTTAAAAAAATTCTAAGACGAATCGGGTCACCGGAATGGATTGCCAACACAAATTTAACAAATAACAAAATGCGGTTTTTTTAAGATTTTGGTTGATTATTTGCTTCTTCTTTTAAAATTCTATTGTGTTTTTTTTTTCTTTTTTTCTTTTTATGATTAAAAATCAGTAATATTTCAATAAATGTGGGTAATAAAAACAACAAATATAAATTATACATGTATATAATACGTTTACATATTTTTCGTAGGTGTCACTCAAAAAAAAATCGTAAGTACGTAACTCAGTATTTTGAAAATTTATCGGTGTCGAGTGACACCCGTTAGTTTAAACTACATCCGCCCATGGTTGTTATGTTTAACCATGATTTGAAATGTAATGGCAAATTAGCAAACACGTTTTAGCAATTTGGTGAGGTAATTCTTAGAAAGGTGACTTGGGCCTCATTTGTTTTTCATTCTGAGCCTCTTAAAAACGTCTGAAGTATAAAATTCAGATCCATAATAAATTAAGATTGTTTGTTTAAATTCAGACTTAAAAGTTGAAACATCAGAATTTTCCTCTGAATTTTAAGAGGATGGGAGTTGTCTGAATTAAATTTAAGAGCCTCTTAATTTCAGATCTTAAGATCTCCTCTTAATTTCAAACGTGTCAGACTTCAGATATTTAACATCTTAAAAAACAAATACAACCTTGGAGTTGGTAACTTGGTATTGCTCAATCGTAGGCCGGGCATGGTTGTGAAATCCATGAACCAAACAAGAAATAATTCAAACTTTTTCTCTCTTATCATATTTTGGATCAACGGCTTATTTTATCAATAGATAAATCATTTACATTTTCTGAGGAAAATTCATGCTTTTAAACTTTTTTATGTTTTTTTAATGGAGATTATTAGTCTAGTCTCTTAGGATATGCTTTTCATGCTTTGTCTAGTTGATCGCCAAACATTTTCTTTAGGGATGAAAATATAAAAATTTGGACAAAATCCTCGAATAAAAAAATTTAAAAACATTATAAGTATATGTTTAGGGATGAAAACGAATTCAAGCTTATAATAAGTATATAAACGTGATACGAAATTATATATCAACTTTATGAAAGAGGTTTTTAAAAATTATACGTGTTGCAACTTTAAAATGGCTTCAAAGTTCAAATGCCTAAAAAGTGCATTATTGCATTCTAAAATTGTAATGGCAAACAATTCACGTTACATTTGCTATATTTTAAAATAAGAATATTGGTAAATTAATAATTATCTAAAATAATGTTATCAAATAAAATCATTTTCTGCTTTTTGTGTTTTACACAACTGATATATTTTATTTTATTGCAAAATTCAATTTATAGAAATATTTTAACGAACCAAACGATACTTATGGTTATTGTTATTATACTTATCATCATTATCATAATCATCATTTTAAAATTTTTACTTTTTATTTATATTATTTTCATTTATACAACTTTTAATATTAATATTATTTTTGAAAAGGATATTTATCCAAAAAAACTCTCAAGTTGGATCATTTTTGTGATTAAAACCTCCAACCATTTTTCATTGTACTATAAACCCTATGCCTGCAAAATCTGACGGAATTAGGATATTACTGGTTGTAAACGATTGAAAGTCACATTTCACCATCGACAATCATTAATGACCACCAGAATTTCACCGAAAAAGTAAATTCCAACAAAAAAACATAGATTTGAACAAAGAAAATCAACAAAAAATGTGAATCTGAATCATAAAACGCAGACAATTAAGTTTGCTGAATAGAATGTTTATCAGAGACGAAAGGTTGGTAAGCGGATTGCAACTGGTTTATCAGGTTGCAAGTCTTTTTCTTCTGAAAAAAACATTATTTTGCGAAATTTTAGTCAGTTTGAGGTTTTTTGTATGATGAAAAATTATTGGAGGTTTTAATCACAAAAATGATGCAACTTGAAGGTTTTTTTTACACAAATATCCCCTTTTAAAAAATATTTAAAATATTTGTAAATAATATATGAAATAAATTTATATATGCACTGAAGTATTTTTAAATTTTGGTTTACAAATATCAATTCAATTTTTTTATTTGTATTTTATAATTAATATAATTTTAAATTTATTGATTTTACCATTTTGCCCTTTGCCGTGTCATATAAATACGTAGTTTTATTTCCCTCCAATCCACACACCAAAACCCCACGTTCTTCCCCCTGCAGCAAGTTTTCGTTCTTCACAAACAGGTCAGTATCCTACGCAAATTCTCAATTCACTTTCTGTAAAAATTAGGGTTTACATGTTTTACTTCAATCGAATTTCATCTTTCGTTCTGTTTTTTGATTAATTTTCTGGTTAAAACATCAACTAGAAATGTGTAGTGTATGACTTACATTGATTGAATGCACATTTCGTTTCATCTTACGTCGAAAATGCTTGCAAATGGTTGTAGTATAGATCACATTTGACTTGATTATGGAGTATTTCGAGTGATGCATATTGTAGGCGCTCTGTTTTTGTTAATTTATTCTAACTTTGGGATCAATTTAATTGAAGGAATTTCTACTGGTGTTCTGTTGATCCAAGTGAGTGATTGATGAAGATCGTTCTGCTTTTATAGATGTAGTTTTAGTATAAACATTAATGGAACTGGTTATACATAACTTGCATTGTTCGAAAACACATTTCGTTTCTGTTACCTTGAAGATTTCAGCAAATAGTGGCAGTCTAGACGTCAGGCTTGAGTATGGAGTATTTAGAGTGATACATACATATGGTAGGCTTTCTGGTTTTTTTTTTAACTTTGGGATCGTTTAATTGAGCAGATTCATAGTGGTTCTGTTGATTGAAGTAGGTGATTGATGAAGATTGTTTTGCTTTTAGTTTAATTTCTAGTATAAACATTAGCTGAACACGTTGTTTAACTTAGCTTGATCGAATGCTCATTTTGTTTTAGCTTATGGTTTATGTTCAAAATTCTAGCAAATGGTAGTTGTCTAGAACACATTCGAACTGATTATGGAGGATTTGAGTAATGTATATTGTAGGTGCTCTGTTTATTATAACGTTGAAACTGATAAATTTTCATTGGTTCTGTTGATTAAAATGAGTGACTGAGGAAGACGGTCGTATGGAGAGTATTTACAGAGGCTTGATGAATAAAATGAACGTGATTAATTATCGGCCTCTGTGGCACTTGGCTTTTAACTCATTAAGGAACTTTATTTCATAGCTGGTGAAGTTTTTTGAACTTGATTATGGAGTATTTCCAGTAATGCATATTGTAGGTGTTCTGTTTTTATAACTTTATTCAATTGAGAAAAATTTTATTGGAAAAGTGAGCGACTGGCGAAAGCGGTTGTGGAGAGTATTTACATAGACTTGATGAATATTTAGAAGGTGACTAATTTGAGGAGCTTAGCTTTCAACTTGTTAAGCAACTTTGTAGTTTTGGGAACTGTTGAGCTGCTGGATCAAGTTAGTATACTGGTTCTCCGGATTTGCGTTTTCGATAACATGCATAATCATGTATCATTATCTTGACTTTGTTTAAACTGATTGTTTAATTCCGACAAATTATTGATAAAATTTCACATCACATTTACAGATAATATTTGGTCCAATGCGTAGAGACAAAATAGTTATATATGATATTTGACTTTGGTTTGACTTTCTTGTGATGCTTGTAATTGAGATAAATATTACTAATATTTACCAATTTAAATGATAATTATATCAAAAGGTATTGAAGTTTATAGTTTCCCCGTGATTGTTAGACAGTATAAACCATATGTTTAAGGACTTCATTCATCTGTGTTATAACAGATGTCTTGTAACGGTATGTTTGGAAACTGTAATCAATGACTCTGCATCAAAGTTGGAGCAATATAAGTTGAATATATGAACTGAACAATTGTAGTACTGTTCTAAGCTATGTGACAATACCAAATGTCCAAATGTGGAAATGTTATTAAAACCTAAGTTATTATGATGTGTAAGGTCCATCCACTGGAAATGTTATTAAGGCATTGTAATATCATAAACAATGAGAATTGGAAAAATCCATCCACTGGCTTTTGAAGATTTTGTGGTAACTTTTTATTGGAATCCTATATTAATATCATTCTTAATTCAATGTTAGTTGTGCTTAATTATTGATCTCTCCTGCTAGATTGATTACTTCGAAATGTGAAGTTACACTTTATTCCCTAGTATCTATCTATCAATTTATATCATGACTTTTATTTTATTGTGTTGCTGCTGATGCTGACCCTATTTGGAACAGAGTGTTCATTTCCAGTGGAGTTGATGGAACAGGTATGAGTGCAAGACATTACATGCACTCCCTTCACACTCTTAAAGTATGCTTTTCTTCTACTGGATTTGTGATATTTTCTACTGCCGCAGTATGAGAAGGTTGAGAAGATTGGTGAAGGAACATATGGCGTGGTCTACAAGGCCCGTGATAAGGAGACCAATGAAACAATTGCTTTGAAGAAGATTCGTCTGGAGAAAGAAGACGAGGGAGTGCCTAGTACAGCTATAAGAGAGATCTCACTGTTGAAAGAGATGCAGCATGAAAATATCGTCAGGTATATCCCAATGTTATTTGGCGTCTAGGATTGATATTTATTTTTCACCAAATAGTATGTTCATATGTGTTTTTGGAACAGAGTGGAAATTGAAACTTTTTTATTAATGTTTAATTTTTTGCAATAAGAAACAGAACCCAATGTCAACAGAAATTTTTGTTTGTTATTGCACAAGGGCCAATGTAGGGTTTAAATCATGAAACAACAACCTACTTTTCACTTGTCTCATTTTGGTCGGTGTACTTTTCTTCATACGGAATTGGTTGTTGTACTTTCAAAACCCGTCCCAAATTGGAAATTATGGGTTATGCATGACACGTTAACAGTCACATAATTTTTACTGACCACTCTTTTAATGACAAATTTACACTTTAAGTTTTAATGACATTTCATTTATGGATCATTACCAAATTGGGAGTGGCTTTGAAAGTACCATGAATTAAAAGGTATGAAAAAAATGATGATGGCCTTAAATGAGACAAATAAAAAAGTAGGTTGCGATATAATAACATCAACCCAAATAATATAAAATCTCATTTGTTTGGTTCATTATTCTACAAAATATCAGTAAGTTGGTCTAGCAACATTTCTGTTCAATCAGGGCCGGTCCTAAGGTTTTTAATGCCCAGGGCGACCAACTATAAAAAATGCCCCTTAGCTAAACAAAAACACACTAATTTTTTAGGAGTTTGGAACCTACTCAAGCTATGCGGCTCATGCTCACGCCGAATTTTATTATAAAAGTAAAATGTTTGCTCCTCATCTAGCCTAGTAGGTATATAATCAAAAATCTTCAAAATAGACAGATTCTTAAAAATATGTTCAGTAAAAATTCATAAAAAGTTTTTTTTTCTATTTTTCAGTCTAAGATGATGATTCCATCTCAAGAGTTGAATCCCTAAAAGCAAGCCAAAACAGTGGTGAACTATAACATATTTGAAAATCACTACTCATTACGAACAGTTGATAACACACAACTACTACCCTTGATAGCCTGCTCCTCATCTAGCCTAGTAAGTTTAGAATCTAAAATCTTCAAACTTGAATGCTATAATGCCAGAAAATAGTGTTTAAGAATGGCAACAAAGTTTCAAGATATAGTATCAAGAACTACGAAAACTATTTTAATGTGTAGATATTCAAAACATAACAAGAGAAAAACCCAAAATCCAAGATATAGCATCAAGAAACGAGTGGACTGTGAGAGATCGATTTCAATTAGGTATGAAAGTTACCTCAATTTGGTGTTGCTAAGAAGTAAGAAACGATCGATTTGTTCAACAAGACAACAACGGTGGTGATCGGCAACAGAAATGGGTGGACTGTGGACAGGATCGACCTAATCGATTAGTTCAAGAAGCGATGGTAGGCGATTGATCGGTAACCAGAAACGATGGTAGGCGATGAACGAAGTAGATCTGTAGATGGTGCGGTGCAGTGGTGGTGATCGGCAACCAGAAGGCAGAAGCAATGGTAGCTATATTGAGGATGGTGGTCGGATGGCGGTGGCTTTGTTGAGGGACAGACATGCCAATGGCCAACGCCCTTCCATCTTCGTTCATCGATTGACGGAAATGTTCGATTCTCGAACAGGTGAAACGATTTCCGAGTAAAGCCTTTCCATCTTCTTCGTCTTTTGGATTGCTTGCGTTTGCTTCACCCTTGAGCAGTTGAACGACGAAAACATTGCCCCACTTACAAATGCTCTGGTACATAAAATTTAACCTAGTAATGGGTTACAAGGCCCAAAATTTTGATGCCCCTTGCAAGATGTTGCCCTGGGCCGAGGCCCAGTTCGCCCCCCCCTTTGGGCCGGCCCTGTGTTCAATTTATATAAGCTTTACTCTTCAGAATTTCTCTTTCTAGAGCCTACATAATTCACATTTGCTTTCAATCTAAATGACATGCACTCTCTATTATTCCTCAAAAAGTAAGGGTGTTTTGGCTTGTGGGATGAAATTCGGATGGATTGGAATTTAAATTGTAGGTGTTAGTGTGCTTGGTGTGGATAGATAGAAGATAGTTTTTAGGGTTGACTAAAGGTTTAGGACTTTAGGTTGTGAAATATTGGAATCTAAATTCGTTTATCAATGGCTTGGAATGACAAATTCCTTTAACAAAGGATTTTGATGGAATAAAAATAAATTTAACTCCCAATCTTTATAATCCAAAACTTATAACCCAAAAATTTGAATACACTAAAACGAAATTCCACTTATTTCAAATTCCATTTCACGAGCCAAACGGACCCTAAGAGCATTATGATTAATGTTTCCACTTCTTAGATATGTAACTTAACTGATAATTAATTTCATTCATTAAGTATGCTGGCAATAGACTATGTATTGAATAAAAACTTTTTGGTGACAGGTTACATGATGTTGTGCATACTGACAAACGATTGTACTTGGTTTTTGAGTACCTAGACTTAGACTTGCTGAAACACATGGACTCTTGTCCGGAGTTCTCGAAGGATCCTCACATTGTAAAAGTGAGTAAATCTTTCACTGCATCTTAAAGTTATGGTTTGGTTTGGCTGACAAGTGACAATATCTTGGCCAAAGCGATAATCTTGGTCAGACATGTTCTTAAACCAAACCAACCAAGTTTGTTGGTTAAAGTTTTGGTTTGAGATAACTCGGTTTATCATCTTTTTGTTTCACATTTCCAATTATGTTTATCACGACTTCCGTTTGTAGAAATGCTGGAAGAGGATATACTACAGTTTTCTGCTTAACTTACGTGATATCACATTAATCTTCCTTGTAGTTGGATTTATAACAAAAGAAACCACCAATCGCTTTCAAGCCTGGGTCAGCCTTTAAAATGCAGCAAAATAAACTGGCTAGGCTATGTGTACATGTACTTATAATGTAATATATCCGGTTTCTTTGGTTTTGATTAAACTTTGAACGGATGGACTCAAAGTTCTATACCATTCTCTTTAGAAGTTTAACACACACAAATGCCTTTTTTGAGAAGATTTGGATACCAAGTAACTAACACATTGTATTCTGTAGGGATTTAGTAAAGATCTCTTCACATCTTGCATTTTCTAATTTTTATTGGTTAATATCTTCAACTTTCAGATGTTCCTATATCAGATTTTATGTGGCATTGCTTATTGTCATTCTCATCGTGTTCTGCATAGAGACCTAAAACCACAGAACCTGTTAATAGATCAACGTAACAATACTCTGAAGCTTGCAGACTTTGGATTGGCCAGGGCCTTTGGTATTCCTGTCAAGACATATACACATGAGGTAGTTTACATGGTCTCAAATTTTCCCTTTGAAATTAACCATGATTTTCTCTTGCAGTTTATTTTAGTTACCATTTTTGTTCCCTTTTCTATCATCACACGTTCTCTCTGTCTCAATGTCGCAAGATATATTCATGCATCTATTCCTAATTAGATTTTAACCGCAGACGCGTGTAAGTGGGGTAAAAATGGTACCACATCGCGGAGTTTCAATTCTTTGCATTTTATAGGGTTCTGTGTAATAGTACACAGTTTCATCATTTGTCAATTATTCAATTTCCCTCACATACTTCTTTTACGTACTCATGAGTCGTACTCTTATCAATGTTCCAGTTTGGTACTTCCGTAAACTGAAAAACCAGTTGATGTCAAACTAAGAGCACATTAATGGAATTTACAAGATAAAATTAGTGTCCGGGTCATCACTAAATATGCCCAAAAGTCTATCAGAATTCAGATTATCAAATTACTAAAGCGGAACAACAAAAATAGATACAACGACTAAATGAGTACCAAAAAATACATTGCATCAATTGAAACATCGACAAGAGTTCTTTGCTATTACACACCAGTAGACCCTTTTTCTTTATGTGGTTTGCTTTTAAAAACAAATGACAAGACGAGGAGATGATTGAGCATAACACATTTTCTAAAAGTTTCTATCGCAGAGTTTCCAACTCCTACTTAAAAACTTTAACAAATTGCTCAAATTATGTTAATCACTAGAGATATGTGATTGGTGAAACTTCAAATCACATTCAACAGCTTCACTTTCTGATCATATTATCAGCATCTGGACAACATTTATGGCCAAGCAGTTTAAGTGATTAAGTACTGGCACTGTTATGCATGTTACTTAATGATTGGTATGCTTTTCTAGGTGGTGACACTGTGGTATAGGGCACCAGAAATTCTTCTTGGATCCAATCAGTATTCCACTCCTGTTGACGTGTGGTCGATTGGTTGTATATTTGCTGAGATGGTGAATCGACGTCCACTTTTTCCTGGAGACTCTGAGATTGACGAGTTGTTCAAGATTTTCCAGTAATACAAATTATACAATCCTTATATTCTCATTTATTCTTGTAGATATACATTATTTGAAAATGTTATCTCTATGTTTCATAAATCACTTAATGAACCTCTAGATGACCTGTATGTCTGATCAGGTTTAAAATCTTTTTTCATTAAGATTTGAATGAGCTTCAAATGCCTGATTCATCAAACTACTAGAATTATGAAAGAAACCAACATGTTTTAATGGTTTTTGCGTTTTCGTCCCTCAATGTTTTTTTTCCATAAAAGTCCTCAAGTTAATTTTTTTTTCCTAAGTTTGTGAAATTTGACAGTTAGAGTCCGGTTATAATTACTAAAATGGGTTTTTAAAAACTAAAAAACCGGGTTCTAATAGTCAAATTTCACTAAACCAAAAAGAAAAAATTAACTTAAGGACTTTTCTGGGAAAAAAATAACATAGAACGGACAAAAACGCAAAAAACGTGAAAACTTGTTGGTTTCTATCATAATAAACACTATTATTTTATAGACAGTTTTTTGTTCTTAGTATATAAATATTGTTAATAATATAATTACAATCTTATATTCGTAAGTTGAAATGAACAAATACACACATTGAGATAACTGATTCAACTCATTTATTCAGATAGGTTTCCAGCATTTTAGATAACCCGACCTGTTTCAACTGGGTACCCAACCGGCCTACATTGCCTCATCTATTAGCAGCAGCATTAAAAAATAGAATCAGCCCCTTAGTGTTACCATACAACATACTCGCCTGGTTCCTTTATCCGAGTAGACATCCCTTTTGTCTTGGTTCTTCCTCATATGAAGATAAATATATAACGTATCAAAAATACATAAACGCTAGCATAATCATCCTCTAGTCTCTTTTCACGTTTAGTTCCATTAAAGGTGACCGTGAAGAATGTTTCACAATATTCGTTTCTAATTTTATCTGGTTATACTTTCGTTCGTCATAGAATAACAGGGACTCCAAAAGAAGATACATGGCCTGGAGTCACTTCTCTGCCCGACTTTAAGTCTACCTTTCCAAATTGGGCTGCCAAGGTCATTAGTTTTTGCAGTCTTGCATTGTAAACTGCGATGTTTAACGATGTGTGCTCTTAAATAAGTAGTGGCACATTGTTTACTTTCAGGACCTTGCAACTGTGGTTCCAGATCTTGATAAAGCCGGCCTCGATCTCCTGCGTGTAAGTTCTAACTAATTACTAAATGAATTCTCATTTGTTGGTTTTTTCTCTAAAGGATATTATTTGAAATAAAAATGTCATTTAGAGAGTATCTGTTGAAAACGGATAAAAGATATAGATTTGTTAAGGTCTTTAAACAAATTCGTGACCTCACCCTGGTTTTTTTTTTTGTAAGTCACCTGCTTGGAAGTATTACGTAAATTTATTTTGATATGAGGCAAAATTCAGCCCATTTAAGTGATATTATTCAAATTTTGCTATTTTTATTTCTAAAGGGTAGAAGTATCAAAAATGGCCTATAAATCTTTAGTACAGGCAGAAACAGATCAAGTTGACCCATTTATAGGTAAATGCTCAAAATTGCCATGTTTGAATTAATGGGTCAAACAGGTAAAAGTAAGAAACTTAGCTAAGAGAAAACAGGTTTGTGTCTTTTGAAGTATAATTAGATGCTTACACCCTCCTGCATTTCATTGTTCACAAAAAATAGACTATCAAAGTATTCAAATTTCAAAATAACATTAATGCTAGCCAAATTATCAAAACATCATTTCATTACATGCCATAACAAAAGAATCTAAATGATTATTTAAATACGTAATACCTAATTTGTATCTCCTTTAAAATACGAAAAACAACCTTGATTTGATGATTACACTTGATTATTATTTGTAATATTATTATTTTCTAAGGGTTAATCGCTAAAAATAGTAACAATTTTTTATTTTTTTTTTTATCATTTATAAAACATTATTTATTTTTTTATCATTAATAATATCAACTTTTGTATTTTTATATTTAATAGCATCAACTTTTGTATTTTAAATCATAAATAACATTAACTTTTGTATTTTTTTATATCATTTATAGCAACACCTTTTTCAACTTTTGCTGTAAATGATAGAAAAACTAAAAGTTAATGTTATTAATGATAAAATATAAATAATGTTGTTATAAATGCTAAAAAAACATAAAGTTGCTACTATTTTTAGCAATTAGTCCTATTTTCTAACTGTAAAGTTACGGGTGTTTTTGTTTTATCGACGGCATTTCCTCAATTTTTGGGTGAAAATGGTGTAAATGAAACAAAATTGACACTTTGGTGGCTAGTAATGATGTTTTTTTTAACACTTTAAAGTTTCAATTCGTTGGTGGCTTATGCATACGTTACCCCATATTTTAAAAGGAGGCGATTTGTACATAACACGTTTTTGAGATACATAACAAATTTATCTAAATTGACAAATTCATCATTACTTTCAGAGATACAAGACAAATATGATAAAAATATGATTAATGATAAAATAGTCATTTTAATTAAAGTTGTATATGACAAAAATGCGTTGTGTACATATCACCTCCCATCTTTTAGTAATAGTTATTAAAATCATAATTAATGTATCAACTACCTCTAATAACGAACATAAAAACAGATCAACTCAACCAACATTGAGCACCCCCACCGTCTCCTACCTGACACGTCCAACTGGCTCATTATGCCACCTATGATGAAACCTGATCGAGTTCGCGAGACAGATTGTAATTTTTTTTTTTTTTTTGGGTTATATGCAATGGAAGTCTTGGTTTCATTTTTGTTTAATGCGCATTTCGTTTCAGAAAATGCTATATTTGGATCCCAGCAAAAGAATTACTGCAAAGGCTGCATTGAAGCATGAATACTTCAAGGATATAGGTACCGTACCATAATTCACCATTATTAGTACCCCGACACCCCGTCCAGAAAACACGCATCCTTGACGCTTGTAATGTGAAGATATATGCATCGTTTTAGGTGATGTTTTCATCCTAAGACAACGTATACGTACATAAAAACTACTTTTGCACATAGTCATAATTGAATTCCTCTTGTGCCTTTTCTTCTCAATTAATGTTCTCCCCTCCCCGTTCATAACATAGTAGCATTTTCAACTGGCTTTAGGAGAGGTGAAGTGATCTCTTGACCTTGAGCTAAGCAATTTAAGAGGTTATAAACACTTGACTACGGAATTAAAAATAACGATTGAGAAATTTATGGTCCAATTTTTAAACTTGGCTAGTTAACAATGACAATATTTGTATGGCCATGTTAGTCTCTTTTTGAAATAGCTTTATCTTTTTTTTTTTTTGAACAACAGATGTTAGTGGTTAGATGTTACTAGCACCAATGTTAGACACATAAGGATGATGACCAAACCCGACACCTCCACCTAAGGAGAAACACCATTGGCAATGCTCAAACTCGAGACCAAAATCAAGGGGAACCCCTCTCACCTTTGGTGGTGGCCACTTGATCTATGTCAAGTGGTTTGAAACAACTTTATCTGATTTGAATCTGTACCACAGTGGATTCAAATCTCGTTGATTACTTTCCAAGGTTGGATACCCCAATTACACAAAAAAACCTATTATACTTTGGGTGACTTGTAAACTCTTTAGCTTGTTTTGATTACCTAAATCTTTTATTTTGACCCATGTGTTATATTATCAATAAAATACAACCCAAATTGACCTGTATTGACATATAAGGAAAAACCCAAGGAGGATTTGGATCCATGATCTCTAAGTTCTAGTTGTCCAAAAACTAAGAAACTAAACCCGAGAACCAAGTCATCTTTAGAACAAAATGATACGGTAATCTCAATTCATCTTTTAGAGCTTATGCCTTAGATACTCCTTGAAATTGATAAATAGTCGAACAATAACATAAACACAGACACACACGAGTAATAGATAGCGCTTTAACTTATCATTACAGGACGATAGATACGATGAAAGCTACGAATACGATCACAATGAAAGCAAATACGTTCAAGCCACTCATACACGTTATCGAGCTACATTACGCGTCCGACCAAGTGATTTCGGTTTCCCCCCAGTCACTTCCTGATACCTGAAGGGCCCTCCAAACAGCACTTGAAGCGTCAACGATATTATTAGCACAACCATTATTGGAATCACACTCGTCTACCACCATGGCTTGCACACTTTTATCATGGTAATGTATATTAATAAACTTAAAACACCTTTGTCCGTGATTGTACCACCTGGTCGACAATGCGACGATAAGCCTTTGATTCGAATGGTACTTACCGTCGCATTCAGATGGTCCTCCACCGTCTCCACCCCTTTCAAAGCTGTTCATCGTCATAGTCGCCCTTTTATTGCCGTAGGCAAGTAGTGAGCGTTTACGCGTGGTGCTAAACTTGCCTTGCTCCAAAGTTGTGTTTTTGCCAGTCAACTTCTCGCCATGTTTGTAGGATTGAGCGTTGGAGGGAATAAGTAGTGAAAAGAGAACGACAACGACAGCGACGAAGATGATCGTCGATTGCTTCATTTTGTGTTTTAATCTATAGTTTCTTTATGGTATTTGATATGAAGATGTTGAATTGAGGGAAATTAATATGATGATATATAGGGAAGGCGTTTCTTCTTTGAAGAAATGCATGGAATAAACCAAATGAAAAGGGACAAAAATCAAAAGTTAGAGTGTGACCCTTTCATCAATTTGTTTGAAGAGTTGTGTTGAATACATTCTTTTTACTAGTTATATACCAACGGGGTTTAACCAATTTGGTAAGAGGGGTGTTATGTAAGTAGGAGGTCACGAGTTTGACTCTTGTCGGAGGCAAGTTGAAATTTAGGTGGAGAAGAATTCTTGGGGTAAACAAGTAGTTTAGGAGTAGGAGTAGAATAGTTTGCCGTTAAAAAAAAAAAAAACTAGTTATATATCAGTCACTCATAATCATCTTATACTGATACGAGACCTAACTTTTTATACTTTTAGATATTACGCTTGGTAACAAAATTAGTTTTTTTTTTTTAATTTTTTTAATTATGTTTCCAAATCATTTAGTACTAAAATTACTTTTGTGTTACGTTACCGCTTACATTAACAAATCTTTTGGTAACTAAATTACTATTTTTCAAAAGGAAGGGGTTAATTAGTAACGGAGGTGCCCTTTTGTTTGTTGAATTGAAGAAATTCAAGTAGAAAACAAGTTAAGTTTATAATTTTATTTTGTAGAAAAAGAGATATTTTAGAGAAAAGTGTTTGTAGAAAGAGTTTTTATTTATTTATTATTTTTGCAAAAAACCAAAATATTATTCATCAATATTTTGGTTCTCATTTTGAGTCCCCTATTGTTTTTATGCATACTTGCATAGTATGTAAAGATGGTAAAATTTTAACCAGCATGTGATGAATATGGATTGAATTATAAAGTAATTTTTCTTGTTGGCAAATGGTTTATCTTTGTGTTTTGTTTTTGGTCCATTTATTTATTTTTCTTACTTTGTTCTACATGTATATTTTGTCATGTTTCATTTGGTCCTTTTATCTATTGTCGAAAATAAGTAGTGAATAATCCGATAACAAATAAAAATTTATGATGGCTCGTATATTGATCGTTGACCTGTTCGACCCGTTTGCTTGAATGAGTCAGAATTGCCACATTAGGACTCAATTTCTTGGATAGGAATATCATATTTTATTCATCTTGCATTTTAAAAAAATTAATGAATTTTGAAATTATTTTATTGATTCAATCCGTATGTCACGGATGCAATTATATGAATAACAAAAGTTGAAAATCAAAAGAAGAATGTCCATTGTACCCTTTCTATTTTATCTCTTATTCTTTTCCATCTATATTTCTCCTACCTCTTGTCATCATCTCATATACACCTACCACTCTTTATTAAGTTATATGAGTGTAAATAACAATTAATACCAAATAATTTATTTTTCATTAGTATTTTCATATAACATTTACATTGTTTAATGTTATGGGGATGGTCATCATCTTGTTGAGCAATAAAACATTGCTACAAATAATAAAAAGAAGTATTCATAAGTAGGCCTAGGCCCAGATATGCATTTTGGGAGCCACCTTCGATGGTCAAGTTAGAATCAGATAGTAATGAATGCAATACCCTCATCAAAAGGTATGTCACGAAGTGTATGTATGTGTTAACATTTTGAAATGTAACACGAAGAACATAATATGTTAGTTGCCTACTTCTAAATTGCTCTCTCTCCCTCCCTCCAAAAAGATAAAATAAAATAGAAAGCTTTACTAAAGCTTTGTTTGGGCAATAAAGTTTAGACTTGTTCAACCAAACGCTTTTTATCAAAGCTACTTCAATTACCTTTTAAAAAGAGTTTATACTTTTGATATATCTAATTACTTTATTATTTTTAATAAGTTACATAAAAATTATGGTTACCGTCCTTTTCAAGATAAAATTACAATTACAGTACTTATAGTTGGCGTTTTGTTATGTTTTTGGTCCCTTTATCCAATTTTTTTTTAAAAATGACGATTTTACCATTTCACTTTATTTCAATTTTGGCCCCTCATCAAAATATTCTTTTATATTTCATTTCCTTAATGATTTATTATTCTTTTTATTATTTATTTAATATATTTTATTTATTATTACTATTAAAATTTAAATGAAGCAATAAATTATTTAACATGTTTTATTTTCATTATTTATTTGACATTAGTATTACTAATATTATTATTATTTTATTATAGTTTAAGTATTTACAATGAATAAGTAGTACTAATTGAAAATAAATTGTATATGACCAATTTAATATATTATATTGTTGTTAATTATTGTTAATAATATTGTTAATATTGTTCTTACATATAAAATTTAAACGTATATTGAACTATTTATATATTTAGTTTTTAAAATGTAAACTTTTTAACTATTTATCAATATAACTTATTTATCTTTTCTTTACTTTATATTACTTTATATAAACACCTATAAATTTGGTCATGGTTTTGTCCAAATATACATATATGAATTAATTTATACTTTTAATTTTAATTTTTCTATTTTTATAAACATTATATGTTCAATGTAATTTTAACTTAACAAAATATATTATTTAACGTGTTGTAACACCCGCTAATTTCGAGGTATTTAATTATTTATAAGGTATCATTTAAATTTAAATGTTGACGCTAAATTAACTAAATACCTCGAAATTAGCGGGTGTTACACGTGTAATCCATTTTAATTTATTATTTCATAAAGTTAATATTCATATAAATTACAAATGTTTAATGTATTAATCCATTATGCATAATAACTACATACAAATTCATAACAAAAATTAATAATTTAATTTATACATATACTATGTCAAATTATTATATTTTGTTAAGTTTAACTACCTTTAAACATATGCAGTCTATATACATATAAAATTTTTAGTTTCAAAAAATCATATTTTTCATTAAAACGTTATATATATTATATATGTATATATATACATATACATACATGCATGTATGTATTCTAAAATAAATCAAAATATATTCACTTAACAAAATAAATAAATTAAAGATAAGTAAGTATTTTTATGAGTAATATATAATTTTAAAATAGATAAATAAATTATATATATTAATAATTGTAAGTTTTAAAAAAGAAAAGTAATAAATTTTTAAAAAATAAATGTATATATAATTGAATAAATATTTGAACTTAAATGTAATATTAATAATAATACAATTTATTAATACACAAGTCCATATATGTAAAAATTATTTTCATTAATTTCTTGTAATAATTAATAAAAAAAGATAAATCAAATAAATAAATAAATAATAATAGTAAAAGAAAACATATTAAAAAAACAATACTTTAATTAAATTGTAACAATATGAAAAAAACCAAGTATCAAATAAATACTAATAAGATAAAAGTAATTAAAGTAATATAAAAAAGAAAGTAAATAGTTAGGGACCAAAAGTGAAACATAATTAAAAAGGGCAAAATGGTCAGTTTTAAAAAAAATGATTGGTCAAAAGGACTAAAAGCATAACAAAACGACAACCATATATACTGAAATTGTAATTTCGACGTAAAAAAGATCATAACCATAATTTATATATAACCACAGGGACGAAAATTGTAATTTACCCTTATAATAATTATGAACTACAACTCGTAACTAATATTAATGTCAACATTATATGAAGTGATTTAGTGGTTGAGTCTTGAGATTTTTCAAAGATGTACCGAGTTCGATTCCCACAGATTTTAACTCCTTAAGATTACTTGTATTTAAAAATAATAATATTAATTTCATTTTAGCTTGTAAACTGTAGCTATAACTATTTTAGCAAACACATTTATAAATCTAAATGCTTCAGCTTCCAAAAACTTTAATTCGAAGCTACAACTCATATACCAAGTATTTTTACTTCCTTCCCCAACAATCTTCCAGTTGTATGTTGCTTGTTAGCGTATTTCATTACTCAAACGCAAGTATATCATATTATAAAAGCAATTTCCTTATTGAAGTTTTTTCTAAATATTTTTATGTTGTTATCTTTTTCATTAATCATTTATATCTTGCTTATTTTTCAATATTTTTATACATCTAAGTTATTGATTTCTATTAGTTACTATTCAATGCAAATATATTCCGGAATTCTATTAACACCTTTCTTTACCATTGATGTGATGCACATCTTTCTTATGATTTAACAATCATACTGACATTTCTTATTTACAATGCATATCAGCAGCCCCCACCCCACCCACCCACCCCAAATTGATGTGATGTACACATTTCTTATGATTTAACAATCATACTGACATTTCTTATTTACAATGGATATCAGCCTCCCCCCCACCACACACACTCAAGATTAGGGGTGAGCGACGGGTACCATTTTCCGAACCCGAACCGGTACCGGTACCGAATTAATATATTCGGTTCGGTATTCGGTTTTTAAATTAGCTAAAATTCGGTATTCGGTGTTTAAATTAGCTAAAATTCGGTATTCGGGACCGAACCGGCACCATATAAAATTATGCGGTTCGGTATTCGGTTCTTTCAAAACTAATAATTCGGTTTCGGTATTTTCGGGATCGGTACCGGTTCGGTTCGGTCCGGTACCGAGCTCACCCCTACTCAAGATCCATGGTGTCCCATATTAGAGTGGAGTTCTGGAGTTCCATATTAAATGTAAAGTTCATTTCAATAAAAATATTATATGTTATAAAAAAACGTAATATACACATGTTCAAAAGTGCATTATTATTGACTAATTCACATAATTTGAAATTCATTACGATAAAAAGGTTATATTTCATGCAAAAATACAATATACATGTTTATAAGCGCATTATCAGTTCACATGTGGGATATCGTTTAAATATTGCACTTTTGCATGAAATAAAATTTTTTATCGTAATAAACTTCAAACGATGTAAACTCGTTGTTCGTATTGCACTTTTGCATGAAATACATCATTTTATCGTAATAGGATACTTTATTAACTATATTTTACATAAAGAAACTTGATAAGAATTCCATTATATAGATAATTAAGCTTTCTTCTGGCATGATCAAACGTCTGACCATGTAACTGCAGTTTCACCCCATTCACTTTTAGGAACCGCAAGGGCTTCCCAAACAGCTTTAGATGCATCTACGATATCATTCTTACATCCACGAGTTGAGTCACATTCATCGACCACCATAGCTTCTACACTTTTTTGTTGGTAGTATATGTTAATATATTTAAAGCACCTTCTTCCCTGACTATACCATCCAGTGGACAACGCGACAATTGGCGTGTCGTCTGAGTGGTACTGACCATCACATTCAGATGGCCCTCCGCCACTCCCACCCTTCTCGAAACTGTTAATCGTCATAGTTGCTTTTGTCCCACCAGATTGAGCATTGGTGGATGATATGAACAAGGTAACAAGTAGGGAAAGGAGAAGGAGAAAGACTACGATGGATTGCTTCATTTTATTTTTCGATGTTATTACAATGATATTTGGTGTGAAGAAATTGGCTTTTGAGAATTGAATATATAATGATGTGGTTTTTGTCTTGTGTTAGAGTATGTAAGTTAGGTTGAAATAACAATGTTAATGTAACAATTTTGGGAATATTTGCTTGCATTGTTAGCACAGAATCTTAATTAAACATTATAAGTTATGTGCATTATAATTTATAAAAATAAATAAATTGAATGTGACTGTTAGAGCAATAAAATAGAAATTAACATTAATCATTATGTTGTCTTAAGTGTGCTGTTGAACATAACTTGTAGTGAGAGTTTGAGTAACACTTAAACAATACAAAATATAATTTAATTTGTACACATAGATATGTGTGTGAAGCTATTGAGAATAATATTTATTAATTGAATTGATAGAAAATTGTGATTTTTATAACTATTGACTCATTATTAATATTATATATTGATTTTTATAATTATTCACTCTAATTTTCATGTAGAATGTAGTGTTTCTTGGCAGACATATTTGAACTTTTTGTGTGTAGACATTACTAGGGATGTGTGGAATGACCGGAAAACCGAACCGAAACCGAATAGAACCGATTGTAGTAATCGGTTCGGTTATCAGTTCTTATAATTTTTAATTTTCGGTTATCGGTTATTCGGTTAACGGTTCTGCGGGTTTCGGTTATATCGGGTATGGAACCAAGAATTCGAAAAGTCCATGGCATGGATACCAAGAAAATTTAAAAACCCATGATGGGAATTGTGAAAAACAAAAGATTATTTGAGGGTTGTCTTCCTCAATCCTCACCATACCTAACACTTAGAAGAATTAATTGCATCGATCAAATCCACTTTGTTCTAAAAACAAGCAAATTTTAAAATACAATCAACAATTAAGAATATATCACTATATTTAAAGAAGTAATTCAGAATGATATTTTATCAAGATTTACATTCAATAAAACCTTAACCAAAAGCAATCTAGATTTGAAAATCCATTAGGAATCGTTCAGGTTGAAAATCCATACTTCACGTTGACATTCATAACAAAAAAAAATATATATTTTTTGCAAAAGTATAATAAAACGTTAATCGTGTTTTTTTTAAAGTATAGTGTCCCTAACAAGTAACGACACTTTGTTTTTGGATGCTAAAGTCATGACTAGATACTTGTTCAATGTTATAAGAGTATCCAGTCTAATATCTTTTCACTTTAGCATGCCTAATTTGTTTATTAGTTCACTACAAAAAAATTCTTTTAGTGATAACTGTAACTACGTAGTTGTTGATAGCGATGTTTATAGCGTCGCTGATTGACCTGTCGGTATATACGCGCCGCAGATCTTTTTGCGACATCTAATTGTGTGTGTATGTGTTTATATATATATATATATATATATATATATATATATATATATATATATATATATATATATATATATATATATATATATATATATATATATATATGGGTTCAAGTGAGTACTATTAGTTTTGCGGCATACCGGAGGTATCTCGCTTAGAACCATTTTTTTTGAATTTTTTTAATAATCATGTTTAAATTAATAATACAAGACTACTTGTAAAAAATCACACATTAACACACACTAGAAATATGTGAAACGTGCATGTTCACATGAACTGCACTGTTATAATGTATGTTCACACTAAGCATATTCACAAAAAATTTTTCATTTTCACATGACTTTTAAGAATCTAGAAAATGTGAATGTATGTAAAGTTTCACAAATAGCCTTATATTATTTGTATCTAAATGAATATGAAAAAAAAAATAAAAAAACTTCTTTTTCGGAGCACATTCACATCCGAAACCCGTGTGTTCACAGGTACTCACATTACTCTGCATTTACGAACCATATAATAATAATAATAATAATAATAATAATAATAATAATAATAATAATAATAATAATAATAATAGAAACATACATATGAAAAAAACTTTAAAAAAATCTAAAAAATATGTCCTATAAGACACATTTTGTTGTAGGAAACCTTTTATGTGGATAGACGTAGTTAGTGACGTAGCAAACATAGTTGTTAAATCAGTGACAGATTTAGCGACACATGTAGTTATTAATCAACCACATAATCAACTACATGAACCGAAAATCACAAAATTAGCGACATGGTTACCAGTGAAGAATACGATGTCACAAACTCGGCGACACATTAGTCGTCATGTGAAATTAGTTGCTAAGTTAGCGAGTACTAGCAACAGAGTCAAAAGATCGAGTCTAAAAATAGCGACCAAAATTGTGACATGTGCTAGGGAGTCGCATATATAACGACACACTTAGAGACGTGAACAAGGTCGTCGCATTCCTAGTGACAAAGTCAGGGACATGAACTATAAAGTCGCTAATTTGGCAACACAAGATCCGACATCGATCCTTATATTATAATGTAAATGGAGACATTTTTTTTGTCATTGGCAATTTTGGTGTCATTAAAGGTGACACTAACTATGGACTCAAATAGCGACATAATTTTTATAAGTTGCTAACACGTCGCTAAATTCTTATTTTTTTTTTTTGTAGTGGTTTGGTAAATATTCGATATTCAGGATGCTTCTTGCTGAGACTTAATTCTTTAAAAAGTAACAGATGATTGAATACATTGAAGAACTTCAATATATCTTCCGTGGTGTTCTTGTGGTCAAGATAGTTAGATTTTTGAATTTTTTTTAAGACGGATCGGATCACCGAAACGGGTTGCCAACACAAAATTTACAAATAACAATATTTTTAAAAGGTTTTGGGCTGATTATTTGCTTATTCTATTTAATTTCTATTGTGTTTTTTCTTTTAAATTCTATAATTAAATCTCAGTAGTTTTTCAATAAATTTGGATGATAAAAACAACAAATATAAATTAAATATGTATATAATCCAGAGTGTCACTCGAGATTTTGATACATATGTAACTCAGTATTTTGAAATTTTATTGGTGTCGAATGACAGTAATACATTGGGTCGGCCATGCTTACATTAGTAGATGAGTACTACACTCATTAGGTGCTAAAAAAACTTATTTTCAGAATGAGTATATACTTTAAAATTTTACAGGGTGTATGAAGTTACATTATCATCAATCAATATTTTTATTTGGGCTACTTTCTCTATATTATTTCAAGTATGTATGAAGTTACATTATCATCAAATATATGTATATATACAGTACGTTCATGTGGAATTTAACATATATTCATTCAAAATCTTTCTTAAAACCATATAAAATAATTAGTTTTATAATAGTGAAACCAAATGCAACTCAAGTTTTCTCAATTGTGTTGTTCTAGTTATTGTCCATATATATATGGTTATAGGGGGGGGGGGGTGTGTGTGTATATATGTATGTATGTATGTATGTATGTATGTATGTATATGTGTGTAGATTTGGGTTCAAGTGAGTACCATTAGTTTTGCAAAGTACCGAAGGTACCTCGCTTATTACCATTTTTGTTGAAAACTTTTTTCATAATAATGTTTAAATTAATAGTATAAGACTACTTGTAAAAAATCACACATAAACACACACTAGAACTATGTGAAACGTGCATGTTCACATGAACTGCACTGCTGTGAACGTATGTCACTACAAGAAATTGGCTTTTTTGCGACGAACGTTTTTTGCGACGACATTAAGCTTTTGCGACGACAGTTGATTTTTTGCGACGACATTGGATTTCTGCGACGACATGTCGTCGCGAAGTGTGCGAAAAAAAAAACCGCGGCTTTTTCCCTCTCAGACTAAATTACTTTTATCCCCACCAAAATACATTCCCTTCTTTATTCTAACCTACCCTTCGTCGCATTAAAACCCAAACCGGCCGCCTCCCCCACTGCAGACCGTCTCCAGCTTGAAATCCGCCGCCCCCCTCCGGCGCACTTGTCTCCGTTTCGATCTCCTCTTCTCCGGCCGCTGACCGTTCTTGCCTCCCTTCCCCCTTTGTCGCCGCTGACCGTTCTTGCCTCCCTTCCCCCTCTTCTCCGGCGCACTTGGCTCTATTTCTCTTTCTCCGGCGGCCAGCACAAGGTACGTGTTCTATATCTCTTTCTCGGCTCTCGATCTGTCCGTTTCTCTTGTTTTTCAATCTCTCTCGACTCTCTGATCTCTCGATCTGTCTATTTCTTTACAGAATCCGGCCACCAGCTCAGTTCTCCGGCCACTGGTCAATATCCTCCGACGATTTCTCCGGCTATATACAGGTAAATTTCTTTCTTTTTCTTTTTTGGGTGATATTTAGTTGATATATGTTAAGTGTATAAATATTTGTTGGATCTTTAGTTGATAATATTGATTATAAATTAAGATTTGTTGTATTGTTGTTTATATGTCTTATTATGTGTTTTATTTGAGTTTAAATTTTTTTAGTTTATTAATACATTTGTTTATATGTAAAATTTTTTGTTTTTTTTAATTAGAATGTATGAGAATAAAATTTATAAATTTGTATATAAATTAATTGTTTAATTTATTGTAAGTTGAAAGATATATGATTGTATGTATGTGTGTGTGTGTACACACACACACACACACACACACACACACACACACACACACACACACACACACACACACACACACACATATATATATATATATATATATATATATATATATATATACACACACACACACACACACATTAATTGTTTAATTTATTGTAAGTTGATAATTATTTATTTATTAAAATGTATGTTTTGTAATTATTTATTTATAAATTATATAGTTAATTAAATGTGTTTTTTATAATCACTACAAGAAATTAGGATTTGTTTATACTATTGTTTTTAGGTAAAATTATGTAAAATTATGTTGAGTTTAAAAATATAGTTTATTAATACAATTGAGTTAAATAATATAGTGATTTTATGTGTGTGAGAATCATATAGTGATTTTAGATGTATCAATTGTTATGTTATATGTAATTTGGTAATTAGTTATATATTAAAGTGTATGTTTTGTAATATTTTATTTATTAATTGTATAGGTAAGTGTCCTTTTTACAAAATCAGTATAAGAAATTAGGATCTATGAAATTAAAATTTGTTTATATGTATGATTATGTGTGTGTATGTGTGAAAGATGATCAATTGTTTTGTTGGTTGTAAGTTGGACTTTAATTTGGATCACAAGAAATTAAGATCTATGAAATTAGGATCTATGAAATCATTTTAAGAAATTAGGATCTATGAAACAAGGATGTATTTATATGTATTCAATGATTTTAATATGAGTTTAAATATTATAGTTTCTTAATTGTGTGTGTGTCTATATACACACACACACACGAAAGAAGTATGACAGTGTATATATATTTGTATGAAAGATGTATGATTGGTTTTATAACATTAGTTTTTTTTTTATATATTTGCAATTGACTTTATTTATCATATAGCTCATATTTACGTGTTTTGTTTATAAATTTACTTATTTTTCCTTAAATCAATTTACAATAATCATCATAAGCTTAGAATATATATACCCGTCCGAAGTTGATTTAGAAATTAATTTCGGATTGTCCCCAATTTGGGACTGCTTTTTGAATACTTTACTTCATTTAGGATGTGAATGTGTATTACATTGATTGGTTGTTTAAGAAAGGTTCGGTTGTCATTTTCTCTTTGCTTCTCGGGTATATATTTCTATATATATATACTTGGGAGCTAAGGGGAAATGCTGCCGAATTTTGTTAAACGACCATTCGTGTAATATGCATTCACATATGAGGTAAGATATTCAAAAAGTGGGTTTAGAAAGCCCACCCTTAAACATATCGAACACGATATACATGGTTTAACTTTTCTAATAAAGCAGTTATGACGATTGATAAGAGTTGGTGTGCATCAAATAGACGTAACTCTAAAGAGTTTTTGGATGGTTTAGCAAGTTTTATGGATATTGCTAAGAATTACGTCAACGAAGAAGGGAAAGTGAGATGTCCGTGTAGAAAGTGTTTGAACATGTATTCCCCCCCCCCCCCCCCCCCCCCCCCCCCCCCCCCCCCCCCCCCCCCCCCCCCCCCCGGTTATTGTAGAGGGTCACATACATGTGAGAGGGTTTCAGCGATCATACACTCAATGGTTTTTTCATGGTGAACCGGCTGCTCCTCGAGTTGTGAATCAAGTAATTATGTATCATACAAGCCTATTATCATGAATTATAAGTATGAATGCTAGATTTTGACGTATTATGATTTAATTGAAGTAAATATGTCTCATACAAGCCTATTATCATGAATTATAAGTGTGAATGCTAGATTTTGACCAATTATGACACGTATGAACCACAAATCGGTAAATACAAGTATAAATGTGTTATAGGAGCCTATTATGATTTATATGAAGTAGTTATGTCTCATACACACATATTATCATGAATTATAAGTATGATGTGAATTCATATTTCATGCAATTCAATCATATCGAACAATTCATATGAACAATTAACAATCAAACACAATCTATTGAATGATTAAGAGAGAAAATATTACATTGATGTTCTTGGCTTTCTTGAAAAGCACTTCTCCTATTCTCTCTAAATCAGATCCGTATGTGTGTGTGTAATCTTCGATTCATAGCAGCATGCGTAGCATACATTTCTATTTATACACAATACACAAGTATTGTGTATTTACACATATAACCCCTAATCTATTGAGTATTTACAATTATATACAATATAATTGTTTCATCTCTATTATTTATTCCCAACATTCTCCCCCTTAGAGATGAACACAATTATTAAAGTAATATTCATTTCAGCTCTACAAATATTGTCCCTAACAATCTCCCCCTTAGAGATGAAATCAATTTTCTGATAAAAGATCATTTCAGGGACTTTTTCGTGAATATTCTTCTATTCTCTGATCTCTGAATCTTCTTCTTTTCTTTATTTGACTCTCTCTGATCTTCACATATCTTCTTCTCTGAACTTCTCTTTTCTTGTATTTTCTTGTAAGTACACTCCCCCTTGAATCATGAATAGCTTTTTAATTCTCTCCCTTGATCAATTCATTTGATATGATGTAGCAATTGTCTTCAGTTGACTTCAATCTACTCAACTGTTGTCTCTGAACTTTAGCTTTTCTCCCCCTCATGATGATCAAAAGAATTATGAAAATCATGCAAAATCTTCAGAGACATTAATTCATTGAAGTTTACAGTAGCAGAAATACAACAACAATTACAATTTCAACATATTTCAAATTGACTTTCTCCCTCTCAAACTGATATCCTCTCCCCCTATACAAAACCAACCTAACTCACTCTTCCTCAAAAATTTCACTCCCCCTCGAATTGATACTTTAGCTTTTCAGAAACAAAGCTTTTCAACTTTGGGGAAAATGAAACACATTCATTTTGTGAGAAAATGAGTCCAGGTCCACATAGGATTCCTGTTTACACAATAGACAAAATCTATGCGACCTACGTTCAGCGCTGGCATGATAGTAACACTGGTAGGATTTCCAAATAGTCATCGTGAAATCCTTTATCATTAAAGAATCACTCTTATTTGTTCCGGCTTAGTCACTTTGGACTAGCAGTTTATAGTCACGCAGACTGTTAGACTCGATGTGTCCTAAAAGTGTATATAATCAGCTCTAGACACGATGTGCATCAAATGAAGTCGGAGACCGGAGCAAATGTCTTCCTTGTTTCATTATCAATAATATCCAAATGATATATCGATAGAAATGTGCTATATCTCCATGATTATTGATACAGAAATCTTTTGAGAGATAACTGAGTAGTTGGTGGGGTTAAGTGCATGCGTCACTGGGTCCATGACGTCTTTTTCAATATCAAGTTGCATAGAGCTTGATAGATTATGTGGATTACCCAGCCGACACAGTTTAGGTAGGATTTTCTTTTCTTTTAATCCTTTCTCAACTCTCAGCACACAGCATTTTTCAACTAAGCTCCCTCCGGCTCACTTTTGAGAAATGAATTCAGTCAGCTTTATAGTAAAAGCATAATCTGATGCACCACCATCTCCTTTCAATCTCAATATCCCTCTCATTTACATTTTATCTCTGCTCGACCCTGTCAGTATCCCGTAATAACTGACACTTCTCAACTAATAAACCTAAAGAACCCTCACCCACACAAACTAAAGTTGGTTTGCTTCTGGGGTAGGTCTTCCGGTTCTGGTTAGACCATAGAAGCGATATTTATGCCTGTCACTCAGATTGGTGCATAATCGGAGTCAGCAGAAAAATTTTCAGCTTTGAAAGGTCATGAGATATGATGAAATCCAACTTATATGGTATTGGAGATGATATGCAGATAATTTTGGGAGATATCAGAATGAAATGGAAAATCTGATATATGATATGAAAAGAATAAGATTTTCTTGAAAGAATTAGCACATGGGAGATAACAGGAGAATCCAGTATAAATTGGAAGAGTTCTAACAAAAAGAATCTCAGAAGAAATGAGATTATGAAAATCAAAGAGATTAGATCAATTAATCTCAATGATAGATTCAGAGATTCATAAAAAAATTTCTTTCAGCTCAAAAACTCTTTTTATGTGTGTGTCAAATATTTTCGTGAAAAATCACACATAGTTTTGAAACATGTCATCGTCAAAGAGTGTCTGAAACTCCCCCTGGAAATAAGCACACGCAGTTAGTCAACTCATAGAAATGAAATCAGGAGCAAAAAATTATAAAAATAAAACTCCCTCTTTGTCAATTTCAGCTTCGGAGTTGAATTCAGGGCAAGAATTCCAGTAAGATTTGTCTCTCAGACTCCGGTTTCAGTCTGATGTAACTGAAAGCCAGTGTCTCTGGTTCATTGAAGTCCGGGTTCTAGTCTGAATTTAACTAGAAACCAATTTTGAGTTGAAGCACGGGTCTTGACCTGAAGTAATCAAGAGCCTATTGAAATGAAGAACGGGTCCTTATCTGGAATGATAAGAAACCTATAACCTGCAAAATTTAAGATGTCTTTGGTATCCAAACAGATTTGGATCCAGACTTGTTAGCACTCTTGGATACCCATATCAAAACAGGTTTTGGTACCCACTTGTACTTGGGTTTAGGTACCCATTGCATGTTATAACTATCAGCTTCTCTTTCAAACGCAGAAAACAAATTTCTTTGAGTATGAGAAAATTGAATATCTGAATTTCTAAAGAAACTTGAATTTGAATGATCAGACTTTTGCGAACTCTTCTTTTTGAAAAACTATCCGGTTCTTGCCTGTTTCTGATAGTACTTGGTATTTTTCTGTGAAAATGTTTTCTGATTAGAATGACAAGTATTATCAGAAACTTTAAGAAAATTTGACTTCGAAGATTCACCGGTGTAAATCTTGACCGGAAGTTGTTCAACAATTTTATCTTTGCCGCTGTGTATCTTTAACAGATACTTATGTTTAAGATCTGAAGAAGAATCAAACTTAGCAGAGTTAGTTAGATTCACTTCACTTTCAGAAGACAAACCAGAGTGATCAACATTGGAATTTAAACACACTGAAGAAGGGGTCTTAACCTTTGACTCAGTTGACGAAGTAAACACATGTAATTGTTTTGTAAGATGAAGTATCTGGTCTTCCAAACTTTTGATAATGACTTAATTTGAATTTCTGTCATGATCAAATGATTGGTAATCAGATTTAAAAGATTGTTCTTTGATTAAGAACATTTGTCTTTCATCTTCAAACAATTCAGATTTTGATTTAAAATCTTGTTCTTTAAGTAAGAACTCATGTCTTTCCTTCTCAATCAAATCTTTAGTTAAAGACAACTCTTGTTGAAGAGCAAAAATTTCTTCATTTTTGTTTAAAATACAATTCTGATCAGTTGGTTTTGTCTTACAAAGTGTATCTTCAAGATCCTGAACTTTCTTGTAAAGATCAGATCTTTCAGGCAAAAGATATTTCAGTTGAGTTGCATTCTGAAAATTTTCTTGTTTCAGCTCATCAAGTTCTTTAAGTAATTCAGATATTTTCAATTGATGAGCACAACTCTCAGAGTTTTGTTTTTCTTTTAAGCTTTGAATTTCTTCATTCAATATTTGTACGTCACGTAACGCCAAATGTTTATCAGTATTTAACTGAATGAGAATGTCGTAATTGTTCTTACGAATCTTTTCAGATTCAGTAAGTTTGAAAATCAGCTCAGACTTTGACAATTGTTCAAATTCCATTATGAATTGCTAGAAATTGAATCTTCCAAGATCTTTTATGGAAAAACTGAGTAAATTCTGATAAAACTTTGAAAAACTATTTCAGTAAATGATAATTTGTGAAAAATCAGCTTTGATTGACTTTTTGACTATGAAATTTCAGCTTTTCTGTAGAAAAATGCCCGTAACTTTTTTCTGGAGTGGATTTGGGCCTCGAAAATTTACCGAACCGGCTTTGCCTATTCAAGAAATCGTAGATCTCTGTTCAAGCTTCGATTTGACGTATGGTAGGCCTTCTAACGATGTTCTAGTCAAAAGTTATGGCCAATTTAAGCAGCTAAGGTCAAATAGTCAATAGTATGATGAAACTCGAATGAATAAGGACTCAACTCGAATGAAGAATAATGAAACTCGAATGATTATGAATGAAACTCGGATGGTTAAGTGTGAAACTCGATTGAAAAAGAATGAAACTCGAATAAGCTTGATGAAACTCGAATGATGAAGCTTGAAACTCGATTAATGAAGCTTGAAACTCGATTAATGAAGCATAAAACTCGATTAATGAAGCATTAAACTCGATCAAATAAGCATGAAACTCGATCAAATAAGCATGAAACTCGATCAAATAAGCATGAAACTCGGTCAAAGCTTTATAAAACTCGGTCAAAGCTTTATCAAACTCGATCCCTTCTTTTTAAAACTCGAATAACACTATGAGTTCAGTATTGCCCGAGTTTGATAAGAAACAGATAAAAATCAAGTTTAAAAACATATGAATGCTAGATTTTGACGTATTATGATTTAATTGAAGTAATTATGTCTCATACACGCCTATTATCATGAATTATAAGTATGAATGCTAGATTTTGACCTATTATGACACGTATGAACCCACAAATCGGTAAATACAAGTATAAATGTGTTAATATGAATCGATTGAAATAAACATAGTCATTATGACTTGGTACAAGAGAGATTGAATGCCGAAAGGATTAGTCAATCTTCGTCTTCTCCTTCTATTAATGAACAAGAAATCGCTTCGAAGGTAAAATATATATCTATTATTTACACCAACAAAAACACACATATATTGAAAATTTGTTAACATATTGTTTTTGTCATTAGGTGTTTGGGGAAAGGCGTGGCCATAACGTCGGACGTGGCCAAAAGCTGAAAAAAGGCCGTTCAATGATGTCTTCATCATCAACAACATCATCATCGCAACCATCAACAGATGAGAAAATTCAAGAATCATTGCGCAAAAACAACAAAAAATGGAAAAACCGTTTTACAAAGTGGATTGCTATGATTGGTAAGGATAATCCGACTTTAAAATTAGGTCCAATATTTGACGAGGATGAGGATGAGGACGACGATGACGACGATGAGGAGTAGGATTCGGTTGGTTTGTCATTTGTTGGATTCGATTGCTAAGTGTTATTTTTTGTGTTTCAAACAATTGAATTTGTGATCTTAAGTGTTACAATTTGTTATGTTATAGTGTTATTGAATTTGGATGCATTTTTATTGTTAAGTTTTTAAATATAGCAGGATTTTTCATGATTTGGGATTTACAATCTGTAAATCCTGGAAATGTCGAAAAAACCAAAAAAAAATTTAAAAAAAAAAATTAACCCTTTTGCGACGAAAGTCATCGCCAAAAGTATTTTCTAAAAATTTAATAATTAAAAAAACTAAAGCTTTTGCGACGACAGTCGTCGCCAAAAAGAGTTTTTTAAAAAATAAAAAATAAAAAAAAATATACCCTTTTGCGACAACCGTCGTCGCAAAAAGTAATTTTTAATTAATTAAAAAAGCAGTTAGATGTCGTCGCAAAAACCTAAGTTGTCGTCGCAAAAGAGTCTTTTGAGACAACCTTTATGTGAGGAAACTCTTTCGTGACGACTGTCGTCGCAAAGGGTCTTTCGCGACGACTTTGGGAGTTTTCGCGACGACTTTTGTTGTCGCAAAAGGGGTATTTTCTTGCAGTGTGTTCACACACATTTTTTACGTTCACATGACTTTGAAGATGCTAGAAGGTGTGAATGTATGTAATTTTTTACAAATGGTCGTCATTATATTATTTGTATCTAAATAAATATGAAAAAAATAAAAAAAAAACATTTTTTCGGAGCATATTTACATCCGAAACCCATGTGTTCACAGATACTCACAGTACCCTGCATTTTTAGGTGCTCACACGAACCATATTCTATATGTATGTATGTATGATATCGAATCTTGGTGACACAGTGGCACACATATAAGTTTATGTATCATTTGTGGTATTGTTCTTGTCGAAATATATATGCATTTGTGGTTATATATAAGTTTATATCCACTTTCTTGTTCTTTTTTTCCCTTTATGTATGTTTGTATTTGATGGGTCAATTTTTTGTGAATATTCTAAGCTTCTAGCATCATCATTTAAGATGGCGACATACAAGTCGTAGAAGGAAAATCCATCCAATCAGAATTGGTTATATATGTCTTACATTATTATGTGTGTGTGTGTGTATATATATATATATATATATATATATATATATATATATATATATATATATATATATATATATATATATATATATATATATATATAGGGTTGGGATCATTGCAGAACCTTAATTTAGTGCAGAACCATAGAACCAATCTAAACCATTAGATTATAATATAACACTAGGGATAAGATGGTAATTATACAATTAACATTGAATTAATAGCAGCCTACCAAGTTTGACTGTCCACTTTGACTTTTTTTTACTCTTTTAATATATAATGGACATGCAGTGTTGCATCGACGTTAAATATACGATATCAAAGTGTTCATTCGACATCGAATGGTCGTATGGGTAAAAAAAATTTACGAAAAATAAACACGTAAATTTTTTTTCAAAAAAATATATTCATGACCGTTCTCGTTAAATCCACCAACTTTGACTACTAATTTTGACTATTATTTATCTCTGTTAATAATGAACGTATATGCAGTGTTGCATGGACGTTAAATATACGGTATCAAAGTGTTCATTCGATATCGAATGATCTCATGATCTCACCATGATATATTGCATCGTGGTCTGGATAAAATTTTTTTTACGAAAAATAAAAAAATATATATCATAACCGTTCTCGTTAAATCCACCAACTTTGACTACTAATTGTGACTATTATTTTGGCTCTGTTAGTAATGAACGTATATGCAATGTTGCATTGACGTTAAATATACGATATCAAAGTGTTCATTCGATATCGAATGATCTCATGATCTCACCATTATATATTGCATCGTGGTCTGGGTAAAATTTTTTTTACGAAAAATAAAAAATATATATCATAACTGTTCTCGTTAAATCCACCAACTTTGACTACTAATTGTGACTATTATTTTAGCTCTGTTAATAATGAGCGTATATGAAGTGTTGCATTGACGTTAAATATACGATATCAAAGTGTTCATTCGATATCGAATGATCTCATTATCTCACCATGATATATTGCATCGTGGTCTGGGTAATTTTTTTTTTTACGAAAAATAAACACGTAAAATTTTTTCGGAAAAAATATATCATGACCGGTCTCGTTTTAAAGAGTATAAAATTCTCGTTTTTATGGTATAATTTTTTTGATTTAAAAATTAATAATATTAATGTTATTTTAATTTAAAGAAAAAGGATATTTATTTTGCTAATGTCAAACTTTTTGCTATTTCCAATCTTTTCCTTTTTTACCCACCAAGAATTAAAATATCACTATTACCAATCTTTTTTTTACTAATTCCAAACTTAACTCTTTTAATCAAGACCATTAGATTATTCTAATCTATGAACAATATTGGTTCTACAGTTCTACACTAAATTTAGGTTCTGCAATGATCCCATCTCTATATATATATATATATATATATATATATATATATATGTTCAAGATCTATGGAAAACTATCTTTGACTGGAAAACCATATTAAATGCCCATGTTCATTACGGTAAAATGTTAAATGTAATGCACAACTACAATATACATATGTTCAAATGTGCATTATTATTGACTAGTTCACATAATTTACATGTTCATTAGGATAAAATGTTTCATTTCATGCAAAATAATATTATGCACATGTTCAAATGTGCAATATGCATGAACATGTGTATATTACGTATTTTTGCATTAAATTAAACATTTTGTCTTAACGAACATGTAGATGATATGAATTAGTTAATTTATAATGCAATTTTGAACATATGTATATTATAATTTTACATGAAATTTAACATTTTATCATAATGAACATGTGCATTTGATATGGTTTTCTAGTTTTCCATGGATCTCGACCCTATATATATATATATATATATATATATATATATATATATATATATATATATATATATATATATATATATATATATATATATATATATATATATAGATTGAGGTTCTATGGGGCACCACGATGCATTGTGAACCGAGGGAACAAAAAATGCACACTATATTAAATAAGGATGCAATAAGGGCATAATTGGAAGTTTAAACAATTATTTAGTTAGATTAAGATATTTAAAATATTCTATATTCAAATAACCAAATATATTATGGTAATTGCTAAAATTGTGGAGTTTGTAGTTAGGATAGATTGCATTTGTTTTGACTTTCTATCCATGCATGTCTGCATACGGTCATTTAGGGTCATTTAAAGAATTATTTAGGGTCATTTAAAATATTTAAAATATTTCTTATTAAAATAACCGTGTGTGTGTATATATATATATATATATATATATATATATATATATATATATATGGTAATTGCTTAAAATGTGGAGTCTTTAGTTAGGATAGATTGCATTTTTGTTGACTTTCTATTCAAACATAGATGCATACAGTTTTTCTACATGCACAATTAAAAAAAATGAAATCCTACACATAATCTACATGCATTATGCATCCCAAACTAGGATTTGCTAAAAACCTTCAAGTTAAAACCTTCACAAATATGCATTTGTGAAGTACAAACAACGTACGACCGCTAAGTCCTGAACTCGATGCAGAATGAACTTCAAAGCAGATGCATACCGTAGCTTCATAAAAACATGCATCATTCGAATAGGTTAATCAACTTACTAATGAAGACAAACATAACTAGGGTATAAAAAAACCCCAAATATGAAATACGGAATCACATTGTAAAACAAACACTTCTATGAACATGAAATATGCAACATTCACTTCCATTTACCAAGATAATCGAAGTAGCAAAGGAGAAAAAAAAAAGTGCTCGGACCTGTGCAGCGGCTTTACCCCTTTTCTTCAAAAACCCTTGGACCGTATGCATTTTGTTTGTGTACTTGAAGAACAAAACTTAATCTACTTGATTATGCACGAGCGATTCTCGGGATATAGATGGATTGATGGGATATTGAGCGAAATCCGGAGCAGAGAGCAAGTATGGAAAATGGCTAAAATCGAGGGACTGATGTGGGGGAAAGGAGAATATTTTCTGAATTCAAGCATCTTCTGATTTTTTCCTTCCGCGCGTCAGAAGTTATGCACCCGTGCACCCATTTTCAAGTTAATTACCCTTTTGCCATTACAATCTGAACCATTAAAATTCAAGATCTAACGGTGCATACAGGTTCCCAAAGTGCACAATGCATACAGGTGCCCCATAGAACCTGACCCTATATATATATATATATATATATATATATATATATATATATATATATATATATATATATATATATATATATATATATATATATATATATATATATATATATATATATATATATATATATATATATGAGGGGAAGTTTTTCGGCATTGTGTGTTTTGAGATACTATACAATCAATCGAAGGGGTGGATCAAATACAATCAAAAGGAGAATAAAGGGTTATATATATATATATATATATATATATATATATATATATATATATATATATATATATATATATATATATATATATATATATATATATATATATATATATATATATATTACAAATACCTAAATTTAATGAGAACTTAGAACCAAAAGGTAGTTTTACAAGAATAAAAATTTATCTCTCCTACTAATACTTTCTAATTTAACATCTAACCCTAATAAATGATCAGGCCCATTTTCTTCCCGACTCTCTCTCAAGACTAGAAGCCTTTTCGCCGCCGCCGCCGCCACCACCAGCCACCACGAATGCATTCTCTTCATTCTCTCATTCTTTATCTCTATCATGATTTGGAAGCCATGATGGTCAAGAAACGATAATGGTGAAAGATGAATTCAAGAAGCCACGAAGATTGTTTGTAAGATTTAGATCTCGAATGTGATACTTAGATATATGATTTTTGTTAAAAAGATTTTTGTATATGATTCACATAATTTGAGTATTTTTTTTTGTTTAAATCTACGCGTTTGGACTATTTTGTATAAGTTGCTTCAGATCTTCTAAAATATTCAATGTTAAATGCTATATTATATATTGAATACGTAATATACATTGTAGATAAAAGTATAGTTTTAAAAGTAGGATTACATGGATGTTTTGTGGATGCTTATCTTTTCCACGATTTTGGTTTTTGGTTAGCTAATATCAATGTTAGCTTTAATAACTTGATCTTAATATTATAAAATATAATATTTTATTAGTTAATTAAATATTATAAGTTAGTAGATCATTAATATGTTACAATATTAAATTTTATAACGTTTCAATTAACAAAGTATTTAAACATTTCATTCTTCTGCCATACCACAAAAAATAAATATTACAAAATGGTAACTTATTCTTGATAGAATCGTGTTAGAAATTTAACATTTTTTAATTAAATACTTAACTTTAAACACACTAATTTGATAATTATGTTGACTAATTACCAGTTATATCAGTTAAAAACTTAAACTTTCATTTAAAGGATTTTAAAACAACTTATAATAATTAAAAGGGTCAAAACCGTATAAATGTATGTTACTTTACTAAAATTATCGAAAGGACTAATTTAGTTCTTTCTTTACTCGGATGGTACTTGTACACAAAGATTACATGTCGATTTGGTACATCTATTCGGTTACCGGGTTGACGTTGATGTTTTTATTAACTCAAATAATAACATAATATGTTTTTGATGATGTGGCGCTTACATGGAACTTTAACTTGAATTATTTAATTAATTTTTTAAAATTTAATTATTATTATTTATATTACAATTAAATATTTTAAAATTATAACTAAACATTTTAATCAAGTAAAACTATAATGAATTTGTTGATGTTCTTCATGTTCAAACAAAGTCTTGTAATGTTCTTCATGCTCATGTTCAATAAACATTCATAAGTCCAATAATCTTCAAGAAAAAGAGCAAACCTACAAAATAATAATAATAATAATAGGATAATACCATATTAATAAATATATAACAGAAGAATAAATTATTTAAAAAGTCCACATAAGATTATGCATCCTTATCGTACTTTAAAAAAAATGAAAAGATAAAAGTTTTACCAATAAAACCGGTAATAGGTCACAAAATGTATCATCTCAACAACGAATTCCCAGTAAAGTATCAATCGAGTAAAAAAAAAGTCTAAATTAGTCATTTAAGTAATTTCAGTAAAGTGGCATACATATCTACGACTTTAACTGTAATTAAAAATATTAATTAATTATCATTTTGGCAATATTATATTTGATATTGAGTATTTATTTTAATTAAATCGCTGATAAATTTTAATGCTTTGTGTTATCATTATTATTTCAATAATGTAAAGTAGTTATAAATAAAAAAAAGACAAAAACAATAAATATGTAATATAATTGCATAATAATAGATATACCAATAAGTAAAAAAAATGTATCTTTAACTTTATTGATATAAATTTATAATAACTGTAAAATTTTTATTATATACAATTAAAAATTGATTAAATTATAAATAGACCAATTTGAAAACTTTAATTAATAATAGTTAGTTATCAAATATTTATTCATTAAAATTAATTGACTATTTTTTAAAAAAGATTTTATATGTTATTAGTTCTTTACACCATAACAGACGCTATTTATATGCAATAATCAAAATAATCGTTTAGAGAGTTTAATTGTTTAATCTGATGAAATTAATATAATTAAGAAACTATATATTGTTTTTGTCAGAGAGCAAATGTTAATCTCGATCATCGGATCATGGATCCACAATAAAAAAACTACAAAAAATTATAAAATTTTTAAAAATATAGAAACGTGTGTGTGAGTGTATATATATATATATATATATATATATATATATATATATATATATATATATATATATATATATATATATATATATATATATATATATAATTATAAAAAACTACAAAACAATTATCAAGTTTTTACACAGAACAACTCGGGTAACACACGAGTAAGTTACTAGTTATACTAATTTGTGGGATCAAAAGACTACTTTAGGATATACTCCTTTCCCAAAATAAACGTACTTCGAATAAATAACACAGTTCTAAGAATGTATTCCAAGTTTTAGGGTATGTCAGACACAATTAATTGGAGCTTCAAACTGAAAATTTTGATAGCTTGATCTTTTGCGAGCTATAACTAGCTGTTTTTTTTAATAGAGTTAAAACTAGCTGTTTTTTTTTTTGATAGCTTGATCTTTTGAAAGTTATAAGGTAAAATGACATAAAGGCAATGTTATAATCCTTGTTAAGCGGTAGCCGGCAAGTGGGCTGGAAAGTAGTGAGGAAGCGTCCTAGGCGGGTAGTAATTGGATTACATACATATTATAATATTTTTATAAATATTTAAATATAAATATAATTATTTATAGCACTCGAGAAATATGTTTATTAACATTAGCATAAATATTCATTTTGATCGACTTTGACCCATTTTGACAATGGACTTTTAACAGATTTTAATCGATTTAACTATTTTTGAACAATCCTGACTATCTAACATCGATTATAGTCGCCACGTACCACGTAATGACTGACTAGCACCTAAGCGCCGACTAAACGGCCGCCTATGCCGTTTTTACGACACTGATAGAAGTACATCACTACTAATTAGAAACTGTAGTGTAAATAATTATTAGAGGATAAAAAAGTAATTTTGTTCGATCAAAATCTCAAACTCTTTTAAAAAGATACATCAAATAGCTTCCCATGATAGAGCTTTTATTTATTTTCGAATCAAAAGCTTAAACTTCATCATCCAAACGAAACTTTTAAAAATCAAAAGTCAAAGCTCCTAAAAGCTCTTAGAAACTCTTTTTGAAACATACCGTTAACCAACCAAATTACAATTTTACCCGACATCAAAATGCAACAACTTTTGGTCAATACTTATTTTAGGGATCATACTTTTGAAATGTACATTTAAGGGGTGTTTGATAGCACTTATCATGCTCTCATAAGAGGAAAATACTGATAAGTGCTTTTGATATGCATAAGACACGTCTCTCCTTCCCCCACCCCATCTTACCCTTACCCCATACCCTACCTCATCCCACCCTATCCTACCCTAGACCCCTATCCGACCCCACCCTCAACATACCCTACTATACCCTCAACTACCTCACCCCACCTACCCCTACTACCCTTAAGTTGCTTATACCATCCCATCCTCACCCTCAACCCTACCTACCCCACCCCATACTTACCCTATACCACTCTACCCTACACTACCCATCAAACCTACCTACCCCACCCTTACCCTTATCCCACTCCACCCCACCTACCCCTACCCCTATCCAACACCACCCTATCCCTACCCCTACCCCTCAAACCTACGCACCTCACCCCTACCCCTATCTTACCCCACACCACCCTCAACCTACCCTACCCCTTACCCATATTTATTATAACGAAAAATATTCCAACAAGTTTTGATAAAATTTATTATTTTTCAATAACAAATCTGTATAACTTATAAACTTTGGTTATTTGGAAGTTAATAGACGTAACATGTGAAGACCTCCCCTTACAGGGCAGTCCTCAGAGTCTAGGTCCCACATCATGCAACACGATATCAATCATAACTAAGATAGAGTAATTTAAGTTGCGGAATTTCAGATTACAAGTACAAACATTAGGATAAGTTTAATACAATTTTAGTTCAGATTACAATTTTTAAAATAAACTAATAAAGGGTACCAGACTAATCTAATACATTTCATCATACAATCAAATTACATCTACCCAGACCACCACAATTATCATCTGCCAATCAGTACCGAAGGGTTTGTTGAGTAGTGGTCTATAGAATACTTCTATCTTGCTCTTGTAAGACCTAAGAACTAGGTCCTGCAGGTGACTTTCCTTTATCTTTTCCTGTAAAAATATTAAACAACAACTGGTAAGCAAGACTTAGTGAGAATATAGATTTTCAGGTTACATGCATTAATCAAGCGGATCATGGGTCAAAGCGTGATATGTCTGGACTGCCGCTACAGCCACTCAATGATTGAGATATAGAACTCAGGGAATCGGATGATGTTCAGCCCACGCTCACGCTTTTAATGGAAGCTATCTACTCATGCTGGGCTAGCTACCAGCGGTCTTCATGGGGGAACATCGGAATATCAATACCAAGTTCAATAGAACTGGTGACATAGCTAGGTCTAGAACAATAGACCGATAAAGCTAATTATTCTAAGCTGAATCAATATGTCAAATGATGCGATCAATAAAGAAAGCATCGTGATCAAAGTCATGATAGCAATAACATATGAAATGAACTATAAGTACAATGTCATGTGAAATGGTAAGTCAAATTAGCTATCATGATCCACAGGGCATCACCGAACCATGGTGTGCACAGGTCACAATCCAGCTGAGCATTCATGAATGTCAAATAAACTGTCATCAACAATATATCTCAATCGGAAGTCTAGCATGAAAAACTGAATATCTATAACTCACAGTTTCTGTAGTCTTTATCAAGCAGATTTATAATCCACCACCTGAGTTATCCCAGGATTTATCTTTAATCTTGATCTATCTGTTCTCTGGCTTTTCTTTTCTAATCAGTGACCCACTTTCAATATCTTTTAATCTTTTGTTCAGATTTATCTGAACCTGTCCAGAATAATTATCGTATCATATCATTAGCTTTTAGATTATAAATCTTTATTTCATCTGATCTGATTACTGATAACTCATCAATAATTTGTTAGTTCCTTTTCTTTGTTTCTTTAAATCTTTAAAAGATATATATATATATATATATATATATATATATATATATATATATATATATATATATATATATATATATATGCTTATAAATCTTTAGTCATTAAAATCATAATTTCATGATTCTTGTATTTATATAATAGTATTTAATTGTGATGTTAAAATATCAAAATAAAAGGCTTGGATCCGGATCCTTTTAATTTCGGACCATCCGGATTGGTCATCCGGATTCGGGCCAACCCGGCTCAGATACCCGGATTCGGACCGGATTGTTCAATCCGAATTTTCATCCGAAATAGATACCCGAATTAGGATGCATCCGAATTTCAAGGAGATCCGAATGGCATTTCATCCGAATTGGGATATCCGAAATTGGTTATCCGAAATCATGGGTCCGAAAATGAGCATCATATCCGAATCATAGGGTCCGAGACAAAGGGATCCGAATTGGTGCTTCTTATCCGAATTCGGACTCAGCCGAATTCGGATCCTACCTGTTCATATTTTCCCAGATTTTGTTCTTATTGTTCTTAACTTTATGCATACGGGTTTTTCATAAAATTTCTAAAAAGTTATTATTATTTTTATTAACATGCAACTTAAAATAATGTTATGTTATCATTATTAGGTTGATCTTATATCATTTTCCCTATCAAAAACATTATAATTTGTGCAAGATCGTTCAAAATACAAACTTTTTGTCAAGAACATATTTTTTACACCAAAATTCCGATTTCATCATTATTTGAACAATCCAAACTAAAACCTTTGTTTTTATTACATTTATACACTTAAATACATGCTTATCTATTAAAATTTCCAACATGCAACCAACAAATCTCAAATTATAATCATAGGTTTCGGTTTTTAACAAAACCTCATAGAATGCGAAATTTAAATGGGTTTTTACGTCGAAAATCTTGTTGTTTGGTGATGATTGATTATTGTTGTAACTCCTTCTTTGATTACTTCCTCAATTAATTGCAAATTAATGAAGTTCTTGGTGATTTTGAGAGAAGCCGTATGGTAGTGAGAGAAAGAAGAGAGAGAATTGATTTTTGCTTAATGTGTGATAACGAGGAATTAAAAGACTTTATGTCTTCTTATTTTCAACTTTATGAAATTGTCGCTTTTGATCCCTCAATATCTGATTCTTTTTAGTTAACTAACTTATCTTTACTTTTTATCATTTCTAATATAACTTATATTGATTAAATATTCTCATTACCTAATTAAAATTACAATATAAATAATGTAATAAAATTACATTATTGAATCAAAGACAGAATTAAAGTTAAGTAAAAAGCTAGGTTGTTACATAACATTATAAATTCGATTATAACTTATAAACTTGAATTGGTTCTTGATTCTTAAAAGCATGTTGGTTATATGTTTTTTGAATGCATTTATGTTACTTGATTATAACTTATAAAATTGAATTAGTTTCTTACTTGAATCTTGTTAATGCTATTTGAATGTTTTTAAATGCTTACATGAATGTCTTTGATTCAATGATATTATTGTTACTTGACTTTAATCAATGAGATTTTTTTTGAACAGCTGGTGTGGTGGTTAACGCCTAGGCCCAAGTGCCGACAGATCCCGGTTCGATCCCCACCACAATCTCCTAGTTAGATTAAAATCTCCATAATTAGATTAGTTCACCTGAAGGGAAAAACCCCAAAATTCGCCTCTAGTGAGGATCGAACCCGGGTAACAACCCTCCCCAAGCTCCTTAATGATATTTGTTTACTTGAATCATGATATTCTTATTTAGTTATGTATCTTGAATGCATATATGTTACTTGATTATAACTTATAAACTTGAATTGATTTCTTACCTGAATCGTGTAAAAGTTATTTGAATTTTTTTAAAGGGTTTGCTTAAATCACTTTGATTCAAGATATTATTGTTACTTGATACTTGACTTTAATCAATGATATCTGTTTGGTTTTGAGAATGACTATGTAATATTAATAAAAAAAATTACAGAATCAGGTAATTTATAAAACAAACAGACTTATTGAATTCTCTTATCAGACCTCAGTATCTTATGAGGACCACCTCTCATCAATCAGAGTTGGAATCAAACATTAGACAATTTAACTTTTATGCAATCAAACAACACCTTAGACCGTTAAAAAAATACACATTTTGGGGATGTAGTTTAAAAAATATAGTAAACTAATTATTAAGAAACTAGTTGAGTGTAATATAAAATTAATTACAAAATAATGTATTAATGTGTAAATGTAAATTGACTTGAATGAAAACATTCTCAATACTATTTACGAATTGAAATTCACATGAAATTCAACAAGTTTTTTTTAGAACATATTTGAATCCATAAAACATGCATTTTTCAAACTACAATTCCTTGAATATTCAATTTAAAAGTATAATCTCTAAAATAAATTTTGATCCAAAGTACATTAAATTTTCATGCCATTTGCCCAGTTATTAAATTCTTTTAGAACGTCAATTCTTTAAGATCTTACAATTAGTGGTATAACTGGAATCATATAGATTGACAAACTCTTTATAATTATGAACTTTAAAGATTAAAAAGGAAAGATGAACTTATCTTAGGACGGATGGAATATATATTATTCTTTCTTGATCTTGAAAATTCAAAGTAAATTTAGTATGAAGCCTTTTTAAATCACAATTATAAGCTTCTATTTGTCGTAACAATATACTTCATCAAGATAGTACCAAAAAAACATAAAACGACATACATAAAGGAGACAGAAATGAGTGTGTAATATTCCTTGACATAATCATACAACTCAAACAATGGAACAACAATTAGCCCTTCTTTTTCTATTGTTTCTTTAGGATCTTTGTTCTAATGTCTTTTTTATTAGACTATACTAGTTAGTCATGATGGTTAGATCTATATATTGTGTTTGTATGGATGTATGTATACGTAATGCTATATCGTAATTAGAAAAACAAAACATCCCATATAGGAAGTTAGCAAATAGCAACTCGATGAACAAAAACATATATCCAATTCTTGCACCGAAAGATATTTCAGTGTATGATATATATATAGTTTTTTTTTTTTTTTTCAAGTTCCTTTTATCGCAGTAGGATACTTTATTCCATACATATATTTTACACAAAGAAACTTGAAGGACTTTCTTTATTTGGATAATTAAGCTTTTTTCGAGCATGATCAAGCATCTGACCATGTAACTGTGGTTTCACCCCATTGACTTTTAGGAACCGCAAGGGCTTCCCAAACGGCTTTAGATGTGTCCACGATATCATTCTTACACCCACGAGTGGAGTCACATTCATCGACCACCATGGCTTTTACGCTTCTTTGTTTGTAGTATATGTTAATATATTTATGACACCTTCTTCCATGATTATACCACCTAGTGGACAACGCGACAATTGGCGTGTTGTCTGAGTGGTACTTGCCATCACATTCAGATGGCCCTCCGCCACTCCCACCCTTCTCAAAACTGTTAATCGTCATAGTCGCCTTTGTCCCACCCAAATGAGCATAGGTGGATGATATGAACAAGGTAACGAATAGGGAAAGGAGAAGGAGAAAGACAACGATGGATTGCTTCATTTTATCTGTCGATCTTATTTTCGTAAATATTTGGTATGAACGATATTGGCCTTTGGGAATTTGAATATATAATGATGTGGTTTTTGTCTTGTGTTAGAGTATGTAAGTTAGGTTGAAATTACAATGTCAATGTAACAATTTTGGGAATATTTGCTTGCGTTGTTAGCATAGAATCTCAATTAATTGAACATTATAAGTTATGTGCATCTTAATTTAAAAAAAAAAGTTTAATTAGACTATTAGAGCAATAAAATAGAAACATTAATTCTTATGTTAAGTTGTCATAAATGTGTGATACAACACAAATGATATTGAGAACTTGAGTAATACTCTGAAAACATATACAAAATATAATATATTTCAATGCACAAAATATAACATTCTTAACATGTACTTTCAAAATGTGTGTGTGATGAAGCTATTGAGAATTACATTTTATCATGAAAGTGAAGATTCTAGACGCTCAAAAAGTTTGATTTATAATTGTTGACTCATTATTAATATTATTATATAAAAATATAGATTAAACCAAATCATAGTCACCAAAATATGAATAGATCGAAGATAATACTAACGAATCATGTCTGTAGATAATTATGTGCATGCGATTTCTCTTAATTTTTTAGCCCACAAATACAATAAAACAATGATATATATAGATCATTCAGTGTGAATAATAAATTAACAACATTGTCGAGGCGATGAATACATGTTTTTAGTTTAGGTAACTATTATGATTATTGAATAAATTACAAAATTGTTGTAGAATAATACTTAAACATACTAATCTAAACAACTTTCTGTGAATGCCAAAGTAGTGAACTCTAAATCTTCGGCTAGAGTTTGTTAACTAATCTAAACAACATGTGGAATTTCTAGCCTAGGTGTTAGCTTGTTCTTGGCACAAAAGTTAATATTGTCTTCACTCTAGTATTCATACAAATGCTAGATAGAGATTCATACCGAATGCACTTTTTTTACACATGTACCATATTAGCATAGCATTGGTTTGCAAATCGAACTTTTATATCAATTAACACAAAACATGTAATGCTTTATGCTTATCAACCATAAATCTATTTCTTTGACCCCGAGTACTTTATCAAATATATTTTTGTTATCGCTGGAAGGTATGTGAAAACTTATACATTTCCTTGAACTTTTTGTTTGCATAAACACATATTTGAATAGGAAAAACCTTCAAGAGCTGATCTAAAAATTAGGTCCGTTATCATAATCCAACCATTTTAGATTTCTTCGGATGCTAAAGTCACGACAAGATATTTCAGTGTAAATAGTATATCTAGTCTTAGTCCAATACTTGTTGACACTAAAAAGAGTTTTTAGTGACTAGAATTATAGTGACTAGTCTTATTTTAGTCACTATCTGTGATGTTGACCATAGATTCACTGTCATTAAATTTTGGTCACTATTACAGATTTAGATACGAAATTAAAATGGTGACTAAGTCCACATCTCATTTTGTTAAAGAGTTTTTCTTAGTGACCAATATAGTCGAGTTTTTTCTAGTGACCAATATAGTCGTCACTGAATTTTGAAAAAGCAGAGAAATTGTTTTTGGGTCATTGAATTATTTGTTAGTGACAAAAAGTATGATCATTGAAATTTAAAAAATTAGAGACCATAAAAGTTTGATCATCGATTTTAAAATAGGCTAGGTTACTTTTTATGACCAAATTTCGGTAACTAATTTCAAAAGGTAGAGACGAAAATTATATGGTCATCGAATTTAAGCTAAACTAGGTTACTTTCAATGACAAAAAAAATCATGGTTACTAAACTTTTTTAAAATTAAAGACCAAAAATCATGGTCATTGACCTTTTCCTTTTTTTTATAGACCAAAATCATGGTGAACTTTTTTTAAAATTAGATACCAAAAACCATGATCACTGAATTGTAGAATAGAGCCAATAGTATTTGATTATAAGATTTGAGTGGGTGAGCAAAAATTATGGTCAATGAACTTCTTATCATCTAAAAAATAGTAGTCTCTTAGTATTAGACATTATTAATTTTATTTTATAAATAATTAATAGAGAAATTATGTTAATTATAAAAATTTAGTTAAGAAATATGTTAAATATATTTTTTATTTATAGAAACCACTATTTTAAAAGAATATATGGATGTAATACGTTTTTATCGATCAAGATCCAGAGTCAAATTTCTTAACTAGAGTTTTGGACATCTATGAATTTGAAGGTGTCAAGACAATTAAGTGCTTATCTGTTGCAGGTAATATATTGTCATAAGTTTTTCAATTTTCAGTTCTCGTAACATTGATGATCATCTTTACATCTTATATATTAAACTTAATTTATATCTCAACAATAGATTCAAGATAAAAGAGAATATGACGAATTTTATTTTGTTTTAAACACAATCTATATGTATCTTAATCTCTATTCTTGATGGCCAAATCTTTTGATTAAGGATGATACATACTATACCATGAGATTACAATTGTTTCATGTTTTATCTAGTTGGGTTAGTTGTTTAATTTGCAAGTATGAACATGTAAAAATATACATATTCATTAGACATTAGTCATGTAAAATTGAGTCTCTCTTGAATATCAACATGTAAAAATTGAGATCCTTTAAAGCATTGGGCTTGTTTTTGGGGATTATAAAGCTCTTCTATTAATTATTGATGTTTTTGGACATGATAAGGTGCTTTGCCTTTTATAGCATTTTAATGTCGCCTTATACTTGGTTTAAGTAGATATACGAGGCTAGGTTTAGGATATTTTCTTCTTTTGTTTGTCTCCTTAGCTGCTAAGTTTCGGGGTTTAAAGAACATCTTAGTGTTGATTTTGTCGTGCTTTTTTGTACGTTAAGGGACTGAAATTTTATGATATGCTAGTTTGATTCATTTCATATTGTTGTTGCTTATAGAAACTCTTTTTTTATTTTTAATATGGTTTTAAAATTTTTATTGAGATCCTGTAACAGTAGCTACTGATAGAAACACATCACACCAAGTGCATTTTAGAACTATTTGTTATGAGGGCTACAGAGGACCTACACCTCCGAGGTTATGATATGCAGAGATTACAAAACGTAAACCTATTATTTGAAATTGGATTTGAAATAGTACGGAGACAGGAACTATTTATGTTTGACATGAAATTGGAATCAAGAATATTACGTTATATGAATGTAACTAGTTTTTTGCTTATCATCATTTCAAATTAGTAAAATTTTATTTTATCATAATAACCATTGTAGTAGTAATTAATATTTTTCTTTTCATATCTCTTGTTTTAATAACCACCTTGTTTGTCGCTAACAGCTGTTAGTTAACTCCAAACAATGATCAACATCTATGTCACTAGTTAACTCATGTAAGTGACAACTTTATTAGTTTAGTGACTAACTTTAGTCACAACAGAGTCTGTCTCACACATAGTGACCATTTTAGTTTGGTCAATAATTTATGACTAACTTTTGTATTTGGTCTCTAAATGGAAATTAGTGACGAAGTGTGACCACCCATATTTTGGTCACTAAATTGCTTCTGAGATTAAATTTATGCCATTAGTGACCAACTTTATGTCATCACTAAAAGAGGTTTGTTTTGTAGTGTGGTTTACCTTCAATGCACCGAATTTGTTTCTTCAGTCTGGTATATCTTCGGTATGCTTCTTGCTTGCTTATTTCTTTAAGAAATATAAACAAACAACCTTAATTATTAATTAATACCTTAACATATCTTCGAAGGTGTTCAACTATTGTAGTTATTATTAATACTTTCTCACATTAGTAGATGAGTACTATACTCATAAAGTGCCAAAAAAACTAAGTACATTCATGAATCATCATATGAGTATTTTGGCCAAAGTTTAGAGAGTGTTGATAAATATAAAGAATCAACATTTTATTTAGATTGCTATCTATATAGCTTATTCCAATTATATGTTAACATACATTATCATCAAGTGGAACTTAAAGTATATCTATTTAATATATTTTTTAACGTATAAGATTTTTCGTTTTATAAGAATGAAACCAAATGCAACTCAAGTTCTCTCGTCATATAATATATCTTAATATACGAAATCAAATGCAACTCATGATTTCTTAATTGTGTTGCTCTTGTTGCTGTCCATATATAGTTATAGCCGGCCTATAACCACAAACGACGCATTATGTGTCACAAAGATTTGATGTCATACATATATACCCGATAACTTATAGGGTATATATGTATGAAATCGAATCTTTGTGACACGTATGTATCGTTTGTGGTGTGTTCTTGTCGAAATATGCTTTTGTTGGAATATATAGATTTACATCCACTTTCTTGTTTTTTTTCTTTTAATTGTTTATGTTTGTATTTGAAGGGTAATTTTTCATGAATATTTTAGACTTCTAGGTTGCATTTAGTTAACGAAAACTATTCATTTTTTAATTTCAGTTTTTAAGTTATAGTTTTTAGAAAAAAACAAGAGTTTCAATAAAAAGTGAAAACTTGTATAGATGATGAAGTTTAGTTTTAAGAAAAATAAGATGGGTGATTATAAAATAAGAAAAATAGGATAGGTGATAGAAAAATAATAATAAAAAAAGAAAGAGATTATTATAAATAAATATAGGGTAGGTAATAGAAAAGTAAGAGAGAGAGAATATAAAAAGTAGTATTTTAAAAAATGAAATGAAAATTTATGAAATTGTTGTTAAGTAAACTTATTATGCAACGCACAAGAAGGTATTACGTTTAGAAAAACTTTTTAAATTTTTTTTTCGTAAACATGTTTTAATTAACATTATGAAGATCATACGTAAATTTCACATACATTCACATCTCCTAGATCCTAAAAAATGATGCGAACGTACACTTACATAAATTTGCATATATGTGAACGTGCATCATGTGATATATGATTTAATGCACTTGGAATGTGTGAATGTGCGTGAAGTTTATATATTATCTGTGTAATGTTAATTAAAACATGTTTATGAAAAAAATTCAAAATTTTTTTTAAGAGTGCTAACTTCTGGTGCGCTACGTAATATGTGATACTCACTTGAACCTAAATACATTCATACACACACAAGGGTAGTTACAATCTTAATTTTTGGTATTTTGCTTTTTGGTATTTTGCTTTATTTATCTTTAATTGGGTTATGTAGTTTATGAACTTTGAATAACTGCATGGACACTGCAATAAGCGACGGTCAAAGTTTAGGGTGTGATTGATAACTCTTATCTAGATCTGATAACTCGATCGGCCACACCCGTTTTGGCTACATTTGTTCAATGACACTGTACTTCTCTTCTTTTCCTGCAAATTGAAAATTTTCAACAAAATAATAACTTTCAAAAACTAAATTTTCATAAAAGTTAGAAATTTAGTATGTGTCTCAATGTGTGTGTATTTATATACATACACCATTCGAAAGGGCATCATTTATATATTATGCAACGTACCAGAAGGTGCCATTTTAGAAAACAAATTTTTAAATTTTTATTTATAAACATGTTTTAATTAACATTATAAAGATGATATGCAAATTTCACATACATTCACATCTCCCAACTCTTTAAAAATGATGTGAACGTACATTTATATAAATTTGCACACTAGTACAAAATATGTCTTCCGTCACGTTAAAAAACCGTGACCATAGACCTTTGGCCACAGTTTTATTTTTCATTCAAATCGTGACCAAAGGTCGCATCACTTTTGGTACCTTATGGCTACATTTAATATTCGTGACTAAATCACATGTTAAACCGTGGCCATAGCATAAAACCGTGGCTATATGGTAACAATTTCTATATAGTTGTGGTCTATACTATTTAGTAACCGTGACCATAAAATACTTTTAGTCACAATTTATTTTAACTTCATGACAGTTGGATACATTCAGACACACATAAACAATTAATCAGTGGCGTTAACATTCTTACAGACACGTATAAACAAATAAACTGTGGCCACCTGGTATATTTAAAGATGCACAAATATTTAATCGTGACCATTGGATAAATTTATACACACATAATCAGTTAAACCGTAACTATTTGAGACATTTAAACACACCACATGAATGAAACCGTGACAATTGGCAATATTTTAACGCACATAAACTATTAAGTGGTGTGACCATTGGTACATTTAGACATGTATAAACAATTAAACTGTGACCGTAGGGTACACTTAGACACACATAATTTATTAAAATGTGACAATTGGTTGCAATTGGACATACATAAAGTATTAAACCGTGACAATTGATACATTTTGACACACAAAAATAATTATACCGTGACCATATCATTATTTTAGTCACATAATAATTCGTTTATTCATGACAATTGCTTACTTTTAGACACATATAATAAACAATATCGTGACCATAAAGTATTTATAGTTACTTATTTATTCCTAATCGTGGCAATTGGTAACTTTTAGACACATGCAACAATACAATCTGTGACCATTAAGTACTTTTTTTAACGGCAAACTATCATACTCCTATTCCTACTCCTAAACTACTCATTTACCACAAGACTTACTTTCACCACCTAAATATCAACTTCTCTTCGACGGGAGTCGAACTCGTGACCTCTCACTTGTATCTCCATCCTCTTACCGCCAGGCCAAAGGCCCTTTGGTGACCATCAAATACTTGTTGTCACATTATATTTCTTTTAAAATCACTACTGTTCCTTTTAGACACGTGTAAAAATTTAAACCGTGATAATAAGTTACTTACACCCACATGTGTTTTCTTTTATCGTTATTGTAGACACACATAACATTTATAATAGTGACCGTAAAATATTTATAGTATCATGTTGTTTCGTAAACGGTGATCGTTGATCCTTTCGGTCATACAAAATAAAATGAAGTGTGACCATAAAATACATATTCTCACATTCTTTTCCTTTAATTATTACAATTAATTACTTTTAGCCACATATATTCCATAAACTACTAGTAGTCATGGTTTGTTTTCTTTTATCGTGATTAATATTTAGTTTTTGACACATATAAGACATTTAATCATGACCATAAAATATTTATACTGACACGTTGTTTTTTAAACTGTGACAATTGATAACTGTAACCATACAAAACAAACTAAATTATGACCATAAAAAACTTATAGCTACACTTTGCCTCTTTTATTATGACAATTAATTACTTTTAGTCACATAAAATAAAATAAGACATGACCATAAACTTCTTGTAGTCATGGTTGTTTTCTTTAATCATAATTAATGTTTACTTTTTGACATATATAAGACATTTAACCATGACCACAAAAATACTAATAGTGATAAGTTTTTTCTTAAACTGTGACAATTAATAACCTTTAACCACACAAAACTAACTAAATCGTGACCATAAAGTAGTTATAGCCACATTTTGCTGCTTTTATTATGACAATTAATAACATTTAGCAACTGATAAAAAAATAAGTCGTGACCATAAACTACTTGTAGTCACGATATTTTTTCTTTTATCATGGTTAATGTTTAGTTTTTGACACACATAACACAATTAACCATGACCATAAAATACTCATATTAACAAGTTTTTTTTAGCTATGACAATTGATAACCTTTAACCACACAAAACAAAATAAATTGTGACCATAAAATACTTATAAATACATTTTTGTTCATTTATCATGGTTAATGTTTAGTTTCAGACACAATAATATATTAAACTATGACGATAAAATACTTATAGAGACATTTTTTTCACTTAAACCATGACCACTGATTACTTTTAGTCACACAAACCAATTCTTCGTGTGACCATAAAGTACTTATAGTCACTGTTTTTTTTTCTTTTATCATGAAAACTATTACTTTTACACACTAATAAGAAATAAACTAAACCATGATCATTAGAAAACTATAGTCACAACATTTTTCTGTCATGGCTATTGTTTATTTTTAGTTACATAAAAACAATAAACTGTCACCTTTAAATATTAATAGTCACAAATTTGCTTAATCCGTGACAAAAAAACCCCTTATATTGATTTTTTTTAATGTGAGATTGATAGCTTTTAGCCACAAAACAAATTAAATCATGACTTGAATGTACTTATAGTCATATCTTTTTCATTTTACTATTACTATTGTTTACATTTAGACACACATAAAAACTTAATCTGTCACCTTTAAATATTAATAGTCACATGTTTGTGTGTCTTAAACTGTGACTGAAACATAATTATGGTGATATGTTTTTTTTTTCTTAAACCGTGATTATTAATTACTTTTATATACATAAAAGAAATTAAATCGTAACAAAAAAAATACTTAGTCACATTTTTCTCTTTCATCATGAATATAAAATACTTTTACACACACATAAGAAACAAAACCGTGACTATAAAATATTTATAGTCACAATAATTTTCTTATTTCATGACAATTGTTTACTTTTGGACACACTTAATGAACTCAATCATGACCATTAAACACTTATAGTCACAATGTTTTTCTTTTACCATACGTGGCTAATGAACTCTACCCTTTGGTCACACAAAGCGATTTCGTGACCATATAAGTTAGCCTTCTATCACAGTTTATTCATGTGACTAATTCCACCATATAATTTAGACTCATACAATTAGACTTCAGGGTGTCCCTTTGGTCACCGAAAGAGATTTCCGTGACCATATACATTTTTATCGTCACAGTTAATAACCATCACAAGATTATTATAGACATCAAACAAATAACTGTGACAGACGATGACATTTGGTAACAATGTGGCAACCGTGACAAGTCTTTGTCACGATCCTTATGTTAAACCGTGGCTTAAGGTTTGAATGTGATTTGCAATGGTCACAGTTATTGAGATAAACAGTGGCTATCATAATAATACAAGATCATATATGACCCATTCGTCACGTCAATAACAAAAACTGTGGCTAGGCAGTTTGGACAAAACCGTGACCATAGGTCATTTTTGTACTAGTGGCATATTTGTTAGTGAAACACCCATACAACTAATACGAGTATTTCGATACCATTATACATTAATTTATACAGAGTACTTGCGGAAATACGATCAAATTAAAACTTTTGCAATACATTAATAATCATCAACGTGATTTCAAACACTTTGCATAAGACACAACAGAGTGTCGGAAATCACGGAGCAATGTAACTGGGGTTACAAGATTAAGTTATCAATTTAGTTACAAACGAATTAATAAACACCAACTAATTCGCGTAAGTCCAAAAAAAGGGAGTCTGCTACTCCCGCCCCAATCATCCCCAAAATATTGAGCTCCTATCCGAGCTCCAAACGATGTCTAACAACTTGGGCCAGCCGGGCCTTTGCCCTTAATAGATCCCGAAAAGGAATAACAACTAACGGGTAAACAACAAAGTTGTTTAGTGAGATTCTAGATTAAGGTACCATGCAATATATGAATGATGCCATGCAATGCCATGAATTCAATTATCAATTTTAGGAGGCCAACCAATGGCTAATAAGCTACCACATTGCGGTTACCATACACAAGCTTACCGAACAATGGGTTTACAATCTACTGCTCGATTACCACAGACACAGGCTTATCGATATGCAGTTTACAATGATGCCATACGATTACCACACACAGGCTTACCGATTTATAGGCAATAATGGTTACCACACTAAGGCTTACCATTAAGATTCCGCTAGGTTACCACACTCAGGCTTACCGTCTCGGCGGAGAGGTCAAATGAATGATCAACGACTATCAACCGAGTGATATTATGATGACAATAATATATAAAATGGCAAAGCATGAAAGTGACAACAATAATACGAAAGCAGTAACATACAATTCATGATATGCATGCAAATACGTTAATACTAGAACTCATAGTGATACACAATACGCTCTCGGCCTCAAAACCGAGTTATAATCGTCGAAGTAAGAGTGATAGCCTTCACGTGATTTAATCCGTCAAAACTCCTACAAGTAGGTTCATAATATAATATTTATAAGTCTCACCGCTTATAATTTCTCAACTTTGATCCGGACATATTAGTCGTAAGACCTAATTAATTTTCGGCATCGACCTACATAATTGTTTTGGCCTAATTATTTCTCATAATTGGTGACATAAGTTATTATGACAAAAGATCCCGAGGACTAATTAAAATTACAATTTCAGGCCAACACTGGGTCGAACTCGCCGAGTAAGGGATCGAACTCGCTGAGTTCTCCCATCCGAATTCGGGTCACACCGAATTTCAAGCCATCCGGATTCGGGTCAGGGACCATCCGAATTTCGGATCCCCAAGTCATCCGGATCCTTTAACTTAGAAATTTTTCTTTCAAAAATCAAGGGGAACTCGCCGAGTTCACCAGAGAACTCGCCGAGTTCAAGTGCAGGTCTGCATTTCTGTCTTACGGATTTAATGCTCAAAACTACCAACATTCCTTACATTTATTATAAACGGTTTGGGGTCATCCCCCAAACATATATATACCCTTTTTAAACCTATTTAAACTATCAAAAACACTATTTCATTCCTTTTGAATCATCAAGAGTTCGTAAACTCCATTTTCGGGTTTTTGAGCTAAAACCCATCAAAATTCATAAAACTTGAATAATATGTATAAAGATGATGATTCTTACTATGTTTCATTATCATACTTCAAGATCTAACGATTTCTCCATATTATTCATAAAACCCATTTGGGTTTCTCATCTTCTTCATATGAAGATGGAGAGGAGGAGAAAATAAATGACAAGATTTATAATAAGAGTGATACCTCTTGGATCTTTCGAAATCAACAGAAATCTTCAACAAAAGTTTGATTTTGGCTTCTTCTTCTTTTTCTTCTATTCTCTTTTCTCTCTATTTTGGAATGTTGAAAAAAAATGAACACACACACACACAATGTGTGTGTGTCTGCGTATGTTATAAGCCAAAAGAAGAAGATTTCTTCTTCTTTTTCTTTCCAACCCACAACTTTCACATATTTACCATTTATACCTTGGAATTAATTGCATTTCTTTTAAAGTTCATTCTATAAATCCAAGGCATATATTCATAATTATCCACACACAACCTTTATTTATGTGCTTGAAATAAATTAATATCTCGAATCGTATTTCGTTACAATAAATATTAATTATCAATTATATAAAATTCGGGTCGTTACAGTTAGCGTACATTTATGTGCTGCATGATTTCATGCACTTCATAATGTGTGAATGTGCGTGAAATTTGTATATCATCTTTGTAATTTAGGGATAATAAGCCGAGCTACTCGTGAGCTACACGGTCTTGACTCGTTAAAAGCTCGTGTTAAACGAGCCCTAGCCGAGCTTGAGCATAAATTCAAGCTCACTTAACAAACGATCCTTAATTACTTGAACCTACGTACATGCATACATACATACATAAACATGAAATTTAGACACAAATACATCAACCCGAATGCAACAAGAATTGCAACCCCGATTTAACAACATCCATACATTCATTGTAATTATTTATTAGTAAATGCTCCAAAAATAACGATTTGTTGTTATCTTAGGACTGTTCTACATTCAGATTTTGATATATTTATTAGTCATAAACAATAAAAACAACAAAACAAAGTAAAGAATGGATACACTACATACAACCAACTAATTAATACTATATTCCTTATTGCTAAAATCACAATTTTTATATTAAGACTATAAAATTTTATGCTATCAATCAATAAAAACATGTCGATCCTAGTAGGATTTCTAGAGGCATAAGATTATGGTTAAGATATTAAAAATCTCGATTAAAACTTTAGGTTGTGTTTAATAACCAAAACTAGTCATTTTTCAATTTTAGTTTTCAGTTTATATTTTCAAAGAAAAAACAAGGGTTTTTAATAAAAAGTCAAAACTTGTTTAGATGATGAAATTTTAGTTTTAAGAAAAAACAAGGGTTTTTAACAAAATCTTCGTTTCCTTCCGGCAACGCAAGCACCGGAGCGTCAGTCAAACGACTCTTCAAAATTTGGAACGCCTCAATCTGTGGCCTTTCCCACACAAACTTCGCATTCTTACGAGTCAACGAAGTGAGTGGGACGGCTATTTTAGAGAAATCTTGAATGAATCGTCGATAATAGCCGGCCAATCCAAGGAAGCTACGAATTTCAGCAACATTTCTCGGCACTTCCCAACTTTTAATGGTCTCGATCTTGGAGGGATCCACAGAAACACCCTCACAAGATATAACATGCCCTAAAAATTGAACTTGTCATAGCCAAAACTCGCACTTTGAGAATTTGGCATACAACTGTTCGCCTCGAAGAAGTTCGAGCAATTGTCTCAGATGAACCGCATGATCCTCCTCCGTCTTTGAATACACCAAGATATCGTCGATAAACACTATAACTGATTTGTCAAGCATTGGACGGCACACCCGATTCATTAAGTCCATTAAAGCTGCAGGAGCATTTGTGAGCCCAAAAGGCATCACTAAGAACTCATAGTGTCCATATCGGGTTCGAAAAGCCGTTTTCGGCACATCATCCTCACGGACCTTAAGTTGATGATAACCTGAACGAAGGTCTATCTTCGAGAAATAAGCAGCTCCTTGTAGTTGATCGAACAAGTCATCAATACGAGGCAAAGGATACTTATTCTTTATAGTCACCTTGTTCAGTTCTCTATAATCTATGCACATTCGCAAGGTTCCGTCTTTCTTTCGTACGAATAGAACCGGAGCACCCCAAGGCGAGGTACTCGGCTGAATGAACCCTTTCTCTAATAATTCTCCCAGTTGTGCCATCATTTCCTTCATTTCCGAAGGTGCTAAACGATACGGGGCACGCGCAATTGGTGCCGCTCCCGGCACCAATTCAATCCGGAATTCTACAGATCGATCCGGTGGCAATCCCGGTAAATCATCAGGGAACACTTCGGGATATTCATTAACCACTGGTACATCCTTAAGGCTTTTCCCTTCTTTCTTAGTATTCAACACACAAGCCAAGAAGCATTGACAGCCTTTACTTAAATTTTTCCGAGCCTTAGCTACCGAAATCACTGCGGCTTACCTTTTTCGCCTATCCCCATACACAAATATTTCTTCGCCTTCCGGCGTGAATAAACGAACAATTCGTTTCGCACAAGCAATGGTGGCAAGATTATTGGCCAACCAATCCATGCCAACTATTACATCAAATTCTTTCGTATCTATGGGGACAAGGTCGACATCGAAGTTATGTCCATCTAAGGTTAGCACGCAGTCATGATATATTTGGGTGGCACAAACCGATTTCCCGCTTGCCACATCAACAGATAGAGGGAAAGGCATCAAAGAAGGTACAACATCTAACTTTCGTGCAAATGATTTAGAAACAAAAGACACACTTGCACCGGAATCAAATAATACTACAGCAGGTAAAGAGTTCAGGAGAAAAGTACCGGTTACGACATCCGGCACATCCTGCGCCTCGGTAGCTGTGATCTGATAAACCCTGGCTTGAGGCTTTGGTGGATTCCCCTTTGATTGGGAGTAACCACCCACAAAATTAGGCTTTGCGACCGAGCCTTTACTTTCGGACGTCGCCAACCTCTTCTTTGGACAATTCCGAGCAAGGTGGCCCACCTGGCCACATTCGTAGCACGCATCAGTTCGCTTAGGGCACGCAGGACGTATGTGTCCCTCTTCTCCACAGCCATGGCACACAATAGGGGACAAACATTCCCCACGATGAAGTTTCCCGCAACGGTTACACGCAGGCACCGAATTGAAAAACTGAGATTTGGACTGAGAGTTGTTGGAGCTAGCAGGCTTCTTTGAGTGCCTTGACGATTGGGAACGTGAACGAGAGTCCACATTCTTTGAAAATGATTGCTGGGGTTGTTTAAACGTCCCCGGCGAAGACTCAACTTTCGCTTTCTTCGATCCTGATAATTCCTGTTCCCTACGGAACAATTCATATTCTCGGAGTCGCGCATACTCCACAGCTTTCTCGAAAGATTCGACTGCGCGAACCGTCACCATCTCGTGGATCTCACTCCGCAGTCCTTCCACAAAATAATCGGTCTTTTGCTTTTCGTCAGCAATTACCGTCCCTACAAACATTGCTTTCGAGTTAAACTCGATCAGATAATCGTCCACTGACAACTCTCCTTGCTGAAACATGAGAAAGTCTCTTTTTATCTTCTGTACCGCAACAACCGGACAGAAATGCTTGTCGAACCTGGTCTTGAACTCTACCCAGGACATTTTCGCCGCAACATCTAAACCCATTATCTCGACCTCTGAATCCCACCACGTTAAAGCAGGACCAACAAATTGCGCAGCCGCGTACTGCACCTTTTTATCGTCGGTGACTCGGAATAATTTTTCGATTGCCTTAATCCAGTCCAAGGCCTCCACCGTAGTTGCCCGTCCATTGAACGCTGTAGGACGACAACCAATAAAATTCTTGTACGACATTTCCCTTTTTGACTTAGAGGAGCCGTGCTTCCTTTCTTTATCCTTCTTAGGCCTTTCGGCCCTACTTCCACTCCCAGCACCTTCCGTATTATCGTTACTTGCTTGCTCCCCTTCAGCATTATTTTTCTTTCCCTGAACATTCTGGGAAGCAAGTAATTGGGTCATTAGCTCATTCTGCTAACGATTTTGTTCCAGCATCTGAGCCATCATCTGCATCATTTGGTCCTCTCTGGACCTTCCACCAGTACGGAAACTGGATTCATTTTCATAATCTGGAGACTGATCCCTGCCTCCCCCATCGTTTGAATGTTCTACCTCCTGGTGTAGAACGCGATTCGACTGGTTATCCGACATTGTCTGCACCCAACAGTTACAGGTCGGTTCAACACTTCTTTCACACCAAGGTGTGTACATGACATTTATATGTATGTATATATATATAATTATGCTTTCATCAAGTCATACTCTTAAAGTCTACCCAATATTATCCCATCCTAGGCCAAAGGTCAATTGTAATTGTTATAATATTGCCGCCTAGGTGGGTCAATAACAGCATCTGAAACCATGCTCAGAGTAGAGTATCGTCGACTATACTCTGTCTATGAGCTCCAGCTCTGATACCAAATTGAAACACTCATACAACTAATACGAGTATTTCGATACCATTATACGTTAATTTATACAGAGTACTTGCGGATATACGATCAAATTAAAACTTTTGCAATACATTAATAATCATCAACGTGATTCCAAACACTTTGCATAAGACACAACAGAGTGTCGGAAATCACGGAGCAATGTAACTGGGGTTACAAGATTAAGTTATCAATTTAGTTACAAACGAATTAATAAACAGCAACTAATTCACGTAAGTCCAAAAAAAGGGAGTCTGCTACTCCCGCCCCAATCATCCCCAAAATATTGAGCTCCTATCCGAGCTCCAAACGATGTCTAACAACTTGGGCCAGCCGGGCCTTTGCCCTTAATAGATCCTGAAAAGGAATAACAACTAACGGGTAAACAACAAAGTTGTTTAGTGAGATTCTAGATTAAGGTACCATGCAATATATGAATGATGCCATGCAATGCCATGAATTCAATTATCAATTTTAGGAGGCCAACCAATGGCTAATAAGCTACCACATTGCGGTTACCATACACAAGCTTACCGAACAATGGGTTTACAATCTACTGCTCGATTACCACAGACACAGGCTTATCGATATGCAGTTTACAATGATGCCATACGATTACCACACACAGGCTTACCGATTTATAGGCAATAATGGTTACCACACTCAGGCTTACCATTAAGATTCCGCTAGGTTACCACACTCAGGCTTACCGTCTCGGCGGAGAGGTCAAATGAATGATCAACGACTATCAACCGAGTGATATTATGATGACAATAATATATAAAATGGCAAAGCATGAAAGTGACAACAATAATACGAAAGCAGTAACATACAATTCATGATATGCATGCAAATACGTTAATACTAGAATTCACAGTGATACACAATACGCTCTCGGCCTCAAAACCGAGTTATAATCGTCGAAGTAAGAGTGATAGCCTTCACGTGATTTAATCCGTCAAAACTCCTACAAGTAGGTTCATAATATAACATTTATAAGTCTCACCGCTTATAATTTCTCAACTTTGATCCGGACATATTAGTCGTAAGACCTAATTAATTTTCGGCATCGACCTACATAATTGTTTTGGCCTAATTATTTCTCATAATTGGTGACATAAGTTATTATGACAAAAGATCCCGAGGACTAATTAAAATTACAATTTCAGGCCAACACTGGGTCGAACTCGCCGAGTAAGGGACCGAACTCGCCGAGTTCTCCCATCCGAATTCGGGTCACACCGAATTTCAAGCCATCCGGATTCGGGTCAGGGACCATCCGAATTTCGGATCCCCAAGTCATCCGAATCCTTTAACTTAGAAATTTTTCTTTCAAAAATCAAGGGGAACTCGCCGAGTTCACCAGGGAACTCGCCGAGTTCAAGTGCAAGTCTGCATTTCTGCCTTACGGATTTAATGCTCAAAACTACCAACATTCCTTACATTTATTATAAACGTTTTGGGGTCATCCCCCAAACATATATATACCCTTTTTAAACCTATTTAAACTATCAAAAACACTATTTCATTCCTTTTGAATCATCAAGAGTTCGTAAACTCCATTTTCGGGTTTTTGAGCTAAAACCCATCAAAATTCATAAAACTTGAATAATATGTATAAAGATGATGATTCTTACTATGTTTCATTATCATACTTCAAGATCTAACGATTTCTCCATATTATTCATAAAACCCATTTGGGTTTCTCATCTTCTTCATATGAAGATGGAGAGGAGGAGAAAATAAATGACAAGATTTATAATAAGAGTGATACCTCTTGGATCTTTCGAAATCAACAGAAATCTTCAACAAAAGTTTGATTTTGGCTTCTTCTTCTTTTTCTTCTATTCTCTTTTCTCTCTATTTTGGAATGTTGGAAAAAGATGAACACACACACACAGTGTGTGTCTGCGTATGTTATAAGCCAAAAGAAGAAGATTTCTTCTTCTTTTTCTTTCCAACCCACAACTTTCACATATTTACCATTTATACCTTGGAATTAATTGCATTTCTTTTAAAGTCCATTCTATAAATCCAAGGCATATATTCATAATTATCCACACACAACCTTTATTTATGTGCTTGAAATAAATTAATATCTCGAATCGTATTTCGTTACAATAAATATTAATTATCAATTATATAAAATTCGGGTCGTTACAGTTAGCGTACATTTATGTGCTGCATGATTTCATGCACTTCATAATGTGTGAATGTGCGTGAAATTTGTATATCATCTTTGTAATTTAGGGATAATAAGCCGAGCTACTCGTGAGCTACACGGGCTTGACTCGTTAAAAGCTCGTGTTAAACGAGCCCTAGCCGAGCTTGAGCATAAATTCAAGCTCACTTAACAAACGATCCTTAATTACTTGAACCTACGTACATGCATACATACATACATAAACATGAAATTTAGACACAAATACATCAACCCGAATGCAACAAGAATTGCAACCCTGATTTAACAACATCCATACATTCATTGTAATTATTTATTAGTAAATGCTCCAAAAATAACGATTTGTTGTTATCTTAGGACTGTTCTACATTCAGATTTTGATATATTTATTAGTCATAAACAATAAAAACAACAAAACAAAGTAAAGAATGGATACACTACATACAACCAACTAATTAATACTATATTCCTTATTGCTAAAATCACAATTTTTATATTAAGACTATAAAATTTTATGCATTCAATCAATAAAAACATGTCGATCCTAGTAGGATTTCTAGAGGCATAAGATTATGGTTAAGATATTAAAAATCTCGATTAAAACTTTAGGTTGTGTTTAATAACCAAAACTAGTCATTTTTCAATTTTTGTTTTCAGTTTATATTTTCAAAGAAAAAACAAGGGTTTTTAATAAAAAGTCAAAACTTGTTTAGATGATGAAATTTTAGTTTTAAGAAAAATGAGATAAGTGATCGATTATAAAGTAAGAAAATTAGGACAAGTGATAGAAAAGTAAAAAAGAGAAAAAAAGTATGAAAACTAAATATAAGGTGGGTAATAGAAAAGTAAGAGAGAGAGTATTAAAAGTGATATTTTAAAATGTGAAATGAAAATTTAAAAAATTGTTATTAAGTAAACAAGTTTTTATTTTTTTTAAAATTGTGATGAAAATTTTCAGTAACTAAAACAATTATAAATGAGTTTATTATCTAATTTGTTTATACGAATATATTTCATAAAACACTCGATCAAGTTTAATAGTTTTAATACTTTATAATATAAATTTTTAATAATTTGATTAAGTTAATTATCACAATCCTTATGAGTTTTTATTGTATTAACATTATAATATTATTACTTTGTATTTTGAATATTAAAGTAATTTAATATGAAATTAATCTTTGCATGATACAACACAAAAATGCAATCTAACTATAGTAGAATTTACAACCCGATCTTACAAGCTAAATATAAAAACGATTCCGGCCGATTGAATCTCAGTCTTGGCAACCTTATGTTCATCTACATGTTTCTTTTGAACAAACGGCAAAAGATTCTGATCGTAATCACGAACCTTCTAAGCAAGTAAGCATCATACCATGAGATGCCATTGCACAAAGTATCGATCAGAAGGCAACAAAAACCACTTTTAAGTAAAAACAGAATGATGGACGTTTATCTTTTGTTTTATTTATACAATACGATATAAAAGCTAAAATAATATATAGTTTTGGTTGTTTTATCGATCAAAGTCTTCATCATCAGATAAAGATTTTCGTTGTTCAAATAGGCAAATATGGTTGTAAACCAAAATCTTTGTTAGCTGCAACAATGTAGTTATTTGCTTAATTCTTTTTATGTTGATTATATAAAATAAATTAATATAATGACAATGCAACTTCTTCATATATAATATACAATTTATTTTAATAAATTCAAATAATATTAATAGGATTTTAAATTAAAAACAAAAATTTAATCTGATTATGGACATAAAATAAAACAAATTAAAAAGACATTTTTAAAATGTTGACCATGTCAAATTATTTTAGAGACTGTAACTAGATTGATCTCGTGTATAAAACTATAACTTACAACACCTAAATGTCATGTATCACATTCATATATTATATTATATTATTATTTAAGAAATAGAAGATAAATATAATTTTTTAATTACACTTAAAATCTATAAATATTAATAAATGATTAATTCGGCCCAAAATTTGTCACTATCTGATAAAATATCACTTGTTATCATTATCAATTTGACATTTATCAAATCCACTAGCCAGAAAGGTTCCGTGGTTTTTCATTTACAAAAGTTTGTCGTGAAACCCTCCTTTTATATAAGGTGATATTCAATTGAGAACCAGTGTTTAGAAAAGCTTGAAGGGTCATAATGAATCCGAAAAAAATTACAAAAGTGCATCGAACTAGGAGATTTTACATTACACACCTACACGGGAAATTATGTATCACATTAGGGGATTTTGTATCACGTAGAAAAATTATTTGTCACATGAAAGGACTCCTATGCACACGTAAAGTATTTTGCATAACGATCCCCGCTTGATACACAATCCCTTATGTATGGTATATAATATGTTTTTTGCTTTTTAATTTTTTTTCACTCTCCCTTATTACATTTTAAAGATGAGATTGCGGTTATTAGATTAAAAATAAAAGGTAAAAATCTCAAATTGGAGTTTTAAGTTTACTTGTACTTACGAAAACCGAAAACATCAAAAAAAAAATAATGGATTTGAACGCATTTTCCGGAAACCCTGTCTCCAATAAAATTTTTTGTCATAAACATGTCAACTAAACATGCTAAATATATCTAGAGAAGTAAAGAAATAATATGAACCACACGTTTTAATGAATAGATGGTTAAAACTAAAAATAAGTATTATAATTCTTCATCTAAACTCATTCAATTATATACATACACACACTATTATATAAGTAACTAGCATGTCACGCGTTATGTTCTTCTTTGATTTGCTACATGTCGCTCTCTATTTTTGCCACTTTATTTACTAAATTTTACTTTAAATTTTAAAGAAAATCAAATCTATCCAAATCTAATATGATTAATTTAATAACTAATTAACTAAAAGTAAGCAAACTTTATTATTCTTATAATTATTATACTAGGTTATTACCCATGTATTACATGGGTTAATTTTAGAAATTGATATTTATATAAATGTATAATATAATAATTATGAATAATAAAGTTTGTTTAATTTTATTTAGTTAGTTATTAAATTAATCCATATTAGATTTACATAGATTTGATTTGTTTTAAAATTTAAATATAAAATCAGTAAATGACGTGGCAAAAAAGGAGAGCGACATGTGGCAAAATCAATGAGAGCATGCCATGTGGCAAATTAAATGAGAGCATGCCATGTGGCATTTAGTTACTCTTTTAATAGTATAGATAGATAGATTATACATATTTATAAATATTTATTTTTAAAATTAACTCATGTAATACATGGGTATAACCTAATATGTGTGTGTGTGTAAATACACACACTGAAGTTCCATGGAGTCCTGGAGTCTCATGTTAAATGTACAAGTTCATCACGATAAAATATTATATTCCATGCAAAAGTGTAATGTGTACAAGTGCACTATTATTGTTTATTGACCAATTCACATAATTTAAAGTTCATTACGATAAAAATGTTGTATTTCATGCCAAAACACAATATGCACATGTTTATAAGTGCATTATCAATTCACATGTGCATATTGTTTAAATATTATACTTTTGCACGAAATAATTTTTTTATCATAATGAAATTCAAATGATGTAAACCCGTCAATCGTAATGCACTTTTGAACATGTGTATATTACATTTTTTGCATGAAGTAGATCATTTTATCGTAATGAACATGTACATTTAATATGAGATTTTTTTGTTATACTATAATATGAGACTCCATGTAACCCAACCCTATATATATAAACACACCCCCACATTAGATTCATAAGAAACAAATCTTTGTTTTGATAAAAACAATGAGAGTTTACTGCAATGATAAACAAATATCAAAACTCTTATTTGATATAGCAACATTGTAATTTAATTTTCCAACTTACCATAAGAAATGTCACCACTAAAGCACTATATATTCAATACCTCTAACCCACTTTGATTTCACCAAATAAAACCAACAACTTAACATAATTACATAATTACTAAAGATAAAATCATGAAGCAATCCACCACTATCTTCCTCATTTTCTTTTCACTCCTTTTTACCTTACTCATATCATCCATTCATGGTCACTCAACTCGTATGAAGGCAACTATGACGATCAACAGCTTCGAGAATGGAAGGCATAGCGGAGGAGTGTCTGAGTGCGACGGAAAGTTCCATTCAGATGACACTGCCATTGTGGCGTTGTCAACTGAGTGGTACGATCATGGAAAAAGGTGTTTTAAGTTTATCAATATACATTATAAGGATAGAAGTGTAAAAGCTAAGGTGGTTGACGAGTGCGACTCAAGTAGAGGATGTAAAAATGATATCGTGGATGCGTCTAAAGCCGTTTGGAAGGCTCTTCGTGTTCCAAAAAGCGAATTCGGTGAAACCCAAGTTACTTGGTCAGATGCTTGAAGCATGCATGAGATGATGCATGCATGAAAGTCATTTTAAACTTTCAAATCTAGTTATTAATGTCCCATTTATTTTCGTAAGGATCGATTGAAGTACACTTTAAGTTGTAACTTCCACGACTTAATAATATATTTCATTTTTTAAATTCATTCCATTTAGACTTGTGGCGTTCGGTTCATAATGGTCTGTGAACCAAACGCCACATTAAAGAATTGATGCGTAATTGTGTTCATCGATGATTGAACTACAATTTGACTCATGTATTTATTTTTAACTTACAATTATTCGATCATTAGTAACCCTTCTTATATTATTACATTTCATTTCCTTTTCTTCATAATATTAGGTGGGACCCATAATATGATTTAGTATTTTACATTCTATCAGGTAAGGTATGATAAGATGATGTAGGATATGATGGGTAAATGTAAAGTAAGATAGGATGGGTAAGTGTAAAAGTAGGGTTGTGATAAGGTATGATACGATGGAATTGAGTAGAGAGGGTAGGTATATTGGTGGTGGGATAGGTGGAGTGGGCTTAGGGTAGGGTATAATAGGACGGGATTGGGTAGGGTAGAGTTAAATAGGATGGGTTAAAAATGGGGTTAGGTTAGGATATTGTACAATACGATTTTGTAGAGTGGGTGGGCGTAATGTAATGACAGGAAGAGATATGATATGTTTGGTGGATGGGTAGATTGGTAGTAGGGTAGGGTGGGTGGGTGGAGTAGAGTTGGGGTAGGATATGGTAAGGTAGTTGGTGGGTGTAATATAAGAATGAGAAGAGATGTAGTAAGTTTGGTAAGGTGGGTGAGGTAGAGTATGGTGGGTGGGTTAGATAAGATATAGGCAAGACAGATGGGGTTGGGTCGATATAACATGTATGGATGAATAGAGAAAACACATCATCGTGATGGAATGTTTATTCCTTACAACAAAAGTTTTTTTTGTAGTATCCGACATTTTATTGTTTCATTAATTTGTCGAATGAACATTAATTCTTTCGATTGTGTGTATTTTCATTTCACAATTTATGTGTGCTTGTGTGTGTTTATGTATTCAATAGATTCACATTTTCGGACATGACTATGAAGATCAACAATGGTATCATCAGCCGTGAAACAATAACGAATTGAAATTAAAGGTAGTGGTAATCGGATTCAACAATGGTATCATCGGTCATTCATGACGATTTGACATTCGAACATTGTTTATTAAGGAACGGTATCACGAATAGCATTGATCATTCTTGATTTTTTCAAGACTCGAGAAGAAGAGAAATAGAAATACATTTGAACATAGTTTATTAAAGCAAAGCAAAATCATAATGTTCATACATGAATATATTTCATTAACTGTATTTTTTTGTTTAATTTATAAATGATTTGATCTTTGTTTCATTAATACCTTCTAATAATTGTAGTTTTGTCGATTTTATAAAATAATTCATATAAGAATATATTTTAGTTGTATATGTTCCTTTATGATAATTTTCATTTGTATAATTAATTAATATTTTTAAAATATTCTTATATTAAATTTAATTAGCTGAAAAATTATATTGGGTAAAAAACATTATGACAAGAATATGTAAAAAATAAGTTGGTTGATAATATTGAATGATTTTTCAAACGGACAGTTTAAAATTAGAGTTATGTTAGGAGTTATTGAAATTATTCATAATAATATTTTATAGTAATATGATTGATTGGTGTAATTTTTTGAAAACTTATATAAAACAAACATAATAAATATTCATATATGAATATTTCGTCCCATTGGTCGAGTTTGGGACATTAAGAATAAAAGATAATATCAAAACTTTAATTTGATTTTAAATGATAATAAAATTAAATATATATTAGATAATATTTTTTTTTGAATGACAATATATCCTACTACTACTCCTAAACTACTTCATTACCTTAAAACTTGTTTTCTCCATCTAAATTTCAACTTACCTTCGACGGGAGTCGAACCCGTGACCTCTCACTTTATTAAATAATATCATATTTGAATTTTCAAAGGCAGAATTTAAAAGGTTACATAAAAATACAAAGATTTTGGGGGCCAACTCTTGTAGTTCTGAGGCCGTCCAAAACGATATAATAACACTATTCCACTCTCATAAAAAACAAAATAAAACTAAGTATATGAACATATATTTTGTTTGGAAAGTGATTTGTATACAACAAAAATTTATCATACACAACAAATTCATAAAACAAGACTATTTTAATCTTATGTTTAGAAGGTAAATAATATATATAACTTTACAATTATTAGTTTTTTACTATTCAATTATTTATTTTAAAACACATACTAAATTTCTATTTTTTATGAAAATTTAGTTTTCGAAAGTTATTATTATTCAGTTGAAAATTTTCAATTTGGAGGAAAAGAAGAGAAGTGACGAGCCATTGAACACGTGTAGCCGAAACGAATAGACCCTAACCGAACACAATGGCAAATTAGTCATACATACATACATACATACATATCAACACGAAACTGATATACAAACACGTCAACCTGAATACAACATGAATTCGATTTAGCATTCATACATTCACTGTAATGATTATGAGTAAATGCTTCAAAAATTCAGATTTTGAAATATTAATTAGTCATAAGCAATAAAAACATGTCGATCCTAGTAGGATTTCTAGAGGCATAAGATTATAGGAAAGATCTTAAAAATCTATTATAAGATTATAAGATCTCAATTAAAACTTTATAATTTGAGGTTAAAGCAAAATATTTGAAAACATTAGAAATGAGTTAACATTGTTAAATAAAAAAAAGTTACAAATGATCAGTTGATTATCTAACTTGTGTATGCGAATATATTTCATAAAACACTGATCAATCGAGTTTAATACTTTAATACTATAAAAAGATATAAATTTTTATAAGTTAATTATCACATTCCTTATGAGTTTTTATTCTATTAATTAACATTATAATATTACTTTATTTTGAATATTACATTAATTTACATAAAATTAATCTTTGTATCATACAAAAAAAAAAAAAAACAATGTAACGATTCCGAATCTCAATCTTAGCAACCTTATGTTCATCTGAATGTTTCTTTTGAACAAACGGCAAAAGATTCTGATTGTAATCAAGAACCTTCCAAGCATTATACTATGAGATGCCATTGAACAAAGTATCGATCAGAAGGCAACAAAAACAACTTTTAAGTAAAAACACGACGGACGTTTATGTCATTCGACTTAATGAACAATATCTTTTGTTTTATTTATACAATGCAATATAAAAGCTAAAATAATATATAGTTTTGGTTGTTTATTGAACAAATTAAGTCTTCGTCATCACATAAAGATTTTCGTTGTTCAAATAGGCAAATATGGTTATAAACCAAAATCTTTGTTAGATGCAACAATGTAGTTATTTGCCTCCTTCTCTTTATGTTGAATATATATATATATATAGATTGAGGTTCTATGGGGCACCATATGCATCGGGAACCAAATGGGAACCAAAAATGCATTGCTTGTTTACAAAGGGTGCATTAAGGGCATTTTTGGAATGTTTAATAATATATTGTTAAATTATAAGATTTAATTTAATATTTATCATTTATTTAGGAAACTAAATAAAATGATCAACCACCTTCCCATAAATTCATCTCCATTTCTCTCTCTTTCCATTTCTCTTTCATGGTTAGCCTTTCTCCGTCTCTCTTTCTCTCAACCAGTTTTCACAAGACAACCACTACTACTACCGCTAGACCCATCACCACCATCGCCGTCCACCGTCGGTATGCAACTCTGTACCATACATGTGCATCGATGTTGATGAGAATTTGCTTGCGTCTGTTGATCATGGTTTTTGAGTATCAGTTTTTTTACAAACAGTTCATTCTACGATTCTGTATCATGCTTATGGCTAGTCAAAGAATTCTAAGATTCTTTATTAATGTTGGTGGTTATTGCTTCCAAGAAATAGTTGGAGCATATGGTATTGGTTGTTTCAAACATGATGCACAAGAGCAATGCATCACGACAATGATGAATACATTGAAGACGTTGATGAACACGTTTAAATTTCAGAGATGCATCACGAAATTAGCACGTTTAAATGTCGAAATGCATCACGATTTTGGTGATGCATAATGATGGAACAAAGACGAGGATGGATATGGCCGAGATGCATCACGATTTTGGTGATACACAGGGCCGGCCCATAGCATGTGCTACCTGGGTTCTTGCCCAGGGCCCAAGAAGAGTGGGGGGCCCAAAAAAAATTTTTTATCTCCATTGTTTATGTAGGTCCAGTCCAGGAAGAAGAAAAAAAAGGGCATCGACATTTTCATCCTTCTGCAGCCGCTGGAGTTACATGTGGAGAACCGAGAAGGCGAGAACAGGAGTCAGGAGAAGACGAAACGATTATTGACGCTTCGATTACGATGGAAGATTGCGATTTTCGAAGGAGAACGGTCCACGTGGACCACGCTTCGATTGTCGTTCGCCGTTCGCCCATTCGTATGGAAGATTGGCAGATTGCGAAGAAACACCGAACACGCATACTTGTCGTTGTTCATCACAATCGCTCACCGCTGTCCGCTGATTCGCTGTTCATCTATCATCTAAATCTCGAATTGTTCATTTGTTCTTCTGAGTTCTGACATTCTGTTCGTGAGTTCATCTTCATCGGGTGATTGATTCGGCCATTCGGGAATCGAATTTCTCATCGGGTGATTGTTCTTCTGAGTTCATACGGAACTGAAGAAGTTCAACTTTACTTCTAAAGTTCTAAACTTCTAATGGTATTGTTATTTTTTTCATTAGATTTTTCCTAAATGGCTAAATCCTAAATTCCTAATATGTCATTGTAATTATGTTTTTTATTGTAAAATTTGTAATAATGATTCACTAATAATTGTTTTTTTGTTTGTAATCAGAACTCAGAAGCACTAAAGCACAGCAAATACAAATAGCTATTGATCCCTAAACAAGGTTTCTCAGATTCTCCGGTGTAGGATTAAAGTCTCTCTCGAGAATTTAGAATCAAGTTTTTGACTATTTAAAGCTTCAACAAAAGGTGTTTTCGCTCCTTTAACACGTTCTTTAGTTATTTACTTGTTTAGTTGTTTTGCTAATTAGTAATTGCATAGTAGTAATTGCATATTTTGTTAATTGCTAATTGCTAGTTGTTTACTTGTTTTTGCTACTCTCTAATTGCTAAATATTAGACTATTAGTTGACTAGTTGTTTACTTGTTTTGGTAATTGTTATTTGTTAAATACTAGTTGTTTGATTGTAATTGTAATTCTTTAGTTTTATATAATGTTACCTAAAAAACATTTATCAGGAAGTCAAAAAAGGAAAAAAAGAAAAGAAAATGAAATTCTTATACAATCTCAAAAAGGGGCTATATGTAATCCTTAAAACTAGCTCTTCTAATATTTTAAATGAGAGTGTTAATAATATGAATACAAATGGTTCTAATGTGAATGAAAATGAAGTAAATTTGAATGAAAATGAAGTCAACTTGAATGAAAATGAAGTCAACTTGAATAAAGAGGAATGCGATATTAACTTTAACAATAATAATGTTAATTTGGATGAAAATGAAGTTAACTTAAATAAAGATGAATGTGATGCTAACTTGAATGATAATAATACAACTTTAAATGAAAATGATACTACTTTAGATGAGAATGAATTTAATTTAGATGAAAATGTTACTAACTTGAATGAAAATGACAATATAAAAGATATTTATGATCCTAGAGTATGGGATAGTTTGGATAACAAATTACGGGATATATTAGTTGAAAAAGGGCCCATAAGAGAACCAAATCTTGTATTTCCTAAGGATAAAACATCTAGACATTTTTCTTATGCTTATTATACTAGAAGATTAAGTAATGGAGAAACAAGTGATCGAAAATGGTTAGTTTACTCAAAATATGTAGATAAAGTGTATTGTTTTTGTTGTAAATTATTTAAACACACTAATCAAAAAGGTTCTTTATCAAATGAAGGTTTTAATGATTGGAAACATCTTAGTGAAAGACTTAAAGAACATGAAAATGGTATTGAACATTTAATGTGTATGAATTCTTGGAATGAACTAAAACTAAGATTGGATAAAAATCAAACAATCGATAAAGATTTACAACATAAAATTATAAAGGAGAAAGAACGTTGGAGACAAGTTTTAAAAAGAATAATTGCTGCTGTTAAGTATCTATCTAAATACAACTTGGCTTTTCGAGGATCTAATGAAAAACTTTATCAAAATAACAATGGTAATTTTTTGGGGTTAATTGAAATGATGGTAGAATTTGATGCTACAATGCAAGATCATGTAAGACGTATTAATGATAATGAAATTCATCACCATTATCTTGGTCATAAAATACAAAATGAATTAATATCTCTTTTAGCTAATGATGTGAAAAATACTATTGTTAAGATTATAAAAGATGCAAAATATTTTTCTATAATTCTTGATTGTACTCCAGACATAAGCCATCAAGAACAAATGACTTTAATTATACGATGTGTGAATATGTCAGATAGGAAAGTAAATGTTAATGAATTTTTTTTAGGATTTTTAAAAGTAGATGATACATCCGGTTTAGGACTTTTTAAAGAAACTTTAAATTCACTTAAATTACTAGATTTAGATGTAAATGATATAAGAGGTCAAGGTTATGATAATGGTTCTAATATGAAAGGAAAACATCAAGGTGTTCAAAAACGTTTGCTTGAAATAAATCCAAAAGCCTTATATATGCCATGTGCTTGTCATAGTCTTAATCTTACTCTAAGTGATATGGCACATTCTTGCGTTAAAGCTATTTCATTTTTTGGAATTATTCAACGTATATATGTGTTATTTTCTAGTTCACCTAAAAGATGGAAAATTTTGATTGACAATGTTCCAAATTTGAGTGTGAAATCTTTATCTAATACTCGTTGGGAAAGTAGAATAAATAGTGTTAAAGCTATTAGATTTCAAGCACCACAAATAATATTAGCTTTGTTAGAATTATGTAAACATTGTGAAGATGCCAAATCAAAAAGTGAAGGAGAAAGTTTAGTTGGTGCTTTAAAAAACTTTGAATTTTTACTTGGTATGGTTATTTGGTATGATATTTTATTTGCTATTAATACGGTGAGTAAAAAATTACAACTTAAAACTATATGTATTGATGATACTATTAATCAAATAGAAAGTATAATAACTTTTTTTGAAAAATATAGGAATGATGGGTTTACCTCTAGTATGAATATTGCTAAAACAATTGCTTGTGATATGGATATAGAACCTACATTTTCGGTACGACGTCATGTAATTAGAAAGAAACATTTTGATGAAACTAATAAAGAAGATCGGATCCAATCGCAAGAAGAGTCTTTTAGAGTTGATTTTTTTTTGGTTGTCGTTGATATGGCAATTAAATCATTACATGATAGATTTGAACTACTAAAAACATTTGAAAGTATATTTGGATTTTTATATGACCCAAATAAATTAAAGTCATTGGATGATATTGAATTAAGAAAACATTGTGTTAATTTTGCAAATACGTTTTCCCATAACAATGTGTCCGATGTGGATTATGATGCTTTTTTCTCGGAACTAAAAGTGTTACAAATCACTTTGCCAAACACTTTGATGTCGGCGGTTGAAATCTTAAAGTTTGTTCAAGTTGCGGATTGTTATCCAAATGTTAGTATTGCATATCGCATATTATTAACTACTCCTGTTGCCGTAGCTTCGGCAGAAAGAAGTTTTTCAAAATTAAAGTTATTAAAAAATTATTTGAGATCAACAATGTCACAAGAAAGATTGAATGGTTTGGCCACATTATGTATAGAGAAAGATATGTTAGATGGTATCGATCTTGATACGTTTATTAATGATTTTGCATCTAAAAGTGCTCGAAGAAGCAAATTTTTATAAATTCTATCTTTGCATTTGCAGATTTGAAGTTTTTAAAGACTTGAGATTGACAACATTGCAACAATGTCAACATTATCATATCGTAAGTTTTTTTTACAAATTCTTTGCTTATTTTGTATATTTATATAAAGGGCCCTTTTTTAAGTTTTGCCCCGGGCCCCAAAATTGATAGGAACGGCCCTGGTGATACATAATGATGGAAAAAAGACGATGATGAATATGGTCGAAATGCATCATGTTTGAAATTGAATTGGATGAAGATGCATCGTGTTTGAAGACGAATCCAATAAATTGGATGAAGATGCATCATGTTTGTTTAGATTCGGATAGAATATTTTCTGAATTCAAGCATCTTCCGATTTTGCCCTTCTGCGTGCAAGAAGTTATGCACCCGTGCATCCATTTTCAAGTTAATTACCCTTTTGCCATTACAATCTGAACCATTAAAATTCAAGATCTAACGGTGCATACAGGTTCCCAAAGTGCACAATGCATATAGGTGCCCCATAGAACCTGACCCTATATATATATATATATGTATATATATATATATATATATATATATATATATATATATATATATATATATATATATATATATATATATATATATATATATATATATATATATATATATATATATACATATATATATATATATATACATATATATATATATATATATATAGATTCAAGATTAATGGGGTACCATGTTAGACTGGGGTACCGGGGAACCATTTATAGCCAATCATTTATCATTAAAATCATTAAAATATAATATAAAGTTTGTATTAAAATTCTTTCCCACATTAATTAATGTTGGGGTAAAAATGATATTAAAAATTTAAATTAGAATAAAAGATTCTGTGTATCCCATGAAAATCTCTATTTCAGTTAATATCATTCCTTACACCCATACTGAGCATATGCAATAATAATGACACTCCATAAACTACGATTGAACATGTTCAATACCGTCAATATTGGTTTATCACCAAAACGGTTAGCAGCGACTAAAACACAATAAACCCTAATTGCACATGTTCAATAACGTGTAAATGAAATTGAACCTTCACGAACGGTTTGAAGAAAATAATAAATACTTTTATTTGACACATCCGGTTGAACATGTTCACTAAAACCCGTTGTCGAATCCGATTGAACATGTTCACTAAAACCCATTGTCGAATCCGATTGAACACGTTCACTAAAACTCAATTGAACATGTTCATTAGAACCCATTTTGACATTTATTATAGATATGTTATGGAAATAAATCCCTATAATTAAGGAATCTATTAATTTATTAGTTGTCATCTTTTATTTAAGATAAACCTAATTGACTATATTACACTTTAAAACTTATAACCAAACATGTATGGACTCCGGTTCCCCTGTCTAACATGGTACCCCATTGATCCCGACCCTATATATATATATATATATATATATATATATATATATATATATATATAGAACACTTAATTCATTATGAACATTGTGAACCAATGAGAAAATGACACATCATGAATGATTTACCATTTATTAAATAATTTCAAAGAACTTACAAAAGGGTAAAATGGGAATGGAAGTTACAGCATATTGTGAGTTGTTTCCTAAATTATAGGACATATAACCGTATTCTAATTTCATTTGAAATAGTATCCATATTTCCATATTGAACGTTGTTTTTATCCTTTGAAATTTGAATCCAATGTATACCGTTGAACCCATTGAACCCAATAAATCCGTTGAACTTAATAAATCGTTGAACAAACTGCATCCTTCTATTGTTTATTGTTGAACCTATTAAACTCGTTGAACCCAATAAATCCGTTGAGCCCAATAAATCCGTTGAACCTGTTGAACCCAATAAACCCAATGAATCCGTTGAACCCATTAAACTCGCTGAACCCAATAAGTCCGTTAAACCTGTTGAACCCAATAAACCTAATGAACCCGTTGAACCTTATACATACTCCTTTTAGTGGTTTAATTAAAAGGATTCAATTATTGAATGCATTTGATGAACCCTTCGGTGGTATGCATGTATTGTTTTTATGCAGTAATTGAGTTTACTTTAAATTACGGTTCTCGGTAAACCTTAAACGTCGGGCCTAGTAATGGTTCTATTTGAAAATTAGAAATTGACCACCATTAAATGATGCATTCCGGTGACGTTGTGGTGATTTGAATGAAGCAAAAACAGTTTCATACACCTCTTATTTGTGTCATGCTTCTTAACAAACATTAATACTTGGTTTGTATTGTTTATATATATAGGGGTGGGTTCAATGGAGAACCTTATGCATCGAAGAACCTTGGAGAACCGCAATGCATTGCTAGAAAAACTGAAATGCATCACGTAGAAATTGATGCATCACGCGAGAATTTGATGCATCACGTGGAAATTATGTAGAAATCGATGCATCACGCGAGAATTTGATGCATCACGTGGAAATAATGATGCATTACGGGGGAATTGTGATACATTTGTGGTGGTGCATGGAGGTTCTTCAAAATTCTTCAATGCATGGAGGTTCTCCATTGAACCCACCTATATATATATATATATATATATATATATATATATATATATATATATATATATATATATATATATATATATATATATATATATATATATATATATATATGTATATATATAGAGGTTGATTGATATAATGATAATTCAACTTATTCATATATAAATATATAATATACAATTTATAATAGTGAAATTCTAATATTAATAATAATAGGAAATTAAAACCAAAAAATTTAATTTGATTGTGAAAATTAAAATAAAACAAACTAAAAAGGACTGAATAGACATTTTTAAAATGTTCACCATGTCAAATTATTTTAGACTAAATCACCAAGTAGGCAAATAACTAGATTGACATCATGTAAAATATATATGCCTTAATAACCTACAACACCTAAATATCATGTGTCATATTTATACTTTATATTTTATCATTTAAAAAATAAATGATAAATAAAATCTCTTTATTGCATCTAAAATCTATAAAGATTAATAAATGGTCCATAATTTGTAATTATCTAATAAAATATTACTTATTATCATTATCAATTTTACATTTATCAAATCTACTAATTAGTCTAAATATTATCTATAACTATTCGTAAAATCAAATTTGAAATGGTTCCACGGTTTTTCATTTACAATAGTTTGTCATGAAGCACTCCTTATAATGTGATATTCAATTGAGAACCAGCGTTTATTAAAAATCATTGGAGAACCATAATAAATCCGGAAAAAAATTACAAAGTGCATTAAACCAGAGGATTTTACATTACACACCTACACGGGAAATTATGTATCACATTAGTAGATTTTGTATCACACAAGGAAATTATGTGTCACATGGAAGGACTTCAATGCACGTGAAGTTTTGTGCATATATAACGATCTTCGGTTGATACACATTCCCTTATGTATGGTGTATAATCTATTTTTTTGCTTTTTAATCTTTTTCACTCTCCTTTATCACATTTTAAAGATGAGATTGTGTTTATTAGAATGAAAATAAAAGGTAAAAACCTCAAAAATGGTGTTTTTAGGTTTAATTGTAATTACGAAAACTGAAAGCAATTAAAAACAATGAATTTAATGCATTTTCCGGAAACTCTGTTTCCTATAAAAAAATTCGTCATAAACATGTCAACCAAATAGGTCAATAGGATACACACACTCAAGAATACTGAGGTACGTATGTATCAAAAACTCGAGTGACACATGAGATTTTTTTTTTAGTGACACCTACAAAGACAACAATTGTAAAACTTTAAGACTTCAATAGATGAAGACTCGAAGGCAACAATTGTAAAACTTTAGAACTTACGATACTTATTGGTTTTAAGTTTTAATGATTTTGTACTATGGACTTTTTTAAGTAGACAAATCTTGTTATTTGTTAATTTTGTATTGACAACCCGTTTCGGTGACCCGATTTATATATTAGAAAATATTTTGAAAATCTAAGTAGTAAACTTACCATAAAAAAGTGACACCGATAACAAAAATTCTTGGATCGGCCACTGCACACACACAAGGTTCTTGGAGTCCTATATTAGAGTGAAGTAATGGTACAAGTTCATTACGATTTACGGAAAAATATTATATTCCATGCAAAAATGTAATGTACACATGTTTAAAAGTGCATTATTATTGACCAATTCACATAATTTAAAGTTCATTACGATAAAAATATTATATTTTATTGCAAAAACACAATATGCACATGTTTATAAATGCATTATCAGTTCACATGTGCATATTATTTAAATATTATACTTTTGCATGACATAAAGTTTTTTTTAATCATAATGAACTTCAAATGATGTAAACTCGTCTATCATAATGCCCCTTTGAACATGTGTATATTACATTTTTGCATTAAACATATCATTTTATCGTAATGAATATGTACATTTACTATGAAACTTCAAAATTTCACTATAATATGAGACTCCATAGACTCAACCCTATATATATATATAAACACACTCCCACATTAGATTCATAAGAAACAAATCTTTGTTTTGATAAAAACAATGAGATTCTACTGCAATAATACAAACAAATATCAAAACTCTTATTGATATAGCAACATTGTAATTTAATTTCCAACTAATTACTATAAGAAATGTCACCACTGAAAGCACTATATATTCAATACCTCTAAACCCATTTTCATTTCACCAAATAAAATCACTAACTTAACTTACTAACATATTTACTAAAGATAAAATCATGAAGCAATCCAGAACTATCTTCTTCATTTTCTTTTCACTCCTTTTTACCTTACTCATATCATCCATTCATGGTCACTCAACTCGTATAAAGGCAACTATGACGATCAACAGCTTCGAGAAGGGAAGGCATAGCGGAGGAGTGTCTGAGTGTGATAGAAAGTTCCATTCAGATGACACCGCCATTGTGGCGTTGTCAACTGAGTGGTACGATCATGGAAAAAGGTGTTTTAAGTTTATCAATATACATTATAAGGATAGAAGTGTAAAAGCTAGGGTGGTTGACGAGTGCGACTCAACTAGAGGATGTAAAAATAATATCGTGGATGCGTCTAAAGCCGTTTGGAAGGCTCTCCGTGTTCCAAAAAGCGAATTCGGTGAAACTCAAGTTACTTGGTCAGATGCTAAATTACACATACATTCACATCTTCTAGCTCCTAAAAAATGATGTGAACACACACTTACATAATTTTGAAGACATGTGAACGTGCATTTATGTGATGCGTGTTTTCATGCACTTAGAGTGTTCGGATTTACGTGAAATTTACATATGATCTGTGTAATGTTAATTAGAACATGTTCATGAAAAAAAAGTTCAAAAAAAATAATTTTAAGGGTGGTACCTTCTGGTGCGCTGCATTAGAGGTTGTACTCATTTGAACCTATATATATATATATATATATATATATATATATATATATATATATATATATATATATATATATATATATATATATATATATATATATATATATATAGGGGGTTCAATGGAAAACCAACATGCATCGGAAAACCTTGGAAAACCTCCATGCACCACCACAAATGCATCACAATTCCCGCGTGATGCACCGTCTTTCTGCATAATGCATCTGAAAATTTGTGAAAACCGCACTGCACCACCACAAATGCATCAAATTTTCCGCATGATGCATCAAAATCCTGCGTGATGCATCAAATTTCCAGCGTGATGCAGCAAACTCCCGCGTGATGCATCACTTTATTTACGATCATGCCACCGCGTTTTTCATGAAATGCATCAAATCGGACGATATGCGTAGATTTCCACAGTTTTCCGGTGCATAGTGGTTTTCCATTGAACCCACCCCTATATATATATATATATATATATATATATATATATATATATATATATATATATATATATATATATATATATATATATATATATATATATATATATATAAAATCTGTTGTGTTCCACAACTTTATTTAAAGAAGAAAAATGATAAAAATCTGATAGATTTTACCTAACATTTTTTCGTTTCAATACTGAAAATAAAATGATAGATAATATATATTATTCTTTTTCTTCCTATTATTTTCTTTCTACTCTATATAACACAAATTTAGAGATACAAATCACTTGAGTTGTTCTTGTTCTTGTAATCTTGTTATTATCCAAATAAAGTAATAGAAAATTTGAAATTAAATCTTTGTTCATGCACCAACGTAATCTACACCATTTAGTGCATGTTTCTTTCTTATTTAATAATAGATATAAATGAGACAAAACTTTATTCTAGTAGGTTATATATGTTTGTTATTTATGACTTAATTAAGAAAAACTGATTTAAAAAATAATTAATTAAATGATGTCTTTCTAAATTAAGTTAGGTGGTGTTTGTTTTTCAAGGCATTAACTTTTTTTTCTAATGATAAACTAACCTACTTCTAGTCTTCTACTCCTAAACTACACCTTTGCCCCAAATGAGGACTTCAGAACTTACTTTTACCACCTAAATTCAAACTTTTCTCTGACGGGAGTCGCACTACTACAAAAAGCATAATGGACCCCCCCATATTCACCCCGGTTGATAAAAAAAAAGACCAAAAAAACAGGGTTCTTTTGAAGTTCGTTAGAGTGTTAGCTAATACACCCCGTTTGTTTAACAAGGTAATCGGGGTCCTTTACTTTTTCTAATACACCCCGGTTGTTTTTATAAAAACAGGGGTACATAATCCAACATTTACCCGGTTGTTTAACAAAATGACCTGAGTCCTTTACTTTATCTTATACACCTCGGTTGTTTTTTAAAAAACCGGGGTACATAATCCAACATTTGCCCGGTTATTTAACAAAATGAACAGGGTTCTTTACTTTAACTAAAACATTTATACCTTATTGTCTTAATCAATTCATTAAAACTAGAAACTATACTATTTTACGTATATAAATTTTGTAAAAAAAAAAAAGTTGGAATGAAAAATATTCACCTACTTTTCCTCCCTTTAGCTTCCCTCTCTCTGATTTTGTATGAAACACTAGCCGTCAAGTTCATTCTCGCACTATTCCCTCCTCCGCTCATCGGACCCTCCTACTCCTCACCACTTCTCCAATTCAACTTCTTTCCACTTATATTGTCATCGCTTCTGCCAGCCTCCATATATAATCTTCCTTGCAGCGACAAGTGCTCGTGTTTCACTCTTCCCAGATTTTCTCTGAGTGATTCCAATCGTCTCCCACAGTAGACGATTCTTCTCGATGGTTTTGATTTAATTCGCTGACTTGTCATGGTAAGATTTTTTTAGTTTGTTCATCATCCTAACTTCTTTGCCAGACTTCAATTTGTACATTTAAACTTTGGCTTTTCTTTTTGATCCTTGAAGAAGTTCTTTTTGATCATTTGTTTTCTTTTGGCAACCTTAGCTTTCTAGTAATTTATTAGGTCTTTTGTTTTCATTAATTTTTTGATTAGTTTATGTGTGGCTTTTATAATGTAGGGTATACAAAGAAGATATCCGAATTACAGTTGAGTTATGAAGATTTAGTAACATTATTTAATGTCCTTTATTAGCGTTAACAAATATGTAGTTGGGATTTTATGCAATTTGTTGTAATTTGATGATTGTTCACGAAAATGATATAATGTTAGAATGATTTTCGTTGGTTTTAAAGAATGATTATTGTGTATTGATTTTCAATTTTTATTAGAATGGTATCATTTTGTAATGAAAAATAAACGAAAGGATGAAAAAGTAAGCACTATATATGTGTTTGGGTTTTGTTTAATTTGATTAATTAAAATGAAATATGTTGTTGGATTCACTATTTATATATACATACATACATACATACATACATACATACATACATATATATATATATATATATATATATATATATATATATATATATATATATATATATATATATATACACACACACACACACACACACACACACACACACATATATGATATATATATATTATGATATATATAGACTATATATATATACACACACACACCAAAGGGTCTTTGGCCTAGCGGTATCAAGGTGTTAGAGGGGACCCCGAGGTTGTGGGTTCGAGTCCCATTATTATTATTATTATTATTATTATTATTATTATTATTATTATTATTATTATTATTATTATTATTATTATTATTATTATATATATATATATATATATATATATATATATTAAAAATATCCGCGTAATACGCGGGTAATAAACTAGTATCTTTTTATATGAAGTTATGGGTGCCTAAAAGAGCTTATGCAAAAAGAAAAAACAAAAAAAAAACAAAAACAAACCTTATTTTTTACCCATTTATATTTTATCTTGAAATTTATAGTAGTAGTAGTGATGGTAGTAATAATAATAAGAGTAAATTACAGAAATGGTCCCTATGGTTTACATAAAACTTTGGATACGGTCCCCTGTAGTTTCAATTTTGCATAAACGATCCTTATCTTCACTGTTTACTTGCAAAATTGGTCCCTCTGCTGTTAACTTTAACCATGAAATGGTTAAATCTTTTATAATGACCATTTTACCCTTTTTCTTTAATAACATTTTGGTCCTTCAAGTTTATAGCTCATTTTAGTTTTGGTCCCTTAAGTAAATTTTTTTATTTGACTCTATTTTACTTATTATTATTATTATTATAACGATGATTATTATTATTATTTATATTATTATTATTATTAATTTAACTTTTTACATATTAATTTATTTGTTTATTATGTTATTTTATTTTAATTCATTTTTTAAGTTAAATTACCAATTATTTATTTCTTTTATTATAAACAATTGTATCAACATAGAATCCATTTTATTTTTTATTTTTCCGAATGAAAAAAATGCAAACATTTTATATTGTAGTTTTTCAAACCAAATAATTTTGAACCTTAAACTTTTATTAGGTTTTTCAACAAAAAAAAAAAATTACAAACCATTCTTGTTTTAAGTTCTTTCATTTTCTAAACGTAAAAAATATGAAAACCAATCCGTTTTTGTTTAATTTTTTTGCACCAAAACCCATTCTAATTTTTTGTTTTGAGAAACGAAAAGAAATACAAATCATTCTGTTATTACTTTTTGCAAACGAAAAAAACTACGAATAATTAAATTTTCGGTTTTTCCAAACAAAAAAAATCATTCTATTTTTCTAGTTTTTTGAATGTAACCATTCCCTTTTATTTTATTCTCCGAACGGAAAAATTACGAATTATTATGTTTTTAAAATTTTTCCTAAATACAGAATAGCGTGTAGTCTTTTTGTTCGGAAAACTAAAAAAACGGAATGGTTTGTATTTTTTACGATATGAAAAAGTTAAAACTAACTATTAATAAAAATTAATGGTTCGAAGTTTTTTCTTCGGAAAAACTAAATAATAAAAGGGTTTTTTATTTTTTATTAAAAAAACTAAATAATGGAATGATTCGTATTTTTTTATTTATAGATTATTCTAGCCACTACCCTTTTAAATTTTTTCCATCGTAAAAAATACAAGTCATTTATCCGAACAAAAAGACTACACACTATTTCGTATTTAGAAAAAACTTTTAAAAAGTAATGGTTCGTAGTTTTTTCGTTCAGAGAAAAAAATAAAAGGGAGTGGTTTCGTTCGAAAAACTAGAAAAATAAAATGATTTTTTTTGTTTGGAAAAACTAAAAATCAGAATTTTTCGTAGTTTTTCGTTTCCCAAAACAAAAAATCAGAAATGGTTGAATTTTTTTGTGCAAAAAAATGAAAAACAGATTGGTTTTCATATTTTTTATGTTTAGAAAATGAAAAAACTTAAAACAAGATTGGTTTGAAATCTTTTTTTTCGTTTGAAAAAACTAATAAAAGTTTAAGGTTCAAAATTTTTTGGTTTAAAAAACTACAATATAAAATGTTTGTATTTTTTTCATTCGGAAAAACTAAAAAAGAAAATTGGTTCTAATTTGATACAATTGTTTATAATAAAAGAAATAAATAAGTTTGTAATTTAAATTAAAAAATATATTAAAATAAAAAAACTTAATAAACAAAAAAATTAATATGTAAGTTAAATTAATAATAAATACTAATAATAATAGTTATAATAATAATAATAATAAGTAAAATAGAGTGAGGGACCAAAACTAAAATGAACAACAAACTTGAAGGACCAAAATGTGATTAAAGAAAAGGGTAAAATGGTCATTATAAAAGATTTTAATCATTTCATAGTTAAAGTTAACAGCAGAGGGACCAATTTTGCAAGTAAACAGTGAAGATAAGGACCGTTTATGCAAAATTGAAACTATAGGGACCGTATCCAAAGTTTTATTGATTTTTTATCAATGTTTAATTAAAAATAAGAATGACTTTTTTGTTTGAAAAAATCAAGAATTGGAATGGTTTATCGCTTTTTAGTAAAACAATAAATAAATTAAGAATGCTTATTTTTTTATTTTAATTTTTTGATCAAAAAACGATGAATCATTATGATATTTGATTTTTTCAAATAAAAAACCATTCGGATTTTTAATTAAACGTAGATAAAAAGAATCAAGAAAACTTCAATTTTTTCAATAAAAAACATCAAACCATTCGAAATTAAATTTTTTTTTACTAAAAAGCGATTAACCATTCCAATTCTTGATTTTTTTCAAACCATTTAAAATTAAATTTTTTATCAAGTATTTGCAATGAAGAAACTACGAACCATTTTGATTATATTTTTTTTCCAAACGAAAAAAAGCTTCAACACCGTCCTTATTTTGAACTTTTTTGAATGGATAAAAGAAATAAATCATTTCGATTTTTGATTTTCCGAACGAAAAAAACTACAACTAGTTTTTATTTTTCTTAAATGAAAAAAAAATAGAGAAAGATTTGGATTCTCAATAAATAATTAAAAAAATGAATCATGTATATCATATATAATCTTAAATAAATAATTATAGTAATACATAAAAAAAAAAAAGCTAACCTTAATAATAACAATAAACATACAAATAAAAAAATAATAATTAAAACAAAAAGAATAAAAAATAAAATGTTATATTTGGATAATTAATTTATAAAAAGAAAAAAATATATATATATATATATATATATATATATATATATATATATATATATATATATATATATATATATATATGAAAACTATGAAAATTAAATTAAATTATAAAAGAAAGTAACATTTTGGTCCCTGAAAGTATTATATGTACATAAATGGTCCCTAAAATTCAAAGGACAAAAATGCCCCTGAAACTAACGGCTCAAGTTAACCGGTGTTAGTTTCAGGGTCCAAAATGTTACAACTTTTCGATTTTAGGTGCTAGTGGTGTAATAAAATTTTTTCAGGGACCAAAACCGTAATTTCATATAAACCACAGGGACCATTTATGTAATTTTGTCTTATTATTATTATTATTATTATTATTATTATTATTATTATTATTATTATTATTATTAGGGTAAATTACAAATTTCGTCCGTGTGGTTATGCATAAATTATGGTTGTCGTCCTTTTCACATCGAAATTACAATTATAGTATATATGGTTGGCTATTTGTTATAGTTTCAGTCCTTTGACTGTAAAAATGACCATTTTACCCTTGATATATTATAAAAATATGTAATACACTTTTATTTTTTACAAATAAAGTTATAAAAAAAATTGGAAATTAAAGATTTATCTCTCTCTGTCTGACTAACATGCCTTCACTTAACTTCACTTAACAAACTCAGCCATCACCTCTGGTAAACCTGCAACCCTTCCACCACCACATCGGCCAACCCTTACCACGACTACTTTGGCCAACCCTTACACCACCACTTCTGGCCCACCAACCACCTCCATTTCAAACGAACAAATCGAAGAAATCAAAAGTAGACAACGATATTGGAACCCTCATTACAATAAGCAGATTGGAGACGTGATTAATGGAAGCTTTGAAGGCAATGTTGGTTCAACAATGAGCTGTTTGGAGATGATTCAAACCAAATCCACAGAACACCACCACTTGCTTGCTTGCCACAATGATGGATTAAACTTCCACCACTTGCTTGCCACCAACGAAGCACCACTAGTCGAAGAAAGAACGAGAGATCTGCTGCTATCGGGATCCAGATCTATAAAGGTTGACAACCATATCTTAAATCAATGGCGGTGCTTGAATCTAATGATGGTTCGAGGTCTTCAAACGATTTCGATGATGAAGGTGGGAAGACGATGAGGATTTCGTCTATGTGTTGTGGTATCTAATGATATGTTGAAGATGAAGGCAGAGGAAGGGTTTTGATTTGCTGAAAATCCAATGCCGACTTTGACTGAGATCCGAAGTTTCATCGAAGGTCCCTACAAACCGGTTCATTGTGTGGTTGCGATGAAAGGAGGTGGAAGACGGTGGGGAAAAACTTGCAAATGAATAATCATTGGTTCTTTTTTAGGGCTCCGGCTAGGGCAAATCCGCAAAATTGAAAAATGGGTAAAATGCATAGGATAATTATTTGGTCAGGTTTGTTTTAATATTTTGACATAGTTTTCTTTTAATAATTAATTGATGATGTATAATACTTTAATATTTTTTATATAACTTTTTTAATATTTTATCATTAATTATTATTTTATCATATCGTATTACAGTTTATTACTTATATTCATAATATTTTTCAGGGGGAACATTGTCATTTTAATAAAAAAACCGGTCAAAGTACTGAAACTATAACAAATAGTCAACCATATATACTATAATTGTAATTTCGATGTGAAAAGGACGACAATCATAATTTATACATAACCACAAGGACGAAATTTGTAATTTACCCTTATTATTATTATTACTATTAGAGTAAATTACAGAAATGGTCCCTGTGGTTTGCTTAAAATTATGAAAATGGTCTCTAATCTTTAAAAATTGCATAAATGGTTCCTCAAAACACTATTTACTTGCAGAAATGGTCCTTTAATTTCCTGAATTTTTCTAAATGACGATTTTGCCCTTATCTTAAAATTAAATTTTGGTCCCTATAGTATTTTATTAATTATGGTTTTAGTCAATTTCATAATTTTTGTTTTTTTTTTTAATTTTAAATGTAAATTTAATAAAATATGGTTTAATTCTTTTATTTAATTAGTTTAATGTAATTCTCTTTTATGTATTCAATTTATTTATTTTACATTTCATTTTTTTAGCATGTTTATATATTTTTATACGTTCCCAACTAACAATTTATCGTGTTAACATATTTTGATTTAATTATAATTTTAGGAAAATATATATAAATCTAGGATTTTATTTGTTTGGATTAAGATTTTTTGTTACATTAATACCTTTCAAATTAATTTCATTTTTTAGTTTTGATTTACATATTTTGCTACATTAATTCGTTTCAATTAAACTTAGTATTTTATTTGTTCTATTCTAGATATTTTATTATATTAATACGTTTTGAGTTAATTGTAGCTTTTAACAAAACTATGTCGACTTGACATTTGATTCGTTTTGATTTAAATATTTTTTTGTTTTAATACGTTTCAATTTAATTATAATTTTTAAAAATATATATAAGCTTAGCATTTTATTTATTTTTGCGTAAATATTTTGTCACATTAGTACCTATCGATTTAATTATAATTTTTACTATTTGTGTTTGTATATTACTTTCTATACGATTTGGTTTGTATATTTGATTACATAGGTTTCGAAACGTATGTAACAAAACATATATACGTTTTATTCAAAACATATATACGTATAAATATATATGTGTTTCAAAACATATAAACAGAATATACAAACCAAAACATATATAAAGAAATATACAAACCAAAACGCTAAAACTTACAATTAAATCGATAGGTATTAATGTGACAAACAAAAACTAATTATATACTATAGGGACTAAAAATGATTTTGAGTTTAAGGGCAAAATCGTCATTTAGAAAAAGTCAATAGATTGAGGGACCATTCTTGTAAATAAATAGTGTTTTAAGGGACCATTTATGCAATTTTTAAAGATCAGGGACCATTTCCATAATTTTGAGCAAACCACAGGGATCATTTCTGTAATTTACTCTTATTATATTATTATTATTAGAGTAAATTACAAAAATGGTCCTGTGGTTTGGTAAAAACTATGGATTTGGTCCCTACCCTTTAAAAATTGCATAAATGGTCCCTAAAAACACTATTTACTTGCAAAAACAATCCCTCTTTCTCTTAATTTTTTTAAATGACGATTTTGCCCTTTTCTCAATAACAATTTTGGTCACTGAACTATGTAATTTATTTTCAGTTTTAGTCCCTATCATAAATTTCTATTTTTGGTTTTAAATATTAAATGTTAATTTAAAAAGTTGATTATTATTACTTATACATTTTTATTTTTTTAAATATATATTTTATTATTAAATTTATCCACACACACACACACACATATATATATATATATATATATATATATATATATATATATATATATATTGATTTAATTTACGTTTCTTTTATATATCCAATTTATTAATTAAAAATTTGTTTATCTTACATTTTATTTGTAAATATATTTATACATTTTTATCTTTTATATGTCTGAATCTTACTATTTAGTTATGTTAATATTTTTTTTATTTAATGATAATTTCTATGTAAAAATAAACTTAGGGACAGTTTAATTTAACTATATTTTTACATATAGTGGCGCCCATCCTATATACTGTTTTATTCTAATTATTTTGGGGTTTTATTCATTCTGATTTAAATATTTTTTTTGTAATAAATTTTACCGATTTATTCATTTTATTCTGTTACATTAGTATGTTTTGATTTTTATTCTGATTATTTTGTTACATTGATATGTTTTAAATTAATTACGAAATATACAAACCAAAATGTATCCAACAAAGTATACAATCCAAAATGTATACGTTTCGTTAAATCAAAACATATAAATATCTTTGTTAAGTTTATATAGTTTATATATTTTACTTAATAATACAATTAATTCGAAATGTATTAACGTTACAAAATATTTAAGACAAAAACGAATAAAATGTTAAGTTTATATATTTTCTATTGAAAATAATAGTTACGTCGAAATGTATTAAAGATAATAATTAAGTCGAAATGTACTAATGTAAAAAAAATTAATACAAAAGAATAAAATGTTAAGTTTATATATTTTTATTAGAAATTATAATTAAATTAGAATGTAGTAAGTAACAAATTTGTTAAAAACAAAATGAATAAAACACTTAATTTAAATTGAAACGTATTAATATAACAAAATTTTGAAATAAAAATAAATAAATACTAAATTTTAATCCAAACATATTAAAAAAGATAACTAAATGAAAATGAACAAAACCCTTAGTTTATATACTTTTTAAAAAATATAATTTAATAAAAGTAGATTAATGTAATGGAATAATTAAATGAAAACATATAAAAGATAAAAATGTATTATTCTATCAAATGAAATATAAGATAAATAATTATTTAATAATTAAATTGAATATAAAAAAGAATCATAAATTAAATAAATTAAATATTCCAATATTTTTAATAAATAAAGAATAAATATATTTTAAAAAATAAAAATGTATAACTAATAATAATAAATAATTTTTTAAATTACCATTTAAAATTTAAATAAAACTAAAATTTCATGAAAAGGACTAAACCCGAAAATAAATTATATAGTTGAGGGACCAAAATTGTTATTGACAAAAGGGCAAAATCGTCATTTAAAAAAAATTAAGAGAAAGAGGGACCAATTATGCAAGTAAATAGTGTTTTGAGAGACCATCTATGTAATTTTTAAAGACCAGGGACCATATCCATAATTTCGACCAAATTACAGGGACCATTTTTGTAATTTACTCTTATTATTATTAATAACATATTATATCTATATTTAAAAATTAGTATTCTTTACTATATAACTACTATTTTTCTTTTGTATTACTGTTAATAATAATAATAATTCTATAAATTTTGTCATCTAAATGTTATATTAAAAAAAACATCTAAATTTTATACTTGTTTTAAATATAGGAGTAAATGGATATTTATTGTATTCGATATATTTCTTCATCACAAAATAGACAACTATACACCAACCAAAAAGACACTTTTGGAGCGTGTTTGGTTTTGTGTTAAAATGAAGATTATTATATTATTACGTTACTATAACGTAAATAATTGGTTTAGATTGTTTGGAATGCATTCATTAATAATTGATTATTTGTATTTAGACTTAATCTTACCATATTTTTTCATAAGTTCGGAAATATCTTATTTGCATAATAAGTTATTATTTGGTCATTTTACAAATTAAAACGCAAATCCAAAATACTTTAAAATTTGATTATTTGATAATTGTGACAGCAAACAACAAAAGTTAAATCAAACATTAAAATTTCCGACAACAATTTTTGTTACAGCTATTATATCATTATTGAATTCCAAAACGTTACAACATTTTTTCAAACGTACATTTGAACACCCGTTTATACACATAGGACTTAATAATCTAAACAAGTATATAAGCCGATAAAGGCATTTCCATGGAGTAATTATATGGTCTATTTTATACAAGAAAAAAAATGTATTTATTCTGTTTTTCTTGTATGATAGATTAATATGAAAATGAAGAAAGAATGACCAAAATACATTATCTTCAGGGTCGGCCCATTTGCGTGTGCATCCTGGGCTATTGCCCAGGGCCCAACAGCCAAGGGGGACTAAAAAAAATTTTCCCCTCTAATACCTAGGCTAATACTGATAATTTATTTGTTTTGATAGTTGTTTGATTGTGATATTTACATACATATATACATGGTTGTCTTCTTTAATCTTTAAATGTTATACATACATACATGTTTGGAGGGCCCTTTATAAGTTTTTGTCCCATGCCCCAAAAACGATAGGAACGACCCTGATTATCTTTTTATAAACAATAAAATATTATAATCATAAGATTGTTCAATTAATATCATAAAAACCAATCCAAGCATAACAAAACGATGTTAATTTTGTCTTATTATTTGTTTTGTCTAATGTATGAATTTAATTATAACAAACAAAGTCGATCTTTGTGACATAGAGATAGAATCATATTATGAGTTATTCTTTCTCTTGTCAACATACGGTTATATATCAAATCTTTGTTTGAAGCAACAAAGCTTTTGATTGTCCGGTTTTGTGTTTGCTTTTGTTTTTTTATAGTCGTTGTATGTTGTGTATTCGGCACATAATTACAATTCATGAAACAAATTGTGTTTTACTAGATCAGTAATCATCAAATTTTTAATTTATACAATATATCTTATATTATATATGGTGCAATTATTTGTTGTTAATTACATTTAAAGAAATAATTAACAATTAATATTAAGTACAAGCATGAATGACTCCATGCATCTTCTTTAGTTCGGGTTTTAATATATATAACTGGGTTCAAGTGAGTATCACTAGTTTTGCGAAGTCCTGGAGGTACCACTCTTAAAAACATGTTTTTTTGAAAAAAAAATTTCATGATCATGTTTATATTAACAATACAAGATTGACTACTTGTAAAAAATCACATAAAACATGCGCTAAAATTATATGAAACATGCATGTTCACATCAGCAATACCGTTCTGAACGTAAGTTGACACTCAGCATGTTCACATGTATTTTTTTTCAATTCACATGATTTTTAAAGTGCTAGAAGGTGTGAATATGTGTTATTTTTTTTACAAATAGACTTATATTATTTGTATCTACATGAATATAAAAAAATAAAAGAAACATTTTTTAAGTATGTTCATACATAAAACTCGCATGTTCATAGGTGCGTGCAATACTCTGCAAAATTTTGTTACTAACATGAACCATATTATATGTGTGTGTATGAATGTATGTATGTATAAAATAATTGAGTTAGTTGTTAATTGAGAAAACAATCAAGTTAGTTGATAATCAGACAATGATGTAAAAGTGATTGAAAAATACGACAGACATTTGAGAAAGCATTGTTGCTCAAGAAGCGATCAAGAAGTAAAGTAACAATGAGTAAAACATTAATACAAGTGGATATGTTGCTCCAGTACCGTAGTGAAACAAATTATAAAGTAGATTTCTTAAATTGAAAGTTTGAAACACTTGTGAAAGTACATAGTGTAAATCTAATTACTTTGAAAATACACAACTTAATTTGAAAACACCGACAAAATACATGTCAGCATAATAATTACTTAATTAGTAGTATCGGTTTTCAAGTTGTCGAATCATCAAATCGAAAAGTTTTTAAAAATACACAACTAAATAGATAAAAAGAAAGAAGTATACAGCCTACTTCAAACAAATTTGAAGGTACATATTTAAATACGCTTTGTTAACTCTTATAATGTATTGGTACTTTTCAAGATTCAACTAAGCAACGAGAACCTCTCATTGCTTAGTATTTTCTTTATTACTTTACAATTAATTTATATTCTTTTCTGGAAAAAACAAATATGAAAGTTAATCTTTATCTTCATCTATCTATACTATTAAAAGAGTAACTATACTCATTTCTGGTGAAGCCACGTGTCGTCACCATGAATCGACACGTGACATTTATAGATTTTTAAAATAAAAAAGAAATTTAAATCAAATCTATCCAAATCTAATATAATCCACCTTTAAATTCAAATCAAATCAAATCAAACAAAATCTAATACTCTACTAACTTATTAATTAAATCTATCCAAATCTAATATAATCCACTTTTAAATTCAAATCAAATCAAAAAAATCTATTAATCTACTAACTTATTAATTATAAGATAATATAATAAAATATATAAGAAAATAATTACCCTTCAAATATATTTAGAAATGTACAAAATCAATAGGTCATAATGAATAATAATGTCATCTTATATACTTTTGTTTAAAAAAATAATATTTATATCTTTATCTTTTTATTTATTATATTTTATATATATTAAAAATATCCGCGTATTACGCGGGTTATAGACTAGTATATAATAAAGAAGAACACTCCTTGTCACATGTCATCATATTAAGCCTTAATTTTTTTCATTTTCCCTCCTAAATTTCATTAATTACTTTCTTAAATATTGTAGACCAACTTAAATTTATTTTCCTTTAAATTTTTTTAATTTAAATATCAACAACCAACTACATTTCAATAAATAAAACTCTTTATATTTAGATCAAAACTATATTTTAATACAATCTTCAATTTTTTCTTAATTTGTTTTTTTTTTTTTGTTGATAAATCATTTATTTAAAACATAACTATATTTTAATAAATATCTATTAACCGATAATACTAATACTAATTAAAAAAAAAAAGATAATTCATGTCACGCGTCTCTTCCTCTTTCACTCACTTGTTTGAATTCTCCTTTTTCCCACATACATACATACATACATACATACATACATACATACATACATACATACATACATACATACATACATACATACATATATATATATATATATATATATATATATATAAATAAGTTATATTTCTCTTTTCTTTATTCAAAATCTTTTATATATATTTATTTAAATATCAATATTTGTAAGTTTTTTGGACAGAGAATTACGTACTTTATTATTCATAGTATTTCAATAACTCACTTGCATATAGTATTGTAAGATATTTTTTATATTTATAATTTTTTAAGTGTATATACATGTTTTAAGAAAACATTGATTTATTATAATCCGTGTAATACACGGGATAATAAACTAGTTCTTTGATATATCAATGCTATGGAGAATGGCAATGGATTTATGGTCATTGATGTTGTCAATTATATCTGTTACATAAATAGGCATTGAAGAAGTGAATTGGGTCGTAGAATTTTACTAATAGCATTTTGTCTAGAAGATTTTTCACCAATTGAACCAGGTCTGGGTGTAGACAAAGATGGTTTCTTCCTTTTATAAAACATTTCTATGTTGCTGAAACTAAATTATAAATCAAAAACTATTCAACAAATTGAATCATGAATTTACTATTTAAAAAAAAAAAATCAAACTCAAATAAATAAATCACTCATAGTCATTAAGAATGGATGTGTAATTAGGAAAAAGAGAGGTATACGAAACAAAGTAAACACAGTTACAATATTCATTAATTTAAACAACCCAACAAAAAAAGAAAAAACAAGTGGATGAACAGTAGAGAAAAGTTCACTTTCTCTATTCATTTTATTTTTAAGGGTTTACATTATTCACGGTGTTAACCCTAAAATCTCGAAAATTTTCGTTTATTGATTTGATTTTACACATGCATGATCATGCATCTGACCAAGTAACTTCGGCTTCACCCCAGTCGCTCTTAGGCACCCCGAGCGCCTTCCAAACGACTTTAGATGCATCGACAACATTATTAGGGCATGGTGGTTGGTAACCATGCTCAGCATCACACCCAACAGTGGAATCACACTCATCGATCACCTTCGCCTTTACGCTCTTTCCTTTATAGTGTATGTTAACAAAGTTAAAACACCTTTTCCCTTTATTATACCATCCAGTCGACAATGCCACAACAGGAGTGTCATCTGAATGGTACTTATTGTCACACGCAGCGGGTCCACCACCATCCCCGCCCTTCTGAAAACTATTAATCGTTAAAATCGCCTTTGTATGTTTAGTTATAGGAGGGGAACATTTGTATGTGGTGTAAAGCTTGCCTTGTTTGCAACAATCCGGATCATGGACACATTTCCCATGTGGTGGTTTTTGACCTCTTAACTTCCCGCTCGGTCTACATGATTGGGCATCAACGTACGATGTGCGCAAGGTAAAAAGCACGAAAAAGATAATAATGAAGATAATAGTCGACGGTTGCTTCATTTTACCTCGGTATGTTTGATGGTATTCATTGTGAAGAAATTAAGTGCGAGATCAGATACGAATATATAGCAACCAGGATTCGTCGTGTACTCGAATCGTTAAATTTCTTTGGATTTTGATGATGACATAGGTTAAAATTACTATGACAATCTAACAACCGGAGTTTATTATGATTTGTTTGGATCCCTAAAACGTAATTTTAATATTCAAACAATGTGTCAAAATAGAAAAGTTCAAAAACTTGATCCTGGAATCTTTGTCGATCGGCTAAATTTAATGACTATTTTTTTACAAAAATACCTTACATATAAATGTAAATATAAAAAGGGTTACTATATTCTAGGATCCGTATTAATTGATCACACGAGATATTACGGACCCAGGATTTTCGGTCGCTTGTGGCATATATTTAAGCCGTGTTTTCGATTTTATAACTTTATTAATTAGATTTGTCGGGTCAGGTTAATTAACAACCGATAATATTAATTGAACTTTCAAAAATTTTTAGATTAAATAATAATAATGGGATTGGGTTTTGTAAAATAAACCAAAATTATAAATAATAATGGCGGGTTGAGTATTTAATTTTGGGATTTATATTATTAACTCATTATTTTTTTATTAGTTACATTAAATTATAAATAATTATACTACAAATTTATTTATTTGATTGAAGGTTAACATTTTTTTTATTAAATTGTTTTAATATTTGGAAAGCAGTTGCACGTTAAAAAACCACACCGGTTACACAAACAAAAAATCAATAAAAATTACATTACAAAACAAAGTTATTAACGGAAGGACCAGTGACACGTGTCACCCCGACATCCACTTGGGTCTGCCCATGCGAAATACGACCAATACAGATGATGTAAATCATGTAGCTAGTTCATATATAACCAATAATACTCAATAATAATCAACTAATGCGTGTTATAAAATAAAATTTTGGTTCCATTTTCGATATTATATATGTAGGCTTACATTTATTTCTTTTACATATTAACGTGCATAAAATTGTATAGAATTATAATAAGTATGTTAGTGATATATTATCGGATCAATTGCTTGAAAATATAACAATAAATATCATACTTATAATTACTTTATATTGCAGTTGAAAAACTGTGTTTAGTTACCGAAATTTTTTAAAATTTTCATCTTACTTTCTAAAAAAATGAAAACTTATGTACTTAACAATAATTTCATAATTTTTCATTTCACTTTTTAAAATACCACTTTTCGTACTATTTCTCTTACTTTTCTATTACCTACCCTATATTTTATTATAATACTTTCTTTCTCTCTTTTACTTTTCTATCATATATCTTATTTTTCTTATTTTATAATCATTAATCTCATTTTTATTAAAACTAAAACTTTATCATCTAACAAGTTTTCACTTTTTATAGAAATCCTTGTTTTTTTTCTAAAAACTATAACTTTAAAACTGAAATTGAAAGATCACTATTTTCGTTAACTAAACGCAACCTAATTTTCACTTATAGAAAGGTAATATACTTTTAAAATAAAATAAAATAATTGATACTTTTAAATGGTAAATTTTCAAAAACTATGGGTAAAAGTGTCGCTGTACGTGAAAATTACTCTCTTCGTGAAAATTACTCTCTTCGAATCTACTAAAAGTACATTACCTTTCATGACCAAACCTAGTTTGTTAGCTATTTTAAAGATGTATATGTTACGTATTTATCCAATTTATTTATAGAATTTCCCGATTTATAACTACTATTAAAATGATAACTAATCTATCTATACTTATAAAAGAGTAAATATACTCAACTCTCATGAAGCCACGTGTCATCACCATGAAACGACACGTGGCATTTATAGTTTTAAAAAATAATAAATAAATTTTAAAAATATCTATCCATATTTAATATAATCTACTTAATTCAAATCACATTAAATCCAACAAAATCTAATACTCTAATAACTTATTAATAATAATATAATATAATATAATAAAAGTTTAAATTATTTAAAAATAATAATTACTATTCATGTATGTGTAGAATTATACAAAATTAATAAGTTATAATAAATAATAATATCATCAATATATATTTTTGTTTAAAAAATAATATTTTTATCCTTATCTTTTAGTTTATTATATTTTATATATATTAAAGAATATATGCGTCATGCGCGGGTAATAAACTAGCATATCATTTATCAATCTCTCATGATGTCAAGTGGCATCGTCTAATATTAACATGTGTTGTTCAGTAGTTATAGATTTATTTTAAATTCTAAATCAATTTTCTCTAAATATAGATTATGTTTTATCCACTAAAATATCAACAAACAACTTTTAAAATATATTTTAATAATAATTATAATAATAAACTTAAAAGTTATTAATGATCATCTTTACCGTTTTAACAGTTTATACTTACAATTAATTATAATAAAGATTTAAATTAGTCTTAAAAGTTTGAATACATCTAATTAAGTCTAATATTTAGTTTTTTATAATCTTAAGTTTATGTAGTTTTTTTAAAAAAAGGATCTTTACCATAACTATCCGTGTAATACACAAATTAATAAAGTAGTTAAAAATATATAAAAAATAATTAAAGTTTCACACATTAATTTATAAAAACTTGCGTGATTGCATATATCATCCCACTTAAAATTGTAAACAAAATAAAAAATTACACAAATCTCACGAATTCGATCAATTTTTTCGTTTTTAAGTGGCCGGTAACAAACTTTGTTACTTCTATAATTTACATTTTTAAGAAGATTTTTTAATATAATTTTTGAAAACATATTAATTATATTATAGGTTAATTAATATTTGACATTGATCATGTAAATATAAAAATATTTGCTTAACAATGTGTCAAAATAGAAAAGTTCAAAAACTTGATTTTGGAATCTTTGTCGATCGGCTAAATTTATGACAATTTGTTTTCAAAAACAAAAATATTTGACATCGCTTATGTAAAAGCAATCGTCTTCTTGGATCATAAATTTTTTTTTTTTAAACGACAAAACATAAAAAACTCGTTAACCCTACTTTTAATTCTATACTTTTGTTCACAATGAGACAAAAACTCTCAATTAATCACATATTCACAAGATATCAAAATGATAATAATCAATGTAGTTATATACAAAAGATTGGTTTCATCCTCAATCTTACATACCTAAGTCCAAGTCAACTTGAAGGTTTTTTATACAAATATCTCTATAGAAAACAAGTTGTTTCTGTACACTTTTTTGACATATTTAAGGGTATGATAAAAGTATATATATTTGTAAAAGAAAGAAGAAATCAGTTGTGACAATAAAAATTGTTTATAAATCTTTTTGGTGTTGTTTTTTTTTACATAAGTGATAAGTAGTTGAAAATTGATTGTAATGTTGATTGATAAGTGACCACTGTTGATTACTACTGAATTAATAAGTTTGTTTCTTTTATGTTCAGAATCTGTCTTAAATTTTTTTAATTTATAAAATACTAGTCCATATTAATAAATAATATAAACATTAAAAAAATTATTGTTTGTAACAAAATTCATATGAAGGGATTCATATAAGTGTCTGTAACAAGATTCATAATATTAAAAAGTTTCATAATAGTTTTTGTAACAATATTCATAAATTCCGACAAATTCATAGGATTCAACAAACTTAATAGAATCGAACAAGATTCATATGTTAATAGAAGTGTTAAGTATTATTTACAACAAGAATCAAAGTCATTTTATGATTGTTCACAATGAATAAAGTGTTCATAAATGATAATATATATATATATATATATATAGAGAGAGAGAGAGAGGGGGGGAAGGGTTCTTTTAAGAAACATAAATATTGTGAGAACTTAAGAACCTTTTATGGTCTTTGGATTAATAGAATCAATGGTTGATATATTGGATGATAATTTTGTAATTATTTTGAACTTTGATAGTGGAGAATCTTGAAAATGTGTGAAAATTGTATTTTTGGAAGAAAAAAATCTGATTTTTTCTCTCTTATTTTTTTTTCATTCTCATTTTATTTTTCTTTCATTATAATTATTTTTAAAGTAAAAAAAACGTTTTTTATAAAAAAAAATTTTCTATATAGAAAATTATTTAATTGCTAAAAAAATAATATATTTTATATAGTAATATTATATGTCTATAATTTTTTTTTCTATACAGAATATGTTAACGAACATATTCTATGTACATTCAACGTAGAATGCCATGCATTCTACGTAGAATGACATGCAATCTACGTAGAATGTCGTGTAGAATGTCAAATATCATATATTCTACGTAGATTACCTGATAAAATATATCAAAAACACATTGAAACAAAAAAAATTTCATTTAGACATTGTATCAAATACTTGGTATGCAACCGATATAAGATATACCAAAAAAAAACATTCAATAGTAATGTTAATCTACATAAAAAGATATAGAAATGTATAAAAATTATAAAAATATATGAAATATATAAGAAACATAACATTCTACATAGATTATGTGTGATTTTTTACAAGTAGTCTTATATTATATTCTATTTAGATTATCATCTAATCTACGTAGATTATCATGTAATCTACGTAGATTATCATGTAAAACATCCAATAACTATTACAATCATTATAAATCTAATATCTTACAAATAATCTTCATTATAAAAATGAAAAATGAATCTGTCAAATTCTATGTAGAGTATCGACGAACATATTATATGCACAATCTACGTAAAATGTCATGCATTCTACGTAAAATGACATTCAATCTACGTAGAATGACATTCAATCTACGTAGAATGACATGCTATCTACGTAGAATGACATGCAGTCTACATAGAATAACATGCAATCTACGTAGAATGGTATGCAATATACGTAGAATGGCATGCAATATACGTAGAATGGCATGCAATCTACGTAGAATGTCGTGTAGAATGTCAATTATCATATATTCTACGTAGATTACATGATAAAATATACCAAAAACACATTGAATAGTAATGTTAATCTACATAAAAAGATATAGAAATGTATAAGAAACATAAAAATATATTAAATATATAAGAAACATAACATTTTACATAGATTATGTGTGATTTTTTACAAGTAGTATTGTATTATATTATATGTAGATTATCATGTAATCAACGTAGATTGTCATGTAATCAACATAGATTATCATGTAAAACATCTAATAACTATTACATTCATTATAAATCTAATATCTTACAAATAATTTTAATTATAAAACATGGAAAATGAATCTGTCTAATCCACGTAGATTGTACATTGAATATATTCGTCGATACTCTACATAGAATGTCACGCAATCTACGTAGAATGACATTCAATCTACGTAGAATGGCATGCAATCTACGTAGAGTATCGACGAACATATTCTATGTACAATCTACGTAGAATGTCATGTAATCTACGTAGAATGGCATTCAATCTACATAGAATGACATTCAATCTACGTAGAATGACATGCAATCTACATAGATAGTCGTGTAGAATGTCAAGTATCATATATTCTACATAGATTACATGATAAAATACACCAAAAACACATTGAATGTTAATGTACATCTACACAAAAAGATATAGAAATGTATAAGAAACATAAAAATATATGAAATATATAAGAAACATAACATTCTACATAGATTATGTGTGATTTTTTACAAGTAGTCTTGTATTATATATTGTATGTAGATTATCATGTAAAACATCTAATAACTATTACATTCATATATATCTAATATCTTACAAATAATCTTCATTATAAAACATTGAAAATGAATCTGTCATATTCTATGTATAGTATCGACAAACATATTTTATGTACAATATACGTAGAATGTCATGCAATCTACGTAGAATGGCATGCATTCTACGTAGAATGGCATGCAATCTACATAGAATGGCATGCATTCTATGTAGAATGTCAAATATCATATATTCTATATAGATTACATGATAAAATATATCAAAAACACATTGAAACAAAAAAAAGATTTCATTTAGACATTTTATCAAACACTTGGTATGCAACTGATATAAAATATACCAAAAATACATAGAATAAAACTGTTAATCTACGTAGAATAGCATGCGATCTACGTAGAATGACATTCAATCTACGTAGAATGGCATTCAATCTACGTAGAATGGCATGCAATCTACGTAGAATGTCATGCAATCTACGTAGAATGACATGCAATCTACGTAGAATAAAAAATTCAATCTACGTAGAATGGCATTCAGTCTACGTAGAATGGCATGCAATCTACGTAGATAGTCATGCAATCTACGTAGAATGTCGTGTAGAATGTCAAGTATCATATATTCTACGTAAATTAAATGATAAAATATACCAATAACACATTGAAACAAAAAAAAAAGATTTCATTTAGACATTTTATCAAACACTTAGTATGCAACTGATAAAAGATATACCAAAACAGAATGAATAGTAGTAATGTTAATCTACAAAAAAGATATAGATTTGTATAATAAACATAAAAATATATGAAATATAAGAAACATAACATTCTACATAGATTATGAATAGTAATGTTAATCTACATAAAAAGATATAGAATTATATAATATTCTATGTAGACACATAATACTTCTATATAGAATACATTAATTTTTTAACAATTAAATAATTTTTTATATAGAAAAAAATTTATTTTTTTTATAAAAAACGTTTTTTTAATATTAAAATCAATTCTCATAAAAGAAAGAGAAAATGAAAAAGAAAAAAAAAGTAAGAGAGAGAAAGTGAAAAAGAGATACATACAATAAAAAATGTGGAGGGAGATCGATAATATTTTATATTTCAAAAATACCTTTTTGATCCAAGGGCTTTAAAAGGTTCTTAGGTTCTCACCATCTTTGAGGTTCTTAAAAGAACTTCTCCCTATATATATATATATATATATATATATATATATATATATATATATATATATATATATATATATATATATATATATATATATATATATATATATATATATATATATATATATATATATACACACATCCAAAGAGCATTTGACTAAGGAGTAGCAATGTGTTCTTCAATTAAAATGTTATGGTTTCAAGTCTTATTTACAACAAATATAATAGTCAGTACCGGTCCTATCATTTTTAAGGCACGGGACATATACTTAAAAAGGGTCCTCTATATATATATAAGCAAAATTCGTAGAAAAGTTACAGGTAAATAACATTGAGAAAAAAAAAACGCTATACTTTTTATTCGTATGATTATAAATTGGGCAAAAATTGCATATAATGTTAAATTATATTTTTATCTAATAAATTTCGGAAAAAAAAAAGTTTAAATTTTTAAATGATTCATAATATAAATAGTAAACACATGTGTCAAAAATAAATAACATTCCAAGGAATAAATACATATCTTATTAGTATTTTTAATAGTCATATAATAAATAACATAAACCACGTGATAAATAAAAAAAATACAACTCATTGTCAAACAAAAGTATAAATATTGAATTTGATGTATAGTATATTGATATAAAGTAAATAGACGATATATGGAGATGAAAAGTCCAAGTGCTAGTGATGAGATATAAAATAAAATAAAAATCCACACCATTGGATTCGATCTCACACCTTGGGATTCCAAAATAAGATGATAACCAACTAAATCAACACATTATTTATGTCTTTTATCGCGCAAGAAACATATAAGTTAATACTGGATAGCTGAAATTTATATTAACATATAAATCGATAGCATAGTGTAGTTTTTCAAAAGGAAGTGACGTATATATTGTTTGTGTTCTTGTTAAGTTAAACAAGGCTAGGTGAAAACCTTGATTTTTTGGTGAATTTAAGATCCTTTGGATGTGACATTTTAATAATAAACATTTTAAATCAATAAAATGTAGAAAAAAAGGTAGCTCATCTTTTGGTGCCTTTCATCGACTGGTTTCACGGCTTTTGTGATCGGCTTTCCTAGCTTATATTTGTTGGGGGGGGGGGGGGGAACGTGTTTTTATTGTTTTGAACATAATTTAATTATATATAAATATAAAACATTAGTACGGTTCAAAGAAAAATCATTATGCATCAGGGAATCAAGGAAGAACCACAAATGCATCACAATTCTCTCTTGATGCAACATGATTCATGCATGATGCGTCGTGATCGCCACGTGATGCATTACCCGTTCCAATTGCAATAAAGTGATTCTTCAGGTTTCCGATGCAGTATGGTTCTCCCTTGAACAATTCCCAGTAAAACACACACACACACACACACACACACACACACACACACACACACACATATATATATATATATATATATATATATATATAGAGAGAGAGAGAGAGAGAGGGGGGGGGGGATATTCAAATGAGAACCTAACTTTCGTGGCGAACTGAAGAAACAATTTAAAATTATATTTTTTCATCGAAATATCTTTATAATTGATTAATTTACATATTTTTATTGTTATTTTTTGAATATATATATTTTTTGTTGACGCATAAAATACGAAATTTTGTTTGTGCATAAACTCGAGAAGATTTTGTGCGAGAAGAGAGTTTATGCACAAATGAAATCTCGCATTTTATGCATCAACAAAAAAAATATTAATAAATATTTAATTGACTAAAAATAAAAAAAAAACTTTGATGAAAATTTTTATTTTTAAAATACGTCTTCGGTTCCCCAATTAAGAAAAGTATGTCATAAATAATCAGATTAATATCGATAAGATGTGTCTCTAATACCACTGAGGGTTTATAGCACACTTTGCAAACAATTTCGCGCGATGAAAGCTTAAAAACATTATAAATAATCGTCGGATTTGTCTAACGATCATTGAACATGATGAAATAAAAGAAAATGTACATTGTTGTAATGTAATCAATGATGCACTAAAATGATGTATATTGATCTACCAGTGATATCGTCTTTGAACATTCGACGTTAGATAGTGACTTTTTGTAACTTCTCGATACCGAATCAAGTGATCAAACATGCACACTATTGGTGTGTCTGTGTATTTGTTGGCCGAATTCATTAGCCATGGGAGCCCCCATGCCTGGCCATAAGTAGAGGGGAAGAGAGGGTGTGATTTTGATTTGAGTGAAACTCAGTCTATTTGATCCTTTTGATCTTATTCCAAAAGTGTATTATCAACTTTAGTTTGATCTTATCTATTAGCGTATGCATCCTTTTATCATCTAACATCTATATATCTATATAATAAAGGATAACACATAATGACACGTGTCGCATCCACGTTTCACTTGAAAAGATAAATGCAAATATAAAATAAAATAAAATACACATACACATACACATACAAATATAATATAAAAGATAAATACAAACATAAAAGAAAAGATAAATACAATTTATTATTTTTAAAACCTATAAATATTAATATATCATCAACTCTATGCAACACATATCATTATTCAATATTTATTACATTTATCATTTTTTTTAATATTCATTGTTATTATTATGAATATATTATAAATACATCCAAATTACATCTTATATATATATTTATCAATATGTTTAAGTAAAATAATAATAATAAATATTTTAAAATCTTTTAATGTTTATAAATTAAAAATAATGAATATCTTTTATTTTATTTTATTTTAAAAATTATATGTATTTATCTATTTAAGTGAAATGTGGTGATGACAAGTGACAATTTGTGTTCCCTTTTATTTTATATATATTGATTTTATCTTAAATTTTATATTTATATTTGTATTTGTATTTGTATTTTTTATTTTATATTAATAATTATCTTTTCAATTTAAATGTGAAGATGATGTGTGTCATTTATGTGTTCTCCCACGTATTACGTGGATAATTTTTAGTAAACAATTGGTTATATAAATTAATGTAAACATAAAATTAAAACATATAAATATTATTTAAAAAGATACAATAATAGTATTGTTATTTGTCATAGTTATTAATTAATAGTAGTTACTTTTTTAACATTTTTTAAAATATTTTATTTCTAAATTTATATATATTTGACCAATATAATTTTTAATTTTGTATAAAACATAATCATTATATATATTTTATAACATCCGTCAATTCGACCTAGTACGTGGAATTATTTAAGTGGATGAATATTTTATTAATATTGGGTTGGGCCAATTATATCCCGTTTCGTGGATTGATACGTGTCGGGATTGGGGCTTGCGTGTTATCGGGTTATAATTTTAATGAACGGATTATATTTTTGGGATCGCGGGATTAAATGGGTTAAATGGGCATTAATATTGAAAATGTGATATCGGGTTCGGGTTATTGGGTTCGGGACCGGCCTAAAATAGAAACGTACATATATACACTCTCTTCATTCTCCCTTATCCATTTGTGAAAGCCCTAAATAGTGTATGTGTGTGTTTGTGTGAGAATTCCAGCAAGGAACCCTCTCAATTCTAGGATTTGTGTTGCTGAAACTTGGATTGGACACTTGCATCTTCTCTCTTTGTGTTCTTGAAGGTTATTGAGGTAAGAGACTTTGGTTCCAAGGGCTTATCTTATGTTGTGTATTGAGAATTGATGGGAAACCTTTGTATAGTTGTTAGAGATGGTTATATACTGCTTATATGTAATTATTTGGGCTGGAAATCGAATTGAAAGGAGTTAATACTCCTGGGCAACCATGGAAATCGCAGGTCAAGGGTTCAGGTTTTCGCGGGGTCGCGGCGCGACCACCAGAGGGTCCGTGGCGCGACGAGTAACCTGCAGGGGAAATCCGAATTTAACCTTATGAAATGAGTTTGAGTCGGAATAGTGTCGGGTTTCTTCGGGGTCGCTCGGGATGGGTTTTGTGCGTGTTCAGGGTTTCGTTTGAGGTTGCTTTGAGTCGGGTATTGGGTCGGGTCCGGGTATCGGTTGAATTTCGGTTCCGTAGGGTCGATTGAGTCCGAGTCGGTTTTGTGATTATTATGGGATTGTCGTATGTGCAACGACTGAATTGTGTTTAATCTTCGGAATATCCGTGTATTACAGGGTCTAGCGGACAGCGGGCCGGGTTCGATCAGAGTGCTCAGACTTCGGGAATTCAGTCAGGTGAGTACTCGAGACGTTTTCTAAACGCGCGCCATCTTTTACGTTTTAGCTGCATAGCTATATTTGTGTGTGTTATATATGTGAGGCAGGGACGTGAATCTCAGGTATACTCTATTCCTTATACGTGTTATGTATGAGATGTGAGATCGACTTCAGGGGTCCGTGATGTGTTCTATACGGACAGTGAGTCGCGAAAGGGATCGCGCGGGTTGACTGTCCCTAACAGTCCTTGGGGCGTATATATACGGCAGGGCCTGTAGCCGGGTCGCTCCTGTGCTACAGGGTTATTGCCGCTCACTGTTGTGTGCGGTGTGTCGGCCGGGGAAGAGTCCCCACAGGGCCTGTGTGTTATTCCGATCTCATACTTGTGTTTACATACGTGAGATATGTGTGGGGCTACAGGGACAGGGACAGGGATTGTATGCTTCTTGCTATGTGTTATGTGCAGTGTCAACACTCGTGTGCTCACGGGCTTTATAGCTCATGTATTCGAGTATAACATGTTCAGGGAATCAGAAGGGATCTCAGCCGCCGCCAAGATAGATTCGAGGTTGATTGAAGATCCGTACTGTGTTTTGTATAGAACTCTTGTAATAGTTGTTTTGGGAGCAGTATATCCAGTGATCAGGATTATTATGTTTTGTTAATTTGGGATGTGAATGTATTAATCTTATGTGTAAAGTTTTTAAATTAGCCGTAATCTGCATTATCCTATGACATGTGTGTTAGAGATCCGTTGCGTTATTGTCACTTATGATATTATGTTGACGTGGCATTTCTGGGATCGGGAGGGGCGTTACATATTTTATTACAATAAACAAAATGTTATGAAAATATGATTTTATTAATATTGTATTATATTTATTTATTTAATATTGTTTGTATAATTTTTATTCATGTTTAATATAATTTAATAAATTTATAAACACGTATTATTTTTTTTCTTAGACATATTGATAAGTATATAAGATGTGATTTGGATGTATTTGTATTATATTCATAATAATAATGATGAATATTAGAAATGATAAATGTAACAAATATTGAATTGAATAATGAAAATATGTCAGATAGAGTTAACAATTTATTAATAAATATAGATTTTAAAAATGATAAATTGTATGTATCTTTTATTTTATGTTTGTATTTATCTTTTATTTTATATTCGCATGTGTAATTTATTTATTTATTATTTGTATTTATCATTTCAATTGAAACGTGGATGAGAAACATATCATAATGTGTTCTTCTTTATCCAAAATTTTTGATAGTTTCAAATCGAATTTTTAAAATTTTATTTCGGATGCTTGGTTACGAATTTTTATGAACAAGCCAACCTAATTCTATATTCAATATCCATGTTGTTTACCCGAAACCTTCTTCTTTCTAAATTTTATATAATTTTCTCTATATTTCTCACAAACTCTATTTTTTTCTTTTCTTAATATAAAATTGTAATTTTTAATTGAAAAAATTGAATCCATTTCAACTGATGTAATTCTTTTTAATTTAAAGAATTTTTTATTTAAGTTTTTTTTTTTTAAAAAAAAATTCACGTCTTGTATTTTATATATTTATTTTTGTAATTTTTAAATTTAATGAAATTTTATGTTTATTTAATTTATAATGTAATTTTAAGTGTTTTAAAATTCAAAGATTTTAAGTTTGATTAATTTAAAATGTAGTTTTTAAATTAGATATTTTAAAAGGAAATTTGTTTCCATAAATCTCATTCTTAAGCAAACTCCCTTTGCATCAAATTGTGTGTGTGTGTGTACACACACACACACACACACACACACACACATATATATATATATATATATATATATATATATATATAATCAGGTTCATCAGCGTACCTATAAGATTACAGCGTACCCAGCGTATCCTAATGTGAATGATCATTCACATATATTTTTTTTAATAGACATGTATAAGACAACATTATAAGACTTTTTTCAAAAGAAGCAACATCATAAATCTTGTGAATGGTAAAAAAAAGATCATGTGAATGGTCATTCACACCATTCACATTGTGTGAAATGACCATTCACATGGATGATCATTCACATATTTTTTTTTAATAGACATGTATAAGACAACATTATAAGACTTTTTTTCAAAAGAAGCAACATCATAAATCTTGTGAATGGTAAAAAAAAAGATCATGTGAATGGTCATTCACACCATCCACATTGTGTGAAATGACCATTCACATGGATGATCATTCACATAAATATGCATTGAGCATTCACATAATTTTAAAGAACACAGAAAGTGTGAATGTATGTGAAATTCATATATCATGTGTATAACATTAAATTAAACATGGTTATGAGAAAATAATTTTAAAAAAAGTTTTTTAAGGTTTGTACCTTCGGGTGCACTTGATTTCGAGAGGTACTTTTTTGAACCTGACTCTCTCTCTCTCTGTATATATATATATATATATATATATATATATATATATATATATATATATATATATATATAATGTTTGTATTTAGCTTTTATTTTTATATTCGTATGTGTAATTTATTATTTTTATATTTGTACTTATCTTTTAAAGTAAAACGTGGAGGTGACACATGTCATTATGTGTTCTTCTTTATCCAAAATTTTGGATAGCTTCGAATCAGATTTTCAAAATTTTATTTCGGATGCTCGGATACGAATTTTTATGAACACCCCAACCTATTTCTATATTCAATATTCATGTTGTTTTCCCGAAATCTACCTTCTTCTTTCTAAATTTTATATAATTTTCTCTATATTTCTCACAAACTCTTTTTTTTCTTTTCTTAATATAAAATGTTAGTTTTAATTAAAAAATTGAATCCATTTCAACTGGTGTAATTCTTTTTTAGTTTAACGAATTTTTAATTTTAAGTTTTTTTTTTTAAAAAAAATTCACGTCTTGTATTTTATATATTTTAGTTTTGTAATTTTTAAATTTAATGAAATTTAAGTTTAATTAATTTATAATGTAATTTTAAGTGTTTTAAAATTCAAAGATTTTAAGTTTGATTAATTTATAATGTAATTTTTAAATTAGATATTTTAAAAGGAAATTTGTTTCAATTAATCTCATTCTTAAGCAAACTCCCTTCGCCTCAAACTTTTTACACCAAAATGGCCTCTTCAAAGATCCATCACAGACACTCTTAAGTATTCAAATTAAGAACACATACCAAATGGTTTTAACAATAGATGAAGAAACCCGTAAAAAAGTTGAAGATCAGAACAAACCAAGATCTCCATCGTGTTTATTTGTATGTGTCAGAGTTCAAAGTCATCACATCGTAAAATTATGTTCATAGATTGATTGATTTTCGTACATCGTCACACTGTTTTCCATTTACATTTTCCGTTTCAAACACAATCGGAGGAGGAACACGAGAGCATGAAACAAAAGTAGTGAAGTAAATGGTACAAAACTTTTGGAGGAGATTGATGTCCGGTAATTTTCTATTACTTGATTATGAATTTATTCTACAAATATTAAACTATAGAAATATTTACAAGATTGTTTTATGCATAAAAAAATTGAAGAGTTAAAAAAAGTGAAATTAAGAATTAATGTTAAAAGTTTAAAATAAAATAAGTTATAAAATGGTATCTTGCTTTTAAGTTTTAACCATTGATGTGGATACAATAATAATTGAACAACATACGTTGTTATATTGCAAAATCACAACCTATTTAAATCATATTGGATTTCCATTTTTTTCATTTAAATTGAAAATCGAAAAAATGTTGAGTTTTCGATACTTTTTAATCTTTCTGAACAAAAGAATAATAAACTCATCTTTTATATTTCCAAATGAAAAACTATGACCAATATATTTTTAATTTTTCTGAACAGATAAATCTACCATCTATTCTGATTACAACTATTTATTTATGATAGAAAAATGAAATTGAAAAGGATCTCGTTTATTTAAATCAGAAAAAATAAAAATCAGAGATTGTGATCTTTATGTGCAAACTTAACTTCCTCTCTTTAACATTATTATTTAATAAAATACATGTATAAGAAAAATATTTAATTTAATCACAGATGCTCTTAAGTATACAAATTAAGAACACATACAAAGTGGTTTTAACAATAGATGAAGAAACTCGTAAAAAGTTGAAGATCAGAACAAACCAATATCTAAATCGTGTTAATTTGTATGTGTGAGAGTCCAAAACCATAACATCGTAAGATTATGCTCGTAGATTGATCAATTTTCATACATCGTCACAGAGTTTTCCATTATCCATTTCATATTCAATTTTCACTGTGTTGACGCTAGCTACTATGCTTGATGATGTCATTTTGGCACATAAACACTAACATTGGCATACACTATTTCATGTTCTATTACAAGATCCTGTTATAAAATCACAACTTGTTTAAATCATATTGGATTTTCATTTTTTTTGTTCATTTAAATTGAAAATCAAAAAATGACAAGTTATATTAATTTTTAATTTTTCTGAACAAAAGAATTTTTACTCATTTTTAATATTTCCAAATGAAAAAAACTATAACCAATACTTTTTAATTTCTCTGAACGGATAAATCTACAATCTATTCCATTTACAACTATTTATTTATGATTGAAAAATCGGAAGATCTCATCATTTATTTCAATCACAAAAAATAAAATTAGTATGCTTTTGAATTGCAAAATATCTTATATAATAATCATAATTAAACAATGACAAAATATATAATAGTAATTAGCTGTGAATTCGAACTTATATAAACATAAATAATTAATCCAAAGTAAATATTAAAATAATTTTATATCTTAAAAAAATAAAATCGTAAATATATAATTTTAGTATAATTATAATTCTCAATAATAACAACAACAACAACATACCATAACAAAATGGATGTAAAACTTAATCGAAAAATTGTTATACTTAGATGATATTTGACAAATACAAACTTAACCTTGATGGTTATTAACCAAGCAGCATTGTTGTAGCCCCATGAAAGATTTTACTCTATTTTTTAAAACTAGCTTAGGAATGTCCAAAATCAGATATCCAAATATCTTGTAGTTATTTTAGCTATTCGGAATCCGAAATTTGGGATTCGGATACCTGATTATCTGAAAATTCGGATTCACATATCGGATTATCCGAGTATTCAAAATTTTCAATTTTTTTAAAGTAAAATATATTTAAAATTTACATATCCAAATACATATTAAAGATAAATATAACATAAACTAAATGTATCCGGAATTATTTTACTCAAAACGACTAAAAAAGAGTAACAAAACTAAAATATATAAAATATTAGTTAATAAATCTACAAAATCAAGATAAAACAAAAAATATATACATTAGAATAATAATAACATAATATTATTTAAACAATCAATACTAAAAATATATAAAATGTTAAAAAAAAAATTTTATTTGGAATTTCGGATATCAGGAAGAAGCAAAGCTTCGTAGACAGCTTCGCTTCCTCGTCGCTTCTTTCTAGCAACCAGCTTTCTCAAGTGGGTGGCTTGGTAAGCAAGCTACCTTCAGCATCGGTAAAATCTTTATCAATAATAAGCCGGAATGGTGGGAAAGGAAGCCCTCTCCGAATATCCAAAAATTTAGAATTTTACTATCATACGAAATCCGGATATCCGAAAATCCGAATACCCAAATATTCGGATAGTTACGGATCGAATTTTCAGAATTTTATTTCGGATGCTCAGATACGAACTTTTATGAACGGATAAATCTACAATCTATTTCGTTTACAACTATTTATTTATGATTGAAAAACATTTAATTTTCTAGACAATCTCTTTTTTATGTTCTTTTTCTTAATATTAATCGTTATTTTTAATTTAAAAAAGTTGAATCCATTTCAACCAATGTAATTCTTTTTAATTTAACGAATTTTTAGTTTTAAGTTTTTTTTTAAAAGAATTTCACGTCTTGTGTTTTCATATTTTAGTTTTTTAATTTTTAAATTTAATGAAATTTAAAATTTTGATTAATTTATAATGTAATCTTCAAGTGTTTTAAAATTTAAATATTTTAAGTTTGATTAATTTATAATGTAATTTTTAAATTAAATATTTTTAAAAGGAAATTTGTTTCCATTTTTTTCATTCTTAAGCAAACTCCTATTGCCTCAACACTTTTTACACCATATGGCCTCTACAAAGATCCATCATAGACAGTGGCGGACCCAGCCACCGAAGGGACCTGTTGCACTAACTTTTGTTGTGTTCACGTTTCAAAATTTCAAGTGATTATCTTGATCGGGTCGGGCTAACAAATGATTATGTATAATTTAAAATAGAACATATACTCTTAAATAACAAATAAACTAACAGATACTGAATAAAAACGTAATTTATTAAGAAGTATAAGTTAATAAGTTACATCTTCAATATGACATTCGTGACAACCACTTTTCGATAACTTTCTTTTGAAAAAATTATCCATCAAAAGATATTATAAAACCTACAATTATTAATTAAAGATTAAAAAGTAAACACACTAACTAAATATAAATTTTCAAGTCTTAAATTTCAAATAATTCAATTAAAGAGTAAATTAATTAACTACAGACATTAGACATGAACTTTCAAGTTTAACTTTCAATTAAAGAACACACTCAACTAATGCGATTGTTCAACTAAAGAGAACCGGTCCAATAATTGGAAGATGATGGACTTTAATTTGGGCTAAAATATCATTGAATTTTGGTTTTAATTTGGGTTTAAATTATTGATTTTTATTACTTATTAGTTATTTAGGCATTCAACTTTTAATTTTTTTGGTTCATTGGAGGTATAAAATTCGTAAATCAAGTTGCACACTTTAGTTTTCTTTAATAATGTAAGTTGCACAATTAATTTTTGCCAGTTGCACGTATAAAATTTCGAAAAAATTTGCACTACGAAATGAGGATATTGGGAAGGGGACCCGTTGCACGGGCTACCCCTAATCATAACATAGGTCCGCCTATGATCATAGATGCTCTTAATTCTACAAATTGTAATAACATGCCAAGTGGTTTTTACAACAGATGAAAAAACCCGTAAAAAGTTGAAGAACAGAACAAAACAAGATCTACGTCACTTTTATTTGTATGTATGAGTCCAAAACCAAAACATCGTCAGATTATGCTTGTAGATTGATCGAATTTCATAAACCGTGAGTTTTCCATTTTCCTTTTCCATTTCATACACAATTTTTTTAACGGCATTTCATACGCTATTGGAGGAGCGAACACGAGAGCATGAACCGAAGGTAGTGAAGTACACGTTACTAAACTTTTGGAGGATATTGATTTCCCTAATTTTCCATTACTTGATGATTATAAAATTTATTATGAAAACATTAATCTGTTTTTTATATAAATAAAATTTGAAGTGTTTAAAAAAGTTATATTAAGAATTAATGTTAAAAGTTTGAAATAAATAAGAGTTCTAAAACTTAAACTAATGGAAAAAATGATAATAAAATAAATTATTAAAAAAAATATTTGAATATTTGTTGATTGATATGATTTCATAATCATTTTGGTACATAAACATAAATCATTGCTAAAAACCATACTATTAGATATTTCGATGAAGTATGAACATTTTTCAAACTATTATAAAAAAATTTAAAAATTATTCTATATGTTTTTCTATCATAGGTTTTAGTTTTTTTTTTAATGAATTATTATTAAATTTACATATTATCTATATCAATCTAATGTCTAACTAAAAACTATATATTATAGTGTTTATAAATTTATTAAAATATATTACATGTCATGACAAAAATTTTCACTGTTTTTTTTTTCGAAAAGGCATAAAAGGGACCAGGAAACGGAGCTTCGGCAATGCATCACTCCGAACCCGCCCCCCAAAAAACGCCCACCTTTATTAATCAACAAGCCATTTTACAACGTATAAACCAAAAAAAAAAAAAAACAAAACCTTCACTTGGACTTACTAAACTACCACTTAGCAAACTAAAATGCCTTATGCCCCCACAACTATAACATTCCCCTTACCCATGGGGATTAGAAATCCAGTTTGACCAATCAAGTTTTGCCCTTGGTTTCCTGTTACTAAACCACAAACATGATAAATTTTAAACCGATGGAAAGAGGTCCTCCTTTAAAATATCCTCCACAACATCATCCGATGCATGTAGTGCCTTGTTTCTACACTTCCAAATTAGCCATAAAGTAATAGCAATAACCCCACGAAACAAAGCATTTCGGCCTTTCACAAGTGAACCCGGAAAGAAACGTTTTTTCCAAAACTCATCAATCGACATAATAGGTCTACCTCTAATACTCCACCAACTAGCAACTTTTTTCCAAAGAGAATCCACTAAACTACAATTAATTAAGCAGTGATCCAGGTCTTTATCAACTAACCGCAAAAAAACACAACGACACGAAGATAGGACAATGATCCTGCATTGTAGATTGATACGGGTAGGTAGAGAATTATTAAAAACTCTCCAAAGAAAGACATTTACCTCTGAAGGGAGCAATTGCGACCAAAAAGAAAGGGTGCTATATCCACCATTCCAAGCCAAGAAATTTTGAAGAAAAGAAGTCATTCTACTCACCGTAAAAACTCCATTCGGAACCAGGCTCCATTTGACTAAATCAAGACCCGACATCTGAAAGTTCATATGCCGCAATCTTGACTCCATAGATGTTAATTCCGAACATTGACGCCCCCTAACCCGCACCCTCCAGCTTCAATTTCCCTTCCAAGAGTTGCCGTCTAATGTCCATCTATCTTTAAACGGAGCTTTGGCAATGTAGCCTTTTCTCCGTTTGTAACAACCAAACATAAGAATTGACCTTCTTGAATTCTTTGTTCTACCAAACAGATGAATCAATTCTCATTCTCCAGACTAATTCTCTTTCTCTGCAATTTCATTCTTTGTTGTCATTTCTCTGCATTTTCATTCTCTGTACCAAACGCACCCTAACAATTTCCATTTGAAATTTGACCGTAAATCTAACTTCCGAGTTTGTGTGAGAGATCGAAAGATATGGAGAGTTCATCAATCGCAAAAACATACCCTCCATCGAGCTACTTGTTCATTTAAATTGAAAATTGGAAAAATGACGAATCACAATATTTTTTAGTCTTTCCAAACAAAAGAATTTTTAACTCATTTTTTTAATATTTCCAAACGAAAAAACTATGACAAATATATTTTCAATTTTTATGGAACATGTAAATCTACAATCTATTCCGTTTACAAATGTTTATTTATAATTAGGGGTGTTATTCGGGCGGGTTAAATGGGTATCAGGTTATTCGGATTTGAGGGTGTGGGTTCTTTGGCCGAACCCGAACCAAATAAAGAAACGGGTTAATCGGTTTCGGGTTAAATGGGTATTGGGTTAATCGGTTTGGGTTAAACGGGTTATTCGGTTTGGGTTAAACGGGTTATTCGGTTTTGATATAAAAAATGAAATACTTTACAATTTAGTTTAAACGGGTTAAAATGGGTTGGGTAATTTGGGTACATGGGTTAAATAGTTTGACTATTAAAATTGGGTATTTAAATCTTTACATTATTACATATAAACAATTCTAATCCTAATTGAAATTGGGAATTTAAAAATTAAACGGGTTATTCGGGTTATTTGGGTACCCGAATAAACATAAAGTCTACCCGATACCCGAACCGAAATTGTTATTCGGGTACCATTTAACCCGATTAACAAAACTGAAAACTGAATAACCCGACCCAAATAACCCATTTAAGATTCGGTTCGGGTGGGTTATTCGGGTTCGGTTATTTTGCACACCCCTATTTATAATGAAAAAATGAAATCGGAAGGGATCCTCGTGTATTCCGATCAGAAAAAATAAAACCAGTTTGGTTTTGAAAATCAAAAGATTTTATAAGATAATCATAAATAAACAATGACATGATATATAATCGTAATATAAACTTAAATAAATAATCACTACTACAAAAAGCATAATGGACCCCCCATATTCACCCCGGTTGATAGAAAAAAAACTAAAAAACATGGTTCTTTTGAAGTTCGTTAGAGTGTTAGCTAATACATCCCGGTTGTTTAACAAGGTAACCGGGGTCCTTTACTTTTTATTATACACCCCGGTTGTTTTTATAAAAACCGGGGTACATAATCCAACATTTACCCGGTTGTTTAACAAAATGACCGGTGTCATTTACTTTTTCTTATACATCCCGGTTGTTTTTATAAAAACCAGGGTACATAATCTAACATTTACCCGATTGTTTAACAAAATGATCGGGGTCCTTTACTTTTTCTTATACACCCCGGTTGTTTTTATAAAAACTGGGGTACATAATCTAACATTGACCCCGTTGTTTAACAAAATGACCGGGGTCCTTTGCTTTTTCTTATACACCCCGGTTGTTTTTATAAAAACCGGGGTACATAATCCAACATTTACCCGGTTGTTTAACAAAATGACCGGTGTCCTTTACTTTTTCTTATACACCCCGGTTGTTTTTATAAAAACCGGGGTACATAATCCAACATTTACTCCGTTGTTTAACAAAATGACCGGGGTCCTTTACTTTTTCTTATACACCCCGGTTGTTTTTATAAAAACCGGGGTACATAATCCAACATTTACCCGGTTGTTTAACAAAATGACCTGGATCCTTTACTTTTTCTTATACACCCCAGTTGTTTTTAAAAAATCAGGGTACATAATCCAACATTTACCCGTTTGTTTAGCAAAATGACTGGTGTCCTTTACTTTAACTAAACATTTATACTTTATTGTCTTAATCAATTCATTAAAAAAGGGCATTTGGCCTAGCGGTATCAAGGTGTTAGAGGGGACCCCAAGGTTGTTGGTTCGAGTCTCATTATGGACAAAATGTGTAGATTTAGAAATAAGATTAGATGTGTGTGTGAGTTGTGCAGTACAATATATATAGGTGCCGGAAATTGTTAAAAAAACAAAAAAAAAAAAAAAACATTTGAAACCCGATTATCTACAAAACAACCAGGGTCTATTTGTATTTTTTTAGTTCCATATAAGCCTTGGAACCCTGGTCATTTTGAATTAAACAGGGGTCTATATACATATGTACCCCGGTTGAACGACCAGGGTCCTTTACATTCGGAATAGACCTCCCCCCTTATCAACCCCGGTGCTACAACCGGGGTTTATTATCATTTTTGACCGGGGTCCATTATGCTTTTTGTAGTAGTGAATCTAAAGTAAAAAAAACATAATTTTCTAAATCTTAAGAAAAAATTAAATTCGTAAATAAATAATTTAGTATAAGTAAAAATTTTCAACAACAACAACAAATGAATGTGATATTTAATCGAAAAATTGTTATACTTTGATGATATTTACAAAATATGTTTATATATGTTAACTTGTCAGTTGCTATAACAGGTTTGTAGGTTAATTTAAACGTTTTAAACAGTTCGTAGACTTAAAAAAAAACCTGATAGAAAATTCTTTATATTTTTAGGATTTCTTTTCGTGCTTCTTTAACATTATTGTTTAATCAATACAAATATAAGAAGAAGAAAAAACAAAAGCTAAGGTGGGGTGGGGTGGGGTGGGGTAAATTGATCGATTTTCATACATTATTTTTTTTATGCTTCTTTAATATTAACTAGTTTATGACCCACGTATTACGTGGTTATTTTTAATTAAATTTATTTATATAAAATGTATATAAGTAAAAACAAAAACATACAAAAAAAATTGTGTTTATCTTTAATTATTTATAGATTAAAATATAGAGTATATTTATCTTTTTAAAAACAATAAATTGTATTTATCTTTTATTCTTTTTATAATAATAAATTGTAATTATCTTTTTTTGTGAAACGTAGAGGTGACACGTGATATCTCATATTTTCCTTTATTCTATTTAATTAATAATAGTAATTTCCACAACTAATTCAAATTTCTACATTTAGATCTAATTATGATTATTATGAATAATAATGAGAGATATTTATTTTAGGTAAACATTAATTTAATATGTACAAAGTCTAATTTATTACTAATTAATTAATGATAAATTTGATGTAATTAATTAAAGGTGTTAGATTTGAAAAAATATGTGGGAAAATAAAATTTTCTTGCATTATATAAGTGACATATGACATGAATTGTTTTGCTTTATTATAATATAGGTTTGAGACCCATGTGTTACATGGGCTGATGTAGAAAATACATAAAATTTTTATATTTTAATAAAACTTTATAATATTTATATATAATTAAAATAAAAAAATTGAAAGCTAGTTAAATTATGATAATAAATACTTAGTTGCTTGATATTACATGAAAAACTTTATTATATTATATCATTAAAAACATATTGTGTGCTTGCAAAAAAATTTTCTTTTAATTTTATTTAACTTCAAATATAAATATCAATGTAAGAAACACAAAACTTTTATTACGTGAATTTGTATATATATATTGAAAATGATAAAATACAAACATGGAAAATCTGATAATAAATAATCAAAATTTATCATATTTACAAATGAATTTGTATATTAATTATACAAAATAAATATAATTATAATATGCATGTTTCAAATTTAAACACAATATATATGTTTTATATTTTTTAATTATTAGTAATCAATTAGTTTAATTGTTTTTAATCTAATGAATTGAAGTAATTAATTAGGAATGAAAGATAAAAGATTATTTGTATATTTATTTAATAAATTAACTTTATTATACAATGGTTCTAAATATGGAAAAAGAGCGGGAAAATGATTAAAGGAATACATTGATAGAATGACATGTGTCATTCCAATGTTCTCATTTATTATAATAATATATATATATATATATATATATATATATATATATATATATATATATAGATATAGATTTTCAACCGATGTAATTCTTTTTAATTTAACAAATTTTTATTTTTTAGTTTTTTTTTAAAAAAATCACGTTTTGTATTTTCTTATATTTTAGTTTTGTAATTTTAAATTTAATGAAATTTTAAGTTTGATTAATTTATTATGTAACTTTAAGTATTTAAAAATTAAATATTTTAAATTTTATTAATTTAAATTGTAATTTTTAAATTAAATATTTTAAAAGGAAATTTGTTTCCATTTCTCCCATTCATAAGTAATCGCTCAAACTTTTTACCCCAAACGGCCTCTACAAAGATTCATCACAAATTTTCTTAACTATAAAATCCGTAAAAGATTGAAGATCAAAACAAGATCTCCATCGCTTCATTTGTATGTGTGAGAGTCCAAAGTCATACCATCGTAAGATTATACTCGTAAATTGATCGATTTTTATACATCGTCACTGTGTTTTCCATTTCACACACAATTGGAGGTAGGGGTTTGCAAAATAACCGAACCCGAATAATCCATTCGAACTGAATCTTAAATGGGTTATTTGGATCGGGTTATTCGGTTTTCGGTGTTGTTAATCGGGTTAAATGGTACCCAAATAAAAGTTTCGGTTCGGGGATCAGGTATGATTCATGTTTATTCGGGTATCCAAATAACCCTTTTAATTTTTAAATTCCCACTTTTAATTAGAATTAGAATTGTTTATATGTAAAAATGTAAATATTTAAATACCCAATTTTACTAGCCAAACCATTTAACCCGTGTATGCAAATTATCCAACTCATTTAACCCGTTTAAACTAATTTGTAAATTATTTCATTTTTTATATCAAAACCGAATAAGCGTTTAACCCAAACCGATCAACCCGATACCTGTTTAACCCGAAATCGATTAACCCATCCTCTTATTTGGTTCGTATTCGGTCAAAGAATCCACATTCTCAAACCCGAATAACCCAATAACCATTTAACCCGCCCAAATAACACCCCTGATTGGTGGAGGGAACACGAGAGCATGGAACAAAAGCAGTGAAGTACACGTTACGTTACCAAACAGCCGTTACTAAACTTTTGTTTTCATTACTTGATGATTATAAATCTATTGTACAAATATTAAACTATAGAAATATTTAAAAAAATTATTTTATGTAAAATTAAAATTGAAGTGTTTAAAAAAGTGAAATTAAGAATTAATGTTAAAAGTTTGCAATAAAAGAGTTATAAAAACTTAAATGATTATTTGAAAAAAAATGATTGATAAATAAAATTTTAAAATATGATTTGAATATTTGTTGTGATATAATTTGATAACCATTTTGGTACATAAACATAAAGTATTGCTAAAAAGTAAAAACCACAATATTAGATATTTCAGCACATTTTTCGAACTATTATAAAGAATTTTAAAAAATATTATGTGTGTTTTCTATCATAGGTTTTATCTTAATATGAATTATAACTAAATTCGAATATTATCTATATCTATCTAATATCTAATTAAAAGTTGTTTTACATGTTTATAATTTATTATAATATATTACATGTTATACAAAAGAATTCACTACTTGAAAAGTAAAATACGATTAATAAAAACATATTTTATAACAGTTTATTTATTATAATAAAATATAATATAATTATGTTATCAATTTATATAAATCTATATATAAAAGGTTAAAAAGTTATAAAAAATCTATATATGATCTAAAATACAATTATGAGAATTAATAATATTATTTGTATTTTATATAATAATTAATATCGGTGTTGTAAAAATCGGCCTAAGCGGCTAACTAAACGGTTTCTAGGCGCTGATCGGAGGAGTACCGCTACGACTTGCCTATGATTGGACTGGTTCAGGCGGAATCGGGCTAAGCGGTCCTAGACAGGTCAAAAATCAATTTTTTAATTTTTTTTTAAATAAAAAACTGATAATAAACGACAAAAAGAATGCAGATTAGGGAGTGTAATATTATAAAACATATTTTTGGATATTATAATTAATTATTTTTTTATATTAAGTATTTATAAATATGTTGTATGTATATTATACAATTTACATATAAAAAATCTCAATTTAATTACTCCCCACCTAGGTCGACTACTTCCTAGTCCCCAGTCGGCCGGCCGACTTTCGCCTAGCGAATTCTAGTTTTCTACAACATTGATTAATATTCTTATGTTTTATATTTGCTTTATATAAATTTATGTAAACAAATTTAATGTAAAATACATATAATACCTAATTTGGATGTAAATTAAAACTAGAATTAAGATTGACGTTAGAATACATTTAACTTAAATATATAAATACGTTTTAATGATATAATATGATATTTAAAAATTATATTTATTCAAATTTAAGTATATTAATTATTAAATAATGAAAATTTAAAAGATGAAAATAAATTTTCTGCGTACAAGTATTCAAATGCTTGCTTCTTTCGCCCTAATTAAAATTTCATCATTCTTCAACCAAAATAATTCTCCACCCCCAAATCAAAGAAACCCTAACAATTTCCATTTGAGCTTTTGATCTTAAATCTCACTTCCGAATTTGTGCGAAAGATCGAAAGATATGGTGAGTTCATCAATCGTAAACACATACCCTCTATCGAGCTACTCGTTCGGCACAAAAGAACCTAAAATGGAGAAAGATACTTCTGTTGCTGATCGACTTGCTCGCATGAAACTCAAGTACGAATCCCCTTTTCTTTATTAATCTTATAAATTATCTTGTATCTGTATAGTTTATGTAATCTTGTACTAGTTTTGACCGGTCGATGTAACGTGGGAAGAAACCCTAGAAGCTAAATTTTGGTTTCTTGGAGATCTTGTTTTAGGGTTTCTGAATGATCATTGTGTTTTAGGGTTTTTGTAACGATGAAGGCTTGTGCCTTGTGGGTTATGCTTTGTTGGTATGTAAAATTGAATTTCAGTCAATGTATGTGCTGATTCTTCCCGATCGGGTTTGTGTTTTTGAAGTGAATAAGGCTGTTGGATGATCATTTTGTAATGTGAGGTTTGGATAAACAGATTTTGCTTCGGATTAATTAAACTTGATTACTTTGGTTCAAGTAGTTTGTTCCTAGCACAAAAACTTGTAATCAAAGGTAAATAAATTGCCTATTTACCTTTCTTGTAGCCAAATATGAGACCATTTATGCTTTATTAATAAGGAAATTCCTTTTTGGTAATTTTAACTATTATAGTTTGTTAATAATGAGAATTTGTCAAAAGCTGAAACAAATGATTATTTGATTATTAGTTATTACAACTTCAAACTGCAAAACCATATTGAATCCCTATCTCCTACAACGCCTTTTATTATACTTAATTGTTTAATATCGCATAATCACTTTCACGAAACACATCCAAACATCCCTGGACAATCCGAATCAGATAATTAGTCAATTGAAGCTACAGTAGTTGGGTTTGAACATCAACATTTTGTCTTGGACTTTTGGGTAGAAATCGATAGATACCTGAAAGTGGAAGATTGTGTTATTGAGGCTTGAAATGATTTTATTAAAAAAAGTAGTCGTTACATTACGTGGTTATACACGATGATGAGCTAATCCATTTCATCTTGTTTGATTCGTGTTGGTGGAGCGTCAATGTATCTTTCTCACCCTCTGTGTATCTCATAAGAAATTAAGAATTGTTATTGTCACTAATAACATTCTATGGTGGAATTTGATCGATAAGTTAATCATTAAAAGAAACTTAACAATGACAAATTAAACTTTTTTATCCCTAAGTAATGAGTTGCATAAACGTATTGTAAAAGAGGTAAATGATGGTTCGGAGTGTCAGCATACTTTATAGTAGGAAGGCATAAGTGCATAACTGGGTCTGGGCTGAGTTACTTGTTGAGCCAGAACTTGACGAAGATTGGTTCTTGTTCTTGGTTTGGTCCAGACTCCAGACTGGTTCAGTACGAGAGTTTAATCATTTTTTTTAAAGTTTTTTTGACAATTTAAGAAAACATGGTTTTAGTCTTATATTCATCAAATCAAAACCTACCAAGTGGCCAAGTATGCATTCAATTCATGGGCTGGTTGGGACCAAAACTTTAAGATTCCAGTTTACAGTTCCCATGGTGGATTCAGGAACTCATAAAAGGTATGCACCGATAAAGATGATTATCGACTAAACCGATAAACTATTCAATTTTTTAGGGTTCATGTTATTTGGTTTAGTTGGATTTAGGGATTTGGATTATTCAAACCGATAAACTATTCACTTTTTTAGGGTTCATGTTATTTGGTTTAGTTGGATTTCCTAAAAGCGAACAGAACATCATTTGTTTACATTGGTGGGAAGTTTCAAAGGGTATGCACGTGCATACCCTTCCTTGAACGTGCGTCCGCCCATGACGGTTCCTGTCCGGTTTGGTTCCGACTCAATGCTAACTCTTACATGATTGGTGTAAAGAAATACTATTCCGTCTCCTTGAATTTGATTATATAGAGAAGTTGTGCTTGCTCTATATGTGCACGTAATTGGCCTTGTGGAATTTTCCAGAATAGACTTAAGTTAATATTCTTATATTCTACCGGGGTCCAAGTGTCCAACCTCATTGTGGATTATCAGATGAAATTGGAACATGTATACAAAAGGTCAGGACTCTTACTCTTTATAAA
>JAANYP010002034.1:315000-480000 GCA_020465985.1 Centrapalus pauciflorus | reverse complement strand
TATTTTTATTATTTATTTTTTAAAAATTCCCATATTACGTTTGTTTTATATATTCAATTTAATTTTTAAAAATTTATTTAGCTTATGTTTCATTTGATAAAATATTTTTACATTTTATTTTTTATATGTTTTCATCTAACTATTTTATTATATTAATATATTAAATGATTATTTTGCTAAAAAATAACTAAAAAATAATTTAAGTTGATTGAAAATACATTGAAATGTTATAATTTAGAAATTTATGATGAAAATTTTCAATCTGACTACACTTCACCTACTTTCCGATCATGATAAAGAAAAGTTGAAATTAATGTTTATATGTTAAAGATTCTTGATGTTTTAGATATTTTCTTGTTTATATATTAAAGAAAGTTTAAAAAACATGTTTATATGTTAAAGATTCTTGATTATTCCTTTTTTTTATTATTATTTATATGTTAAAAAAAATGTTGAAATGCATTTTATATTCATTTACAAACTTGATTATTCAGATTTGTTTATCTTTATATGTTAAAAAAAGTTGACATAAACAAATTATTCTTGTGTTTAAGTTTTATTCTTTTATATATATATATATATATATATATATATATATATATATATATATATATATATATATATATATATATATATATATATATATATATATATATATATATATATAAAATACAGATTCAGTATACAAAAGAAACAGACTTATTAATTCAGTAATCAACGCCAATCACTTATCAATCAGCACTGAAATAAGTTTTCAGTCACTTATCACTTATGCAAAAGAACAACTTAAGAATGCCTCTATATTTAAAACTTGGCTAGAGCAAAATAGAACTTCTTTAACATCTATTTCCATTGTCACACCTTTGAGGTAACAATCTCGAATTCTTGTCTCCTTCTGTTCCAAATCAACTCTTATGATCATTGGAACCATTTCTTAGCATTATCATACAAAAATCAACAAATCTTTATTTTGAGCCTTGGAAATGTTAAATTATGTTAGAATCAAGCTTATAAACTTGTTTGTAATGATATTTCATGCTTAAACTCCAAATTTGAACTTAAATGGTTGAAAATTAAAGATATTGTAAAATAAGTGTTCTTGAGTACTAGAAATGAGTTTGGAAATCAGAAAACGACCCTTGTTGAAAATGAGGTAGGTTAAGGGTGGGATGAGGTGGGGTGGGTAGGGTATGATGGAGTGAGATTTTGATGGTATTTACCTTGGTATTGGATGAGGTGTGAGATTTTGAATATAAAATTAAAAGAATTGTGAATATGCGAGACATGTAAGACATGGATGGCTGGTTAGTGGTCACCTCTTCCAAACACGTATTAAGTGTTAATTGCTATGATTTATTCACCCGATACATCTTATGGTAAATTATAACAATATTATAGTCATTGTTCGGCCTATTTCATGTTTAATATCAAAACTTTATTTTGACTTCTATGAAAAACTTAGTTTTTATTGTTAATTTAAATTACAACCTTACAGGTTTTAAATGTTATCAGATTTTACGGGTGTTACATATCACAAGGTTCTTAAAACATTCACATCCTTGATATTATCACCAATAATCAACTTGTAATAATAAAACATCAAGAGAGAATGAGGCGTACCTAGAATTGTTTGATAAACTGCTTAGACTATTTTCAACTACCTTCATTTCTTCATCTTCATATTAAAATAATTTTTTTAAGAATATTTGCCATTCAAATTATCATCAACTCCAACCACATACTTCATTTTAAAGAATGAAAAGTACTCCATATTTGAAGGAAAGTTTCATCCATATTTGAAGGAACAAAGGATGTCATTAGGTCATCTTCAATCACCTTCATTTTTCATCTACAAATACAAAGGAAATAAAGAATCTCTTTAAAATATTCCTCCTTCAAAAAATCTAAGATTCCAATTATATATTTTATTTGAGAAAATAAATAGGATTCCTTCATATTTGAAAGAAAATATTCATTTCTTTGAAAACATTCTTCATACTTGAAGTATTGAAGGATGTCATTGGAGAAGACATTTCTCCTTTAAACCTCAAATTTGAAGGAAAAATGGATTTGAAGGAACCAATTGAAGTTTTGATTTCATGGTATAAAAGCCACACCAATCAATGCAAACACTCTCATAAGCTAAAAACAAATTGGCATCCAATCCCTTAAAAGAGCCATTGGAGATGGATGTCCTTAGTTTTTGTACCATTATTATTCATCTCAAAGACTAGATCAATAAGACACCAAAAACCCTAATTAGACCAATCATTCAATTCGCACAGACTCTAGAAAACAAAAGGAAACAAACTCTACATACTTTGTGATGGATGATATTCGTTGCTATTGTTGCTGTTGTTGTTGTTGATAGTTTCTCTGTTGCTGAAAACTAGGGTTAACGTCCAATTCCCGATGGACACCTTCTTCCTTTGCGTCCAGTGTTATTCATCCCAGATCGACCCACCTGTATACGAATTACATGCAATTTATAAATGTAAATAATAATATGTGAGCTAAAACATAAATTTAATTTCATAAAACTGTACTCTCTGCAAATATCTTTCTGAATTCTTCGGGAAGTCAAAATTGATAACGAAATTTACTGCTTGGATGTCTATACCCCTTGTAAATAAATCTGCATTTCATCATGCATAAAGCAATGGATGTCAATACAATAATCAAACTTTAAACAAGAAACACAACTGGTTTGTAAAATAGAGAGGTGATACCGGTACAAACAAGATTCCTGCATGCACCATTACGAAAATCATGAAATACTCTATTACGATGATCCTGCAGCATTTTTGCATGGATGTAGAAACAAGAGTAACCAAGCTCTGTAATTTTTTTCGCCAGAAGTTCAACCTGATTCACGGAATTGCAGAAGATGATCGATTGGTTGATTTGAATCTGTAAGCAAAAAATGTCATATTTTCCAATTTGTGATGTGGCAGCTATCATGTAGAATTTAGTTTAAGAGACTAAAACCTTTGAGAAAAGAGTGTTGAGGCAGTGAACTTTCTGCCGTTCTTCGACAAAAGCATAAAACTGTGTTATTCCCTTAAGTGTAAGCTCATCCATTAGATTGATAACATATGGATTCCTCAAGTATCTCTCTTTAAAATCCTTAACAGTTGCTGGAAATGTAGCTGAAACCATTAAAATTTGATGGTTTGCGCGATAAAGTGAATTAGCTGTTCAACCGAAGGTTGAAATTCAGGTGATAAGAGCTTATCCGCCTAAAATAAAGAAAAACGTGATCAGAAACCTCCTCCACTTGGGAGAGAGCGTAAATTATCAATGGAAAATGACGAGTAAAAAATTAGTTAACTATAAAATCCACCAGGCTGCACCTCATCCATGACAAGCATGGCACAATCTTTTAATATGCAGATTCCCTTTTTTGCAAGATCTAATATTCTTCCAGGAGTACCGACAAGTAAATGAACTGGCTGATATAATCTCATTATGTCATCTTTTAGACTGGTTCCACCAGTGGTAACCATGACTTGAATATTTAGGTGTTTCCCAAGTTCCTTGCAAACTTGTGATGTCTGAAGAGCCAACTCTCGAGTTGGAACAAGTATTACAGCTGCATAATTGACAAACATTAGAGAGCAGAGCTGATAATAGCTGATAACAATTTATGCTTAAAGAACATCAAAAGAAATAGAAGATGCATAGTACAATTCTGATTAAAATAGGAAAAAGACAATGGGCAAAGTGGTTAAATATCAAAAACTAAATTATGCTGTCTAAAGGCCCTGAAAAGCACTGAATACAAGGCATAATATTAAGTATGGAAACATCCTAATACAAAAATTGAGGTTGTAAAAGAGAAAAAAGGGAGGGGGGGAGTGTTTCAATGAGTTGGGTCACTGGTCAAAGCAGGTAACTTTTTCTTATGCAGAAAATTGGGTCACGCTGGGTGGAACAACTACTATTCCTTTATTCAAATTTTATAAAGAACCTAAACTAACCATGATTAGAAAACCATACAAAAAAAAAAATAATAATAACATACTCATTTAAATAAAGTGATCTAGGAGGCTGTAATCAATTAAATACACTTCGGGTGACTTTTGACCCGTCTCATTTTCAGCTAATTTTTTTTTTATTTGCTACCCATCTGACCCTTAGGAGATATATATTATCAAAATGGGCTCAAGCTTAGGTGAACATGTAGCCTACTCAAACATCCAAATGATAAAAAACACTTCCTTGGTACTCATATCTGAATCCAAATTAGGATTTGAGGCATCTGAATATTTTCTTGAATAAAGATGTATGACCATGACAAAAAATATTTCAGATCATATTCGTTACTAAAAATGCACGTGTTTAGTGACACCAGTTCAAGAACCTGACATCTAAACTATAGAATGGACACGGTTAGAACCTTAAATAACATTGTTATCTTGATCAATTTTTTCTAAAGCAGGAATACAAAATGCAGTTGTTTCCCTGTCCCATTTTTTGCTCTGGCAAGAATATCGCTCCCTGTGAGAGCAATAGGAATACTTTCCTCCTGAACTGGAGAAGGCCTCTCAAAAGCCTTCTCATATATTCCCATAAGCAGATCCCGCTTAAGAAAGTAATCTTCAAATTCATTTCCTTTAGTGGCCGTCACATCCTGTAAAGGGAAAACATTGTAGCTTAGTTTTCAATGTTTTATGTCAAAAACAGTTGATCCCTTCAGACACAATAGAAATTAAGTGAAAAATAAAGTTTCATATAATAAACCAACAAATCCACCTATAATCTCAGATGCATTCATGCATTCTAAGGCAAAGTGTGTGCATTTAATATCGGTCTTTTAAATGCAAATTTCTCAATACAAAAATATTTAACACAGTGATGCGTGAACAATTAAATGCTGCCACATTGATATCTGAAAGCATACCTCTGTCTTATATCGAGTGTCGGCTGGAGGGAGCCTTAACTGTGCTTTCCAATCTTAGGAACTAGGAGACACAAACAACCAATGTAGTATACAATAAATTAAGACATAAAATGGTTGATATTCATAAATCATAAAGAAAGGCGGTACTTGAGTCACCATCACATCATAAAGTAAGACATTACCAATATCATTGTTGTGACATGAATTCAACATTACATGTTGTGCATCCCTCTCATTTTATATGGACATATCCTTCTTATATATGAAGGAACAAGATCAAAATGAGGGTTGGAGTGGATACACTATTATGCTTTACACTTTACAACAGAAAAAAAAAACAAAATGAAGTTCCCATTTGACACTTGCAATTTTAAAGAGGATACGTGATTTAGGCGAAACTCAATTTATGGTCAATGTGCAACAAAAGGAATTATATAGAACAGATCCAGACTCCAGAGAAGATCAAAATTTGCAAAAGCAGGAAAACCTACCAAATGACCATCTTGATCTCCCCCTTTGCCTCCCCTCTTTTTAGCCTCAGGCCAACACCTTCCCTTTTGTCTCCCTAAATTTAGCCTCCAACCTCCTATGCATCACCATTATTTCTTGACCTTCGGCTGTTGAGCCTGCAGCAATCATATGCCGCACTGCTTTATAAGCTCTCCAGGCAGCAATGCAGCATCTCAACCACTGCTATTAGCTATCTTGAGTCTTGACTTCACTTTACTATCGCCAACCCCAAGTCCTAACTCACCGACATCTGGCCCACCATCTGCTTCTCCCATCAGACTTTTAAGACCTACAGACCTACCCCTGATTTATGCACCTTTTCCAACAGGCAACAACCACTATTGTTTACCTGTGAAACTGGAGCCTCAAAATTAAGCTTCTCGATTTATTTTACATCTTTACTTTATATTTACAGGGAGAGATTTGTTGATGCTGGTAACTTTATTTTTCTGTTTTTTGTTATATCTTTTTTGCTTTTCATACCCTTCTACCATTATAGTACTTATTTTGCCTCACATGTGTACACTTTCCCTTGGACCCTTTCAATTTCATTTTTCTTCTGTCTTCTAAAACACATTTACGATGCACCAGGGGACACATTCCATATTCTGCCCATCTTCGATAAGTTATGCTTATTAACAAAAACTAAGACAACTGTAAAAAAAAAAGGCTAATACTAATAGAATGGTAACCAAACTTCACTAAGAATTGAATCATATTATCAACAAATCAAGGATATTCACTTCTTGATATCACAAGGTGCATTGCCATCAGAGAATTATAACAAAAAACAGAGCATAATATCACAAAATTATCATTGACATCATATTCATACTTGCATTTTCACTTAACATAATAATTAAAGAAAGTAATTTGCAAATATAAAACAATAATAATCAAGAGACCAGAAATTGTACCTAGAATCGTTTGATTCTGTCTGCTTAGTCTTTTCAACTTCATTCATGGTGCTTGATTGGTGTCCCAATGCATTCCTTCTCAACCATTGTTGTTGCTGTTGAAACTGTTGGTTTTGTATCGAATTCCTCTGTGCATACTGTTGTTGCTTTTGTTGTTGATAGTTTCTCTGTTGCTAAAAACTAGGGTTAACGTTTCCATGATAATTCCCACCACTACCACCACCACGTCCAATTCCCGGTGGATACCTTCCTCCTCCACGCCCGGTGTTATTCATCTCAAAGATTCGTTCAACAACATACCATAAACCCTTATTAAACCAATCAATCAATTCGCCACGGACTCAAATCCACAAATTCGAAAGGGAAAACAAAAGAAAAGAAATCTAAAGAAGAAAAAGTTTGAAATTCGTGATGGATCACAATAACCAAAGGAAAATGAACATATATTTTGTAGATAATTCAACACAAAAAATCTAAGCCCTCATGTTGTGATTCAGAATCAAATTGAATTTGCTTGATTGAAGAAAGAAAGACATGGAAGACTTCATAATTGCTTTGTGATTTTCACTTGAAGTTAAGTGAGAAAAAAATGAATGAGAAAGACCAAAGAAATCTTTTCACACTCTCCTCTTTAATGGTTCACAATTCACATATTAAACCATGTTATCTTATTTGTGTTATTAAATTATTAGTAAAGATATATAAATAATATAAAAAATTAAAGTTTATCATATAAAAATATAAATATAAATAAAAAATTAGAATTTATTAGAATTTAGTTTATTATTTATTTGATTAGTTATTTATTTATAACTATAATATAAAATCTAATAAAAGAATAACTACAAGGTCGTCATTTTACTAGTTTGTCATTTGCCACGTCTTAATGATAATACGTGGAAATAACTAACAAATTTGAAAATTTAGGTTGCGTTTAGTTAACGAAACTAGTCATTTTTCAATTTTAATTTTCAAGTTACAGTTTTTAGAAAAAATACAAGGATTTTTATAAAAAATGAAAAGTTGATCAGATGATAAAGTTTTAGTTTTTAAAAAAAATAAAATATGTGATTATATAATAAGAAAAATAGAACAGATGATGAAAATGTAAGAGAGAGAAATAGAGTATTATAAAAAAATATAAGATAAATAATAGATAAGTAACAGAGAGAATATGGAAAATAGTATTTTGAAAAGTGAAATAAAAATTTATGAAATTATTGTTAATTAAACAAGTTTTATTTTTTATAAAAAATGAGATGAAAATTTTCATTAACTAAAATATCCAATGTTCAAATAAAAAAATTTGGTAAATTGTTTTTTTAATGTTATTAGACTTCAAACATGAAGTATGTCTTTGTAAAGATATTGACGAATCTATTTTTTTATTTATTACCCTATTTTAAGTCAAAAATTATTTTATTATTTATTATTACACAACTATAATATAATTGTTCAATATGTATTTAATTATTTATTAGTATTTACATGGTAAATAATAAAAAGAAATCATTATTATTTTGAAAAATTAACCAAGTGAATTGTGAGCCCTAAAAAGGGAGAGTTAAAAGGTTTCCATCGCCATTTTGGTTTCCCAAATGCAAACCTGTCTCGTCCATTTCTTTCTCACTTGACTTCAGGTCAAAATTACGAACAATTATCAAATTCGATTCTTCAGATCTTTCTTTCTTCAATTACGCAACTCATTTTCAATCTCAATCGCAACATGATGCATTTAGATTCTGTGTTTCGATTTATCTGCAAAAGATATGCGCAATTTCCCTCGCTTCTTGTGATCCATTACAAATTTCAAACTCTTCTTCTTTAGATTTCTTTTCTTTTGTTTTCCCTTTCGAATTTGTGGTTTTGAGTCCGCGGCGAATTGATTGATTGGTTTAATTAGGGTTTTTGGTGTGTTGTTGAACGAATATTTGAGATGAATAACACCGGGCGTGGAGGAGGAAGGTATCCACCGGGAATTGGACGTGGTGGTGGTAGTGGTGGGAATTATCATGGAAACGTTAACCCTAGTTTTCAGCAACAGAGAAACTATCAACAACAACAGCAACAACAGTATGCACAGAGGAATTCGATACAAAACCAACAGTTTCAACAGCAACAACAATGGTTGAGAAGGAATCGATTGGGAAACCAATCAAGCACCACGAATGAAGTTGAAAAGACTAAGCAGACAGAATCAAACGATTCTAGGTACAATTTCTGGTCTCTTGATTATTATTGTTTTATATTTGCAATTTAGTTTCTTTAGTTATTATGTTAAGTGGAAATGCAAGTATGAATATGATGTCAATGATAATTTGTGATATTATGCTCTGTTTTTTTGTTATAATTTTCGGATGGCAATGTCAATTTGATCACCTTGTGATATCAAGAAGTGATTATTCTTGATTTGTTGATAACATGATTCAATTCTTAGTGAGGTTTGGTTACCATTCTATTAGTATTAGCCTTTTTTTTATTTTTACAGTTGTCTTAGTTTTTGTTAATAAGCATAACTTAACGAAGATGGGCAGAATATGGAATGTGTCCCCTGGTGCATTGTAAATGTGTTGTAGAAGACAGAAGAAAGATGAATTTGAAAGGTTCCAAGGGAAAGTGTACACATGTGAGGCAGAATAAGTACTATAATGGTAGAAGGGTATGAAAAGCAAAAAAAGATATAACAAAAAACAGAAAAATAAAATTACCAGCATCAACAAAATTCTCCCTGTAAATATAAAGTAAAGATGAAAAATAAATCGAGAAGCCTAAATGTGAGGCTCCAATTTCACAGGTAAACAATGGTGGTTGTTGCCTGTTGGAAAAGGTGCATAAATCAGGGGTAGGTCTGTAGGTCTTAAAAGTCTGATGGGAGAAGCAGATGGTGGGCCAGATGTCGGTGAGTTAGGACTTGGGGTTGGCGATAGTAAAGTGAAGTCAAGACTCAAGATAGCTAATAGCAGTGGTTGAGATGCTGCATTGCTGCCTGGAGAGCTTATAAAGCAGTGCGGCATATGATTGCTGGAGGCTTAACAGCCGAAGGTGAAGAAAAAAATATTGATGCATAGGAGGTTGGAGGCTAAATTTAGGGGACAAAAGGGAAGGTGTTGGCCTGAGGCTAAAAAGAGGGGAGGCAAAGGGGAGATCAAGATGGTTATTTGGTAGGTTTTCCTGCTTTTGCAAACTTTGATCTTCTCTGGAGTCTGGATCTGTTCTATATAATCCTATTTGTTGCACATTGACCATAAATTGAGTTCCGCCTAAATCACGTATCCTCTTTAAAATGCAAGTGTCAAATGGGAACTTCATTTTGTTTTTTTTCTGTCGTAAACTGTAAAGCATAATAGTGTATCCACTCCAACCCTCATTTTGATCTTGTTCCTTCATATATAAGAAGGACATGTCCATATAAAATGAGAGGGATGCACAACATGTAATGTTGAATTCATGTCACAACAATGATGTCTTACTTTATGATGTGATGGTGACTCAAGTACCGCCTTTCTTTATGATATATGAATATCAACCATTTTATATGTCTTAATTTATTGGATACTACATTGGTTGTTTGTGTCTCCTAGTTCCCAAGATTGGAAAGCACAGTTAAGGCTCCCTCCAGCCGACACTCGATATAAGACAGAGGTATGCTTTCAGATATCAATGTGGCAGCATTTAAATGTTCACGCATCACTGTGTTAAATATATTTGTATTGAGACATTTGCATTTAAAAGACCGATATTAAATGCACACACTTTGCCTTAGAATGCAAGAATGCATCTGAGATTATAGGTGCATTTGTTGGTTTATTATATGAAACTTTGTTTTTCACTTAATTTCTATTGTGTCTAAAGGGATCAACTGTTTTCGACATAAAACATTGAAAACTAAGCTACAATGTTTTCCCTTTACAGGATGTAACGGCCACTAAAGGAAATGAATTTGAAGATTACTTTCTTAAGCGGGATCTGCTTATGGGGATATATGAGAAGGGTTTTGAGAGGCCTTCTCCAGTTCAGGAGGAAAGTATTCCTATTGCTCTCACAGGGAGCGATATTCTTGCCAGAGCAAAAAATGGGACAGGGAAAACAGCTGCATTTTCTATTCCTGCTTTAGAAAAAATTGATCAAGATAACAATGTTATTCAAGGTTCTAACAGTGTCCATTCTATAGTTTAGATGTCAGGTTCTTGAACTGGTGTCACTGAACACGTGCATTTTTAGTAGGAATATGATCTGAAATATTTTTTTGTCATGGTCATACATCTTTATTCAGGAAAATATTCAGATGCCTCAAAACCTAGCTTGGATTCAGATATGAGTACGAAGGAAGTGTTTTTTTTTTATCATTTGGATGTTTGAGTAGGCTACATGTTCACCTAAGCTAGAGCCCATTTTGATAATATATTATCTCCTAAGGGTCAGATGGGTAGCAAATAAAAAAAAATTAGCTGAAAATGAGACGGGTCAAAAGTCACCCAAAGTGTATTTAATTGATTACAGCCTCCTAAATCACTTTATTTAGACGAGTATGTTATTTTTTTTTCTTAGTATGGTTTTCTAATCATGGTTAGTTTAGGTTATTTATAAAATTTGAATAAAGGAATAGAAGTTGTTCCACCCAGCTTGACCTAATTTGATGCATAAGAAAAAGTTACCTGCTTTGACCAGTGACCCAACTCATTGAAACACTCCCCCCTCTCCCTTTTTACTCTTTTGCAACCTCAGTTTTTGTATTAGGATATTTTCGTACATAATATTATGGTCTGAATTCAGTGCTTTTCAGGGCCTTTAGACAGCATAATTTAGTTTTTGATATTTAACCACTTTGCCCATTGTCTTTTTCCTGTTTTAATCAGAATTGTACTATGCATCTTCTATTTCTTTGATGTTCTTTAAGCATATATTGTTATCAGCTATTATCAGCTCTGCTCTCTAATGTTTGTCAGTTATGCAGCTGTAATACTTGTTCCAACTCGAGAGTTGGCTCTTCAGACATCACAAGTTTGCAAGGAACTTGGGAAACACCTAAATATTCAAGTCATGGTTACCACTGGTGGAACCAGTCTAAAAGATGACATAATGAGATTATATCAGCCAGTGCATTTACTTGTCGGTACTCCTGGAAGAATATTAGATCTTGCAAAAAAGGGAATCTGCATATTAAAAGATTGTGCGATGCTTGTCATGGATGAGGTGCAGCCTGGTGGATTTTATAGTTAACTAATTTTTTACTCGTCTTTTTCTATTGATAATTTACGTTCTCTCCCAAGTGGAGGAGGTTTCTGATCACGTTTTTCTTTATTTTAGGCGGATAAGCTCTTATCACCTGAATTTCAGCCTTCGGTTGAACAGCTGATTCAATTTATGCCTGCAAACCGTCAAATTTTAATGTTTTCAGCTACATTTCCAGTAACTGTTAAGGATTTCAAAGAGAGATACTTGAGGAATCCATATGTTATCAATCTAATGGATGAGCTTACACTTAAGGGAATAACACAGTTTTATGCTTTTGTCGAAGAAAGGCAAAAAGTTCACTGCCTCAACACTCTTTTCTCAAAGGTTTTAGTCTCTTAAACTAAATTCTACATGATAGCTGCCACATCACAAATTGGAAAATATGACATTTTTTTATTACAGCTTCAAATCAACCAATCGATCATTTTCTGCAATTCTGTGAATCGGGTTGAACTTCTGGCGAAAAAAATTACTGAGCTTGGTTACTCTTGTTTCTACATCCATGCAAAAATGCTGCAAGATCATCGTAATAGAGTATTTCATGATTTTCGCAATGGTGCATGCAGGAATCTTGTTTGTACCGGTATCGCCTCTCTATTTTACGAACCAGTTGTGTTTCTTGTTTAAAGTTTGATTATTGTATTGACATCCATTGCTTTATGCATGATGAAATGCAGATTTATTTACAAGGGGTATAGACATCCAAGCAGTAAATGTCGTTATCAATTTTGACTTCCCGAAGAATTCAGAAACATATTTGCACAGAGTACAGTTTTATGAAATTTAATTTATGTTTTAGCTCACATATTATTATTTACATTTATAATTTACATGTAATTCGTATACAGGTGGGTCGATCTGGGAGATTTGGACACCTTGGATTAGCCGTAAATCTGATCACATATGAAGATCGCTTCAATTTGTATGCATACTGTTTTTGGACTTTCTCAAAATCGTTGTTTCAAACTGGATTTTTGTCATTAGCATGCATGATTGTATTTCTCTCAGGTATAGGATCGAACAAGAGCTTGGAACTGAGATTAAGCAAATTCCTCCGTATATTGATCAGGGTATTTATTGTCGGTGACTGAACTATTACACTCCCAGAACTTTGCGTATGCTGAAAGAGGCAACTATGTGGTGAGTTTTTAACTGTCATCTGTATAAATAACACATTTTATGCCATTTGTGTTTTAGGCCTCATATTTTCAGAAAGCACAAATAAAGAGATACATTTTATTTTCTTTGATGTTTGAGAAACCATGTTAACAAATAGAGATTTAAAGTAAACCAGTACACTTTAAAATAAACGGACTATAAATTATTAAAGCTGTGTTTCAAAATCACAAATAGAGGGTTTGTGACGTTTGTCTGATTGTGGGATGGAAAATTGAGAACAGATTACAATGATCATTTAAGGGTAACTATGGGTTTGACCTGGGAGGCCTCAATGCCCAAATGAGCAAACAAAATGTTTAGTTCTCTACCCTAATGGACCTTGAAAATCATAAAAACTTTTCTTTGTGAAGTTTGTGTTGAAGTTCACCCATTTGCATGATCTGCTTTGCTTATAAATTGATGTCATTGATTTGGTTTTGTAGAATTCTTTTATTTGAAAAATACTTTAGATATTTATAAATAGTAAGATAGTTTTTTTCTGAAACAACACGGGAAATCTAATCATGTAGAGACTTGGTTTACTGGTCTTGCTAAAGACCACAAAGAAAATGTAATTACATGTATAGAGTAGGGGTGTTAATGACTCGACCCGAGCCGAACTTAAGCCCGTTGAAAAGTGGTGAGCTCAAGCTTGGCTCGTGAAGTCGTGATTTGGTTTTATAAGCATGTGCTCGGATCGTGTGTTATCTTATTTAATTTCATAATATATTATGTATCTTGTATTATTTAATTTAATTATATAATTATTATCAAATGAATTTGCACATGTGTGTGTGTGTATGAGGAGTGGCCACATAAGCCACATTCATGAAAGTTTCTACAAGACTTGGAAAACCACCCCATAATGAGCTTACTATTTGAAGCTCGAGCTCGTTTATTATACGAGTTTTAAGTTAAGTAGCTCACGGGAAGATTGATTCCTTTTGCATCTAGGGGTGTGCAAAATTTTTTTTGAACTGTGAAACCGAAGGTAACCAGACTGAACTGCATTCTGGTCTTTTTATATTTTTGGTTTCGATCTGCTTCTATATATTTCTACTAGTTACATGGGATATATTTATAAATAATTATATGTTGATAGTACATATAAACTTGAAATTTTATTATAAACTTATAAAATAGTAATGATAAAATACTAATATTGAAATTGAATACATGAAGTATTTAAATGACAAAATTTTTTGAAATTGAAAGTCATAATACACTAATAAATAAAATCTACTGATTCGATTAGAATGTTAATTTAGAAATTAAAATTATATAGACAGATTTATTAGATGTTTTAATTAATATTGAAAAAAACTATAATATTTATATGAGATAATTATGAGTTGTTTTATATTTTAAAAAAAGTAAAACATAATAGTAAAAGAGATAATTAAAGTTGTTATTTTTATTTTTCTTGATATTAGAAAAACAGTTATGGTAAGAAAATATGCGAAAAAATGAAATTGAGATGTCATTAGAGTTTGACATGTGGAAAAAATTATATTGCTTTATTAGTGTGTATATATATATATAATAGATAGAATAGATATAGATATAGGTTAACCTAATTGGGTTCATAGAATGATTATCTTTTCAAAACAAATTATTTTGAATTGAATTAGGGGTTAAATTAGGAAGCTTTAAATAATCAGATTTTCTTTTGGTAATGATTTAAGTAGTAATAAATTTAGTTTTTTTAATTTTAATATAACTGAAAGTGGGATAAAGATATATATGGAAGTTTCGGAGGGAAAATGAAATTATGGTCAATTAAGGTTGTGACATGTGGCACAAACCATTTTCCTTTATTAAGATATATAGATATAGATATAGATAGATAGATGTAGAAGTAGAAAAATCCCAGGACTGTATTGAGACCGGACCAAACCATAACCGGTCCAGTTCTCGATTCCTATTTTTTGTTTTTTGACCGTTGCACACCCTTGCTTGCACCCGTAGTACAGACTACAGACATGAGCTCGTTTAGATAGCCAGGATGAGTCTGCTCAAGCCCAAGCCTGGACCAGGCTGGGGCCCAGAATCGCTGCGTACTCAGGTTTTTGAAAGCTTTTCTAACAATCTGGTGCACATCACGAGCTGGTTTGTCTTGCGTACTCCCCTAACTAATCTTTATTCTTTCCTTTGCAGAATGGTGGGGTTAGCAAACATGCTGCTGACACATTTGTTCTCGACTTTGAAGTACAAAAAACTGTTTCCGAATGGAAGGTGATCATTTCTTTACGAAATCCATCGTCTTTTGAAGTACAATGCCTCCCAATAACTTGTGATTGTTTGCAAAATGGAAAGACTAAATGACGTTTCGTTTAAGAAATCTATCCATTTTTAATTTGGATCGTTACTTGCAAGTAAGTTATGTTCCACAATCTGTGTACTCTTTCTTTTCACCACGATATTAGCAGCAGCATTTATCCGTGAGATCGTCCTTATTTGTTAATTAATTTTCCAAGAAGTTTATCGATCAATCTAATTTGAACTGGGCAAAACCATTTAATGGTTTCGAGAGAAGATTTCGTTAAAAATAACAGTAATTTGGTAAACACAAATCGAACATATCAGGTTTTGATTCAATTGTATTCGGTACAGGTTCTGTGCCATCCTTCGAGCGATGAACATCAATATCTAACTTGTTTTATTTCAATTCAAGCTATCAAAACTTTCTTCTTTTGCTTTTTTCAGCAAATTGACAGTTTTAGTTGCTATTAAGACCCCATCTAAAGTGAACTAGTGTAATACCCGTGCGGTGCACAGGATAATATTATATTATATTTAATAATAATGTGATAAGATTATAATGTGACATCAAACAATATACCAACATCGTATCGACATAAACATAACTATTTAATAATATGAAAACTGAAATACATCATAATCAGCTTCAAGTTTTTTAACAGTAGGAATTTACATGCATATAAAAAAAAACAAACTTTAAAACAATGTCAAATCTATTTTGTTTCCCACTTCAAGTTTTGTATAATAAATTTTGTGGTGTGTTTTCAAAATACGAAAACTTAATAATCATATCTGAAACAAATATCCAAACATCATCTAAATATAAAAGTTAAGTTATCAAGTGCAAACTCAACCCTCGATGGTCCTCCTACAAAAATATATTAAATGATTAATTGGTCATAAAATAATTTTCAATTGTGAATGTTAGAGAATTTTTTTATATTGTTATTTGAGAACCTTCCCATCCATGATGACAGAATCATAGTAACAAAAATAGCTCAGGATGCCATGATCTGCAATCCATATTATATGACAGCAAAAAACAACTAAGATATTGTACAAACATGAAATTGTTAACGTACGTTCTCAATTTCAAGAAACCAATCAGAATTGCACGTATAGATTAAGTCTTGAGTTTTTGGGTCATTTCATTTCAGCTATATAAACCATGTATTTTGTATTAACAACTCCAAAACAGCAATTCCTATATAAAAATTGCAATATATATATATATATATATATATATATATATATATATATATATATATATATATATATATATATATATATATATATATATATATATATATATATATATATTGGATGTAGCATTCACATACAATAACCACAACAATAAAATATCTAAAATTGCTTCTTTGCTTGACAAAAAAATATCTAAAGTCAAAGCATCATATAAATTCCCATGTTTAAAGTCACCCCAATCAAATTTTGTCATAAATAGCAATTTTTACATCAATGGTTGAAATGACGATGAAATGACTTATTTAGCATCCAACTTTGAGAATCTATATGTATAAGTGAAGAAATATATTACATAGCTAAAATGTAAAAAACTCATCAACCAACCCAACTTCAATTAGATTACCTACAGAGATGCACACATTAATCAATTAACGAACAAATAAGGCACAATCACATGCGTTGAGGAATACTTGAACGGAGTACTTGACATAGAGGCTAGCCACAAACCAATCTAGTGAAAATAACAAATCGGCTTCAACTATTGTCTCTTCAAAAGCCATGAGACCACAATTTACAACCATGTTTCTCCATTTCCATGATTCCCTAAAATTCCTATCACAAGCCACAAAACTCCATAAGTTGCACACACATGTAGTTATACCTTTTTGACTCGATCTGTCAAAAATAAATAAATGATTATTAAAGAATTAAATCGGTGTAGATCATTATAGAAGTTATGAGACAGACTTTTTATATCGTTTATTAGTTTGAGATTTACCATGTGTCTTCGTACACATTCAATCACCACCATCTTTATCACCAAACTCTCATATTTTTCATCTCTCTTGCTTTTATCCCTCTGTTTAGAGCACAAAATGGAAACGGAAAGTAATGAATGAAGGTGCTTATTTTAAGTTTAAGCGAAAAAAAACCTTGGTAACGAATTTACAAATGGTAGTAGGTTGGTAATGAAGTTTTCTAAAATGAGAATATGGAAGCCACGATCATGGTCAGCATCACAAGAAGCAAGATACCAAACATCACATTCTCATTCGTTGACGTTTTCCCTACAACTTCTCAACCTGCGCCAAACTAAAACGAAAACCAGTTACCTCATTCGAAAGAAAACAAACATGCAAGGGCTTGAATTACAACAAAGAAATATAATGATTTTGTGAATGGTTTTAGATCAAAGACAATCATTTTATATTTTCATTCCAATAGACTGACTCCAAGTATGTATGTATTCATGTGCATGCATATAAACAACTTCTATCACATTTTCCAAACAAACAAATTTCATCAAAAAACCAATGAATAATATGATGATTTAACATATGCACTTGCCAATCTGCAAACCATATTTACATACATTAAATTCTTTTTAATGATCAACAATTAAACTCAAAAAACCAACATTAATACGGCAGGGGACAACACGGTATAAGATTTACAATTGAAGGATATGAAAGCGGTTTTTCTACTTTACATATTCTAGGCTGCTGAATATAACGCTTGGGATATTTGTACAATATGCAATGAAATAATTTTACATTTACTACGGTTCTGGTTGATTTGCAAGCTCTACTACAATTCAGATTTGTCCATGGAATGAGACTCTCCCTCCATGGGTAATATATAGGTGAAATTTCCTAGTCATAAATCTCGTAACTATGGCCTCAAGATATGATAAGTATTGGGCAATGTGAAAGGAAACCATGAAAGCCAACTGAGCACAAAATGCTCGAGATACAAACTACATATAGCAATACACTTAAATAATGTCCACCAAAGTTATTCTTTCAAGTTAAATGTTTTCAATGCAAAAAGGTTCAAACAAACCAGCCACTATAAATGAGATACAAACAAATGCAATTTTTTAGAGTTATATTATTGCATTTGTTATTTTCCATACATATATTTACTTGGTTATAAAGTTGTAAAAAAAATTAGGAACTTCATAACCAAATGAACCTTCAAGAAACAGAAGAATATATCCTCAATTACCGATTTAGATCATATGCAAGGAAACTACAAATTATGGCAAAAATATATGAATCAAAATTGTGCAACCCCAACTCTATTAGGACCCAAAAGAGAATGACCCCTATCCCATATAGAAGTGTATTTGGTCCAAGACATCAACAATTTATAAGTACCCATCTACGCCAAACAAAATGCATGTTGTATGCAATTCAAGTATTCTAGCAAAGCTTAGCACAAGTAAATGTAAATTTGCTTACGTGAATCAGAAATGTGAACATGAGGCGTATTTACCTTTCATTACACCTTCTATGTGTAACCAAAATTTGACAATATCTCAAAGAGGCAATGACAAACCAGTGATGAAATCTACTACAATGACTTGCATGAAAGTCTGGAGTGTTGAAACATGCGTTCCCACAACCATGGGTTCACTCATGTCAAACCTGTGAAAATGAATACTTAACATGAGTTTAACCTTAAATTGACCTACATTAGAGTGAAAGAAATTAAAGAGAGTTTGCAACATTACAGTAAAAAATAGTTATTTTTGAATATTCTATGTTTGTTTGTCATAAGGAAGCCAAAAGGTGGAAATCGGTCCATATGATGCCTTCATCATGATTGATGAATTTTTTTTTAAATAAAACCTTTGGAAGCATATATTAAACCAAGTGATGGAGTCCAAGGTTAATCATTCATTATGAGCAATTATTTGTGTGCTCAACGTGGAAGCCAAACAAAAGATTTTCCCTATTACAAGATTAGCTATAGTTAACAAATGATTATGAAGTCAATCTAGATTTCATTAACAAAAGAAATTACCAAAAGACTATGATGTTTCAAACCTGGTATGTTCTTGATGCCAATACTGCAAAATTTGTGCATTTTGGAATATGATTGCTATCTTCAATGCTCATTTTCTGAAACAAAAGTGAAATGATCAAGAAAACTACGATAATATATCCTTTCTTTGTCTACCCTTGGAAAAAATGGGAAGCCTTGATACACAAGGGTGTCACTTTTATTAATTCAAAAAGGATGGAAAAATTACGTTAGCCGAAAAAAGATTAGACCATTGGTGCTTCCCATATTATATGCCCACATATACAAACTCCATTGCTACATCAACACACACAAACATATATAAAAGAGCTCCTTAAAAATGATTACCTATCTTGGAACCTAAAAAATCAGGATGGGAGCATCTTAATACAATTACCAAAACTATTCAACAATTCAAAAATACACTCAAGTTTATATTACTATAATTTGGCAAATAAGCATCAAAGTACACAGGAAATTTCTTTAAAAAAAAGTTTAAACAAAAGATCGATGCATTCCTACACTTTTCTTTCAAGCATATTTTAGATCAATATCTTCGAGGTTGATGGAATTAGTTTGAGAAAGAGCATGATAAAAACATATGTCAAAATAGATCAAGACACTTTACTATCTAAAGAAGGTGGTCAGCTTTCCTATTCAGTTTAATATATAAAACCGACATAATATGTATACAAATATCCACTTGGTTGTTGGTAGCTCAAAAAATATATTCTGAAATTTGGTTCCTGTAAGCATAAAAATAAACAAAGAATACGTAAAAGATAGCAATACCTTTTGCTTAACAATGAGAGGTGTGTTGGAGGCGTGTGAAGATGAATTCTGTTTGACAACAGATGCGTGAGAAGAACGTAGAAATGATAATAAAAAATGAAAACAAACATTATAAAATCATATTAACCAACAATAAAAGTTAAAAACAAAAGAGTCTACTCAGTCACCTTTAAATCTGTTACATATCCTAATAGGATGAATTGCCATGAGTCCCACATCAACACGTCTTCATTTCTTAAGTTGTCCTATCAGCAAAGAAAATATATAACATGCTAAACATATAACTAAAAAAACAAATAAGAATCATTGCACATAAAATTATCATAAAGTGCATATCATAATGAACATACAAATCAGCAAATGGTAAACACAATTACACAAATCAAATTTATAATACATACTATGTTTAGCAATGAATAGTGGATCAGGTAGAAACCGGTAGCTGTGGTAGGTAGTGTCATAACCACTTCAATGTAGCAACAATTCGATAAAATCACAGTAGCAACCGGATATTCTTGTCCGCTATCTTGCCAACCAACATGACCTCTAATTCAAGATCCATACCCCCATTACAACCAACAAAAAAACAACCCCTACGATAAACTATTGGATCCATAAGAGATGATGAATAGAAAAAATAGATAATTTACATGAAACTTGTCCTAGAAATAAGAGAAAAAATGTCGTAGTTTTCACCAAACATCTTAAATACAATTTTAATTGACAGATGAATTTCAAAGTAATTTTAAAATCAATTGAATTCACCCAATATTCTAAAAACCACATGTCATGATAAATATAAGCAATAATATGTATCCGTCATCTTTTGCAATTTAGTAGTAGATGTTAACAGAGGTACAAGCATCAAGGCCAAATATCTTAGTAGTGATTCCATAAAAAAAAACTCTCAAATTGAATATAGCAGTACAGGTTCACAATTATCCATAATCACCGAAATTTACAAACTTTGTATACTTAACTTGAGGATAATAGACAAATACTTTCTAGCAATTTAAAGTAAAAAATGATCAAATTATTTCATAAGAAGAACCACTAAGATGGAGATACATGTCAATGAGCATAACATAGAAACATCACAACCCATGTGAAGCATGAAGTATAGTAACCAAATGTTTGCATTGGCTACCCTGGTGCTTGCTAAGCTATCTATTTTTGAATCCAGAATTTGCACTCAAATTATAACAAAGCTATAACAAAATATGGCAAACATAAAGATATAGGAAAAAACGGTTTGCAAATAGGATATAACCTCCAACAACTTACTTTTTCTATGTTTTTATACATTGATTTATATCATAAGAGATGTCTCACTGTTACAATCATGTTACATCTTATACATTAATAAAATAATAATCATCATAAAAGAGTGAAAAGAATTAATGAAATTTGTGATGATATTTTAGTTATTTATGCACAATCAAACACATATAATGGACTAAAGTTCTCAAAAACAAATTAAGTGAGTATCCAAACATGTGAATGATTGCATAAAGTATCAGCATTGGTACATCCAATCTAATAGAAGTTGAATCAACTGCAACAATCGTTTTTGCCCTTTGTCATATATAGTTTATAGTTGATGGGACTTTGTTGACTCGCAATGAAACGACAACGATGAACACAAACTCATAAAAAAACTGATTAACTGAATAAGTAACATGGTGCTTCTAGTTTTCCAAGTCCCCTTAAAGGAATATGGAGATTTTACAAAACATAGTAAATAAATTGGAAATTAAATTTTTTTTTTTGTATCTAACCAGTATTACAAACATAGAGAAACAGAATTTTGTATATGTTTACTCGTTTGACGCAAATTTATCTTAGAAAAATAAACCAAAAAGATGGAAAAATAAAAATAAAACAGAATTATAATTAAACCATCAGGATTTAAAGGTGGAATTAACTGGTTCTTAAACATGAATGTATGTGTGTATATTGTGAGAAAGAGAATTAACCTTTTCAGATGCAGATGTGATTATTAATCAGTATTTGGGTTTGTATGAAACTATCAATTGCGTCCTTAAAACCCCCAGAAATGGAGTTTTCTACAAAGCCAATTAAAAATTATGTTGCAACCAAACCAACTTGTAAAAAACCCAAACTAACTGATTGAAATCAGAAGTTTTGATGTATATAAATCGAATTTCAATAGACTTTCGAAAAATTTGGAAAGGGACAGGAGAAATCATTCAAACATGGTTAGTAAGAAGTGTGTAAGCACACAAAATTTTTCTCGTTGCCCTCCATCCCATTATTATTGGCACATTTGCAATAATCATAGGTCGATAGAAATTTTCAATGAATGAAATACCTAAAGCTTTTATTGTGGCCATTCGAAATATCCTTAAGGAGATTCCCAATCGTAAGGAACCGTTTAGGGTTTATTGATGAAAGTAAGCATGTGAGATAACGCCAATGCTATTTGAGAGCGGAAGACATTTTCTAATGGAACAAAAAGATTAGTATAAGTAGCATACTATTAAGAATAAGAAGAAGTAGAATCGAGCAAGGAAGTGGTAATGCAGTGAAGCTGCGACGAAAAAGAAAAGGAAGGATTAGAAACTCTAGTTTTCGTTGAAATTGAACCAACAGATACCTTGTATAGGGAGGTTTCGAGAAGCAGAACACAAATAGCAAGGAACACTGTAAATAGGGTTTTCGAGTTGGAGAAGAAACGCGACGCCAGCGAAACGGTTTGAAACCTTAAATCGCATACGATGGGTGATTTTTGGAACCTCATAGTCCTTCCTCTCCGTCTCTCTCTGATTCCCTTTCTCTGTTTGTAGTTCACCAGTTTGTATGCTACCAAGAAGAGTAGAAGTGAAGAACCAAGAATGGTGGAACCGAAATGCGGTTCTCAAACGTGGTGGAACTGCAAAGGGTGTGGTTGAAGAGTGCTTTAAAGGGTTGTACGCTACGCTTTCTCAGAAGTAAAGCAATTAATACGGTCAGGAATGAATCTGGTAAGATTGGATGGATGAGACTGAAGGAGAGAATCACACTCTCTCTCCTTCTTGGGTAATATATAGGGGGAATTTTCTGCCAATAAAGTCTCTCGACCGAATAACGTGATCGGATCCAAAGATTTCAGGATAAGAGCAATGAAAGAAACATTATTACATTGACGCCCAAACTTTAATCTATCTCGAAAAAAACTGATGACATTCGAGAACCTATCAATACGTAGTGCCTCCGAGGAGCTTTGTATCTCAAATGGAAACTTTGTTAATGTTGTTATTTTCGAACCTTCGGTCTTGAGATGTTTTTAGAAAAAATCAAACTAAAGTCCTTAACAGCTCGTTTTACTTCCATCGGATCTTCACTCTGTAGTTGTCAAATGTCAATCCTTTTGATTGCGATGTTGGATAAGTTTTGAGTTTTCATCATCGTCAAAATCTCATTTGATACGATTTATGTGGCATTTGGTTCACGGAATGAAATTCAAAGGAATTGGAATTTAAATTTTGGTTGACGGTGAATGTAGAAGATGATTTTTAGTATTGGTTAGAGATGTAGCTCGGAATCTAATTCACGTAGAGGTTGAAATTTAATTCATGTATAAGTTGGAAGAAATATATGGAGTATACATAAAATTTACCCCTTTATATTAGTTATCAAAAATGATAAAATAGCTAAATTTAAATTTCAATTCTATCGATATCCATCATACGAACCAAACACCACCTTAGACATAATAGTATTAAAAGGTAAACCTAATTTGACCCGAATTAACTAATATTTTAGAAAACACCTATTATTATAGAGGAGAATTCTTTTCGTGGTTCTATTGCCACCTCCCACCTAAGAGGATGTAAGGCTGTGTTTCACGATTCACAATCTCATTTAACGAAGGAAATGTACGAAAATTTGAGGTAACATAACAAAGTTTGTGTTCATAATTTCTTTTAAGAAAGAAAACAATTATTTTGCAGGGCTTTCATCTTCTTAAAATCAGGAAGAAAATGATTGAAATGTTGTTATAACCCTTACTTTTCCACTTCCTCTCATTCCATATTTTTTTTTGCTTCAACTGGAACACATTGTAAGTGAAGAAAATATAATGTCGAAGTTGGTTGAGAGAAATGAGAAAAACGTAAATTTCAATGTCAAATCATAGGAAGAATGCATATCACTATAGGAGGAGTATCAATAGAGTCCCCATCTTATTCACATCCTCTCTATTATTAGACACTTTACACCCTTTTAATTTTAGTAATTTTCTTATTTATTTATCTGTTTTTGTTATTTAAAAGAAGGTAAAGTATTAATTAGTTATATTTTAACTATAAAGTAATTTCATCAGAATTTTGAATTGTGCATTTGAATAATAGTCTTTTTCATACAATTAAACATAACATAATAGCTTCAAAAGACAACTTCAAACATATGTATGATTAAAATCATAATTTTAAGTATGTAAGAAAATGTTATAATAATAAATGTTAAATAAGGACTAAATAAAAACTTATTAAAATAAAGAGGTTAAATAAAAGATAATGATGTAATATGAAAATTTTAAATTATAAAAAAACACCAACCAATCATGGTTGGCCAAGTTGCAAGTTTTCATTGGTCTTTTTGATACAATTAAACATAACATAATAGTTTTAAAAGACAATTCCAAACATATGTATAATTAAAATCACAATTTTAAGTGTGTAAGAAAATACTGTAATAATAAATGTTAAAAGATGACTAAACAAAAGTTTATTAAAATAAAAGATAACATAAAGATAAATGCGTGTTATGAAAAAATTAAGTTTAAAAAACCCACCAAAATCAATCATGATTGGTCAAGTAGTAGGTTTTCATTGGCTTAAAAGATTTGTTAAACGTATGCATATATAATAACCAAAATTTTTGAAATAAAATTAATTGCATCGGATAAAAAAGAAATAGACTATAACATTTTTGTTATATTTAAAACATTTGTTTTAAAAAATGCTGGAAACACTTTTATTTAAAAAAAAGGTTAACTTTTTCTGACATATTTAAAGCTTTAAAAAGTTTAAATTAATTGGGTAGATATATTGTTTTATATAACGTTGTTTATATTTAAAGTTCTTTAGTTTCTTTTACATATTTACAAATTTGTATTGATAAAAGATAATCTTCATTGTCACATGCAAAATATTATAGCGAATCAACATTAAATTAATTGGATTGGCTTAAACTACGACAAAGTTTATTAAAAAACATTTTTTTAATTAAAACTCGTTTTATTTGTTTTATTTCAAGTACCTATCGTACATGATTTATGCATATGAATAATTTATTTTTTATAAAAATTTGATTTGACACATAATAATTAAATATATGTGTTTATACTCATAAATAAAACATGTACATAAATTAGTTCGACAAAATAAAATAAAAAAACATCACCTTCCAAAGTTGTGTTCAATAATTCTTCATGAACAATGCAACAAAATGAAGAAAAAATAACAGCATTTTATATTTTTTTGATTTTGGTTATTCTAAGATTTATTTTTGAAAAACGTTTAAACACAAAACTTTTTATTTGTTGTAATAATTTTTGCTTAAATATATTATAAAAATAAATAGTTTAAATAAATTTAAATAATTGATAAGATATAAATATCTGATAACTCTAAAATAAAATTCTAAATATTTAAATTAAACATATAAATAATATTAACATTATAAAAGAAAATATCAAACATTAAAAAATTTTGAAATCATTTTAAAGAACAAATGTTGATGTACTTTGGAAGTAAGAAAATTCTAGTATGATGATGAGCGTATGGATTCCAATCCAATTAGCCTATTTTTTTTTTTTTATTAAGGAAACTGACATCAAATAGCTCTGAACTTTTGACTTTGTACACATTTATATAGTGAACTTTTTTTGTGCACATTTGGTGTAATGAAATGAAAATGAGAATATTATTGAACTTCAATGAATTGCCAAATGATTACATCTCAGCGGCTTTTATAGACTAATTTGGTAGCCTGAGATGGTTAACAACAATTAACCATAATAACTACCATATTGGCTAACTACCAGATTATTCCAACTGAATACACACTTGACTATTTGAGTTGTTACAACTAATATTGCTAACTACATAACAACTTCAATGCGAGTATACTTGTTGATCACTTGATTACATGCACTTCAGTCTCCATCTTGATCACAAGTACTTTAGGATATGTAATTCTTTTAAACACCACTGAAATTTCTTCCCTGGTAGTGCTTTAGTCAGCATATCTGCAGCATTAAGATCAGTATGAACCTTCTCCACTTCTACCTCCTTGTTGCTGACTATTTCTCTTATGAAATGTAACTTTACATTTATATGTTTTGATCTCTCATGATGCATAGGATTCCTTGATATGCAGAGCACTTTGATTGTCACAATATACCACAGGCCCTTTACCATTTACTCCAAGTTCAGACAGAAACCCTTTAAGCCAGACAGCCTACTTTACTGCTTCTGTCAGTGCTATATACTCTGCTTCGGTTGATGACAGTGCCACTATGTGCTGTAATGATGCCTTCCAACTGATTGTACACCCCATTACTTTGAACACATAACCACCTATAGACCTGAACTTGTCCAAATCTTTGGCAAAGTCTGAATCTGTATATCCTTGTATGTCAAGAGTACTACTGTCTTTTTCACCATAAACCAACCCAACATCATGTGTCCCTTGTAGATATCTCATGATCCATTTTACTGCATTCCAGTGCTCTCTACCTGGATTAGCTAGGTATCTGCTGACCAAACTCACTGCATAGGCTAAGTCTGGTCTTGTGCACACCATCAGGTACATGAGACTGCCAACAGCTTGAGCATAGGGAACTCCTTCCATTTCGGCTGCTTCCTTTGTGTTCTGAGGACAGTCTTTCATAGACAGTTTGAACTGGACTCCTAATGGCGTTCCAACAGGCTTGGCATTCTCCATGTTGAACTTTAACAGCACCTTCCTTGCATACCCACTTTGTGATAGTGTTAGTACTCCTCTGTTTCTGTCTCTGATAATCTCCATGCCTAAAATTTTCTTTGCTTCACCTAGTTCCTTCATATCAAACTTGGAACTGAGTATTTCCTTTGTAGCTTGGATTTCACCTTTGTCTTCACATGCCAGTAACATATCATCAACATATAGTAACAGGTATATAAACCTATTCCTTTTGAACTCCTTGAAGTACACACAGCTATCATAGGCACTCCTTGTGAACCCATGAGTAACCATATGTTCATCAAACTTCCTGTACCACATTCTTGGTGATTGCTTGAGTCCATAGAGAGACTTCTTTAATAGACACACATACTCTTCCTTACCTGCTGCTATAAACCCCTTTGGCTGCTTCATGTAGATGCTTTCTTCTAAGTCTCCATGAAGGAAAGCAGTCTTTACATCCAACTGCTCCAATTCAAAATTATACCTTGCTGTTAGAGCTAATAGAATTCTGATTGATGCATGCTTCACTACTGGAGAGAATATCTCTGTAAAATCAATTCCTGGTTTTTGAGTAAAGCCCTTAGCTACCAATCTGGCTTTATATCTACGTTCCATCACCCCTGTAATTCCATCCTTTATCTTGTATAGCCATTTACATCCTATTATGCTTTTATTATCAGGCTTCTTAACCAGGTCCCACGTTTGATTTTTATCCAAAGACTCCATTTCTTCCCTCATTGCAGCCAACCACTTGTCCTTTTGAGCTGAGTTGACTGCTTCTTTAAATGTTACTGGCTCAATGGTGTCTTCATATTCTGCCACAGCAAAGGCAAAAGCTGATATGTCAGCTTGTTCCCTATACCTTGAGGGAGGGATTATCATTCTTCTCTGTCTATCTCTTGCAAGTTGGTAGTTGGTCACTTCTGGTGTGGTTACTGGTTGGACTTCATTTAACTCCCTATCTGTGGCATGTCCAACTTCAACCTTTCTTTCTCCGTCCAACTCCACCTCAATCTGACCATTCTCATTCTTGTGGCTGCTCATAACATCCTTATACATTTGATTCTCATTAAATGTAACATCTCTACTGAGAACCACTTTGGGACTTCCATTATCTACTCTCCACAGCCTATATCCTTTAACACCCTGTGGGTACCCAATCATCACACATTTGATGGCTCTGGGGTCAAGCTTGTCCTGCCTTACATGTGCAAAGGCCACAATCCCAAATGTCTTTAGTTGGCTGTAATCTGTTTCTTCTCCAGTCCACATGTACATGGGAGTTTTGTTGTCCAATGCAGTGGAAGGACTCCTGTTAATCAGAAAGACTGCAGTATTAACAGCTTCTCCCCAAAATTGCTTGGGCATACCTGATTGACTTAACATTGCTCGAACTTTGTTCAAAATGGTCCTGTTCATTCTTTCAGCAAGACCATTCTGCTGTGGATTTCCTGGAACTGTTAGATGCCTTGCTATACCATTCTCCTTGCAGAATTGATTGAACTTGTGATTGCAGAATTCCAATCCATTGTCTGTTCGTAGCTTCTTTACTTTGTTCTCAGTCTGAGTCTCAACTAGCACTTTCCATATCTTGAACTGATCCAGAGCCTCATCCTTTGATTTTAGCATATACACCCATACTCTTCTCGAGTAGTCATCAATCAAAGACAGAAAGTACTTTGCTCCCCCCAGTGTTTGAGTTCGAGCAGGCCCCCACAGATCTGCATGTATGTACTCAAGGACTCTTTGTGACTTGTGTGAACCTTTACCAAATTTGACCTTGTGTGACTTGGCTAAAACACAGTGCTCACAAAACTCCATGTCCTTGATTTTAAGCCCCCAAAATGCATTGATCTTCGACAGTTCTTGTAGGCCTTTTAGACTCATATGGCCTAATCTTTGATGCCACAGACTTATCTCCTTGGACTGTTCACTGCAGTTGCTGCTTATGCTATTGGCTTGACTATCAGTGTCAAGTACATAAATGTTGTTTGTCTTCCTTGTGCCTTGCATTACCACACAGACTCCATTTATGATTTTAATCTTGCCACTACCCAACTTTACTTTCAGTCCTTCCTGTTCTAAGGAACCCAAAGAGATTAAATTCCTTTTTAACTTGGGAATGTATCTCACATCATACAACATGAATTCAGACCCATCCCTTAACTTCAAACACATATTGCCAACCCCCTCAATACTGCATGGACTATCATCTCCCAACATAACAGGGCTCATTTTGGTTTGTTTAAAGTCTGTCAGTAGGTGCTTATTGGGGGTCATATGATGTGAACAGCCAGAGTCCAAAATCCATTCATCAATGAGAGGGTGGTGAGTACTAACCATTAAAACGTCTGAACTTTCATAGCCTTCAGAAGACTGATCATTGGTCTGAACATTCTGAGTTCTTGCCTGGGAGTCTTCTCTCTTCTTCCACTTATCAGGGGAGTCCTTGATCAGGTGGTTCTCAGATTGGCATACGAAGCATTTTTTCCTCCCTTTTGATTTTGATCTGGCACCTTGTTTCATCCCACCTCTTTTCTTGAATTCTCTTTTATCAGATCTTCCTCTCACATAGAGGCCCTCTGAGGCAGTATCTTTAGGGTCTGACTTCTTGTTGAGTTCTTTAGAATTGAGAACAGCTAGTACCTGCTCCATTGTAAGGCTTTCACGTCCATACATCAATGTATCTACAAAGTGCTCGTATGTAGATGGCAGTGATGTCAAGAAGATGATGGCTTTGTCTTCTTCATCTATACTGACTTCTATATTCTCCAAGTCCAACACCAGTTTGTTGAATTCATCAACATGGTCATCTAAAGATTTTCATGTTCCCATTTGGAACGCATGTAGTCTTTTCTTGAGAAACAGCCTGTTTGCTAGGGACTTGGTCATGTAAAGAGCTTCTAGTTTAAGCCTGACACCTGCAGCTGAAGTTTCTTTTGAGACTTCTCTCAATACTCGGTCACCAAGGGATAGAATGATTGCACTATGTGCCTTCTGCATCACCTGTTTCTTCTCTTTATCACTCAGAGTTTCTGGAAGACTGTCTTCTCCTTCTAATGCAGCATCAACGCCCTGATGAACCAACAGAGCTCTCATCTTTAGTCTCCAAAGGCTGAAATCGTTTTTGCCATCGAACTTCTCAAGATCAAATCTTGTGGACATCATCTTGTTGTTCATTTGTCACTTCACCTTGTGCAGCAATGTGTTTCAACGTACAGCTTGCAGACGGCCAGTCTCCGCCGTGGTGATGGAATTTCTGCACAATCTCCGCCGTAATGCCACGATCCTCCAACTTGGCTCTGATACCACTTGTAATGAAATGAAAATGAGAATATGAGAATATTATTGAACTTCAATGAATTGCCAAATGATTACATCTCAGCGGCTTTTATAGACTAATTTGGTAGCCTGAGATGGTTAACAACAATTAACCATAATAACTACCATATTGGCTAACTACCAGATTATTCCAACTGAATACACACTTGACTATTTGAGTTGTTACAACTAATATTGCTAACTACATAACAGCTTCAATGCGAGTATACTTGTTGATCACTTGATTACATGCACTTCATTTGGTAGTCAAAGTTTCAAAATTGTTCCAATTTGGTAGTTGGCATACCTTAATTGGTTGCTTCCGGTTTCGATGCCTATTTGGACAACTTTTTGATGACGTGGCAACCCGTTTTTATATTATACCCGGTTTTATCTACGTGGCAACCCGTTTTTTAAAATCACCCGGGGTTATAACCGGGTTTTCTAAAAACGACGTTATAAACCCGGGTGACTTCTTAATTTCATACGGCGTTATAAACCCGGGTGATTTTAAAAAACTGGTTACCACGTAGATAAAACCGGGTATAATATAAAAACGGGTAGCAACGTCAAAAAAAAATTTGTCCATGTAGACATCGGAACCGGAAGCAACCGGTTAAAAGGTACGCCAACTACCAAATTGGAACAATTTTGAAACTTTGACTACCAAATGTGCACAAAAAAAAGTTTTCTACATAAATGTGTACAAAGTCGAAAGTTCAAAGCTATTTGATGTCATTTTCCCATTTTTTAACATTAAAGTTGTAATAGTAAAATTGTGATTATTTAAATCAATCGTTACCAAATACCAATGATCCATGTATGCAGTGCCCGTCCTATCGTTTTTGAGGCCCGGGACAAATATTTAAAAAGAGCCCTCTATATATATAAGCAAAATTCGTATAAAAAATTTACAATTAAATAATATTGATTTTGTTGCACCATTATCAATGTCATGTCTTTAAAAACTTCTCAATTTGTCATGGCGTAAATGCGTAATGGTTTCACTGTGCTTCCCTGAATTTTTCCCGAATCCAAAAAAACCGAAAAAAATTTAATACTAACATCGTATATAAATTTGGAAAAAATTGCATACAATATTAAATTATATTTTTATTAGTAAATCGAGAAAAAAAAAGTTTAAATTTTAAATGATTCATAATATGTATAGTAAACATATGTGCAAAAAATAAATAACATCCCAAAAAAAATAAATACATATCTCATTAGTATTTTTAATAGTCGTACAATAAATAACAAAACCACGTGTTATACAAAAATAAAAAAACAAACTCATTGAAAAACAAAAGTACAAATATAGAATTCAATGGAGAAAAAAAAAAGTATAAATTTTAAACGATTCATAATATGTATAGTAAACATATGTGCAAAAAATAAATAACATCCCAAAAAAAATAAATACATATCTCATTAGTATTTTTAATAGTCGTACAATAAATAACAAAACCACGTGTTATACAAAAATAAAAAAACAAACTCATTGAAAAACAAAAGTACAAATATAGAATTCAATGGAGAAAAAAAAAAGTATAAATTTTAAACGATTCATAATATGTATAGTAAACATATGTGCAAAAAATAAATAACATCCCAAAAAAAATAAATACATATCTCATTAGTATTTTTAATAGTCGTACAATAAATAACAAAACCACGTGTTATACAAAAATAAAAAAACAAACTCATTGAAAAACAAAAGTACAAATATAGAATTTGATGGATAGTATATTGATATAAAGCAAATAGAAGATATTTGTAGATAAAAATCCAAGTGGTAGTGATAAGATATAAATAAAATAAAAATGCACACACTGGGGATCAATCCCATGCCATTGGAATTCCATGATAAAATGACTATCATTTGAACCAACACATTCTTTATGTCTTTTATTATGCAAAAAACATATAATCTAATACTGAACAGTTGGGTTATATTAACATATAGATTTTTTTGGGCCCCTTAAAATGAATTGGGTCTTAGGCGGTGACCCATGTACATCAGGCCCAGGGCGGGCCCTACATGTATGAAATTACTAAGATTTGATGACCCACGTTGAATTCTTTCATCAATCTTAGCAAACAATATATAGTTATAATTTATAGTCCAAAGAATGTGTGCATTTGAACGTATCCATACAATAGTAAATTTTATGATAATGTATAAATTTCTATATTTTTATAATATAAAATTTTATCAGAATATATTATTAACTTACTTTAAAATGTTACCCAACTGATAAACACCTTTGACAATTTAGGTGTGTGCGGAAGTAAGACTCGAACCATAAAATGGTAGAACCGGCTAGAATCGTAACAAACTGAACTGAAACTGACACCATATCATTTTAAATTAATTGATTTCTTGGTTTTGATCTGGATTGAATTTGTATTTTTCAATACAAAAATCAAGGAAATTAAACAAATAAACTGAACAAATCGGTTTGGTACATGATTATTAAGTGTACTGACTTTATTTATTCCATTTCTGTTTGGTATCTGCATTTTACACACCAGGTGTGATTTTCTACCATGAAAAACACTAGAATGGTAGTTTATATTAAGTTTCAAAAGGCCATTGTTATACGTACAAACTCATTTTCTTGATTTTTACTAATCATATAGCATTTCTCTCACATGTTTTTTTGTTAACGATGCCAAAACAAGTGATTAAACATTAATTTCCCTCTCATCTTAAGATGGAGTATATCCTTAGCAATTTAATGGGTGTACATTTAGAATCTCCCTTTCAAACTAAGTGTCCATATTTTCTTTTTAGTAATTCCAAATAAATGTTCACATACATAAATAAAAGGTAAATTTTATATGATTGTTATTATACCTTTTATTATGTGATGAAAAGAATTGACCTTTTAATAGTAATTAATAATTAAAATAAAAATATCATTTTATTAATTAAAAATTATACTCATTATTAGGGATGTAATTAAGCCGAGTCGAGTCCAAGCTCGAACTCAAACTCGACAATAAAACTCGAGCTCGATTTAGCCTTAATTTTGAGACTTGAGCTCGACTCGATAAACTACTCGATACTATCAAGCTCGGCTCGACTCATTTAAAGTCGGGATAAAAAAAACGAAATATAAATACAATATATTCAATCCAATTTTATCCCAACAACAAGCAAGAAAGATAAAAAAAAATAATCATGTAATGTTAAGTTTAGAATTGTGTAGTTTGATTGATGTAATAGTGATAAAAATATAATATTACAAAGTTGAACGGTAAAAATGTAAACATCTAAACTTAGGCTCGATTAGGCTCACGAGCCTATCGAGTAGATTATTTTAATACTCGAGTAGCTCGAGCTCGGCTCGATTAACTGCGAATCGCTTTCGAGTTTTCTACGAGTCAATCCTGAGTAGCTCATGAATTGTCTCTTCTAGTTTACATCCATATTCATCATTATTTCCAGAACTGTATGTTTTTTGTCTGCAGACCGGTACATGTAACTAACAAAATAATATAATTAAAAGATATCACACCATTTATTGTGCCATCATAAATATTGAGGCAAGAAAACATGCTACCACATTATCCATAGGGTCATTGACACATGTAATAATGGTGGTTTGACTGTTTGACCACATTAAAATCTTTTTTTGGGCCCTACATGATGAAAATGTAGTTTGACTCCATTGACTTATGTGGCACCCTATGGTTCCTTTCCTAATATAGACAAATATAGTTTAAAAGACAAAAATAAATTTGTTTGCACATTATAAATTAGTTATCGTATTTATTTAAAAAATATTATATAGTAAAATCTAAAGATCCATTTGCCTTGTAGTAAATTTTTTTTTTTTGGTTTTGTAATATTTTCATTTATCATAATCATAAAAATTGTATTTTCTTTTAGTGGTAATTTGTTAACATGCAAAATAAAGGTAATTGGGTTTAGAATCTTATGTGACGTTTGATTCACATATTTTGTCTTAATATCTGCATTCTTTCAAATGATTTGTATCATGCAGCATTTTCGTTATCAGGATTTCGTCAAACAAATTGTATTATTTTTTTGAAAAATTTTGCTAAACAGGGGATTATAATGTGACGTTTGGTTTGCGTAATGAAATTCAAAGAAATTGGAATTTAAATTTTAGTTATTAATATAGCTAATGGTGGAGATATAATTTTTTAGTATGGGTTAAAGATGTATGTTGAAATCTAATTCGTGTATGGATTGAAATTTAATTCATGTATGAGTTGAGAGAAATGTCAAATTCCTATAAACAGTGAAATTTGATGGAAAATACATAAACATTAACTTTTTACCTTAGTTATCAAAAATTTTAAACAAGCTAAAATTAAATTCCAATTTCATCGAATTCCATTTCACGAACCAAACACCACCTAAATGTAAATTCCAATAAATCACAGGAAATCCACGAACCAAACACTATCTTAGAGGGGGAGTAGGAGTTTTTAAATAACAAAGAATGATGAGATTTAAGAAATCTCAAAATTATAAATCCTTACTAAAATATGTGAAACAAACAGATTCTAAATGTGAATCCTAGGAAATTATCCGCAAACTAAACGTTCCTTAAAAGTGTGTAATGAAACATTTAGGTCTTATTTGTCTCGTTAAATGTATATTTTAAAAAACTAAAATACATATTTTTAGTATATAGTATGTTTATTGGTTGAGACGTTAAATTATGTTTGAGGTTGATTGAAGATATAAATAAAGAAATATTAGAAATATGAATATTTATATAAACAATTAGGAATCATGAATTCATCCGGCCATAGATTTTGATTTAGTTAAAAAAGGTTTTAATTCAATATTTTTGTAATCTAGTTTGGTTCGCTGGAATCTGACGGAATGGAATGGAACCTGTCAAAGGAATGGAATTTTGTAAGGAAGGGAATCTGTCTTAAGCCAAATACTATAGTTTGTTGAGGATGAGAAGACATGTTGTTAAAAGGATTGCTTTGAAGAAATGGAATTTAAATTCCTTCCATTTTGCTATAGAATGACCATTCCTTCAAAAGGGGAGATTTTTTTAAAAATGTGGAATGATCATTCCATTCCTTTGGACTACCAAACAACCCGTCAGAATGGAAAATCCATTCATTTTCCACCAGATTCCATCAGATTCCAGCGAACCAAACGCCTCATAAAAGTTCATACAAACTATAAATAAATGGGATAATTGCGCGAAAAACCCATAACTTGTCAGTTTTTCGTGATTAAAACCCCAAACCATTTTTCGTTGCATAGAAAACCCCGAACTAACTAAAAATCAGTAAATCAAGGTTTTATCCATGGTAACCGGTTGAAATCGGTTATTAATCCTACATGGACCGGTAAATAACCTAAGTTTTAGTTGTTGAAACTGGTTGCAAAGTATTACACATCACTTAAACACCCGTTGATAATTTTTTAATTGTAATTTTTAAACGGGAATATATCATCAACGGGGGTTTAAATGATGTGTAATACTTAGAAACCGGTTTTAACAATTAAAATTTATTCCACATAGGTTATTTACCGGTCCACGTAGGATTAATAACTGGTTTCAACCGGTTACCAATTGATAAAACCTTGATTTACCGATTTTTAGTTAGTTCGGGGTTTTTTATGCAACGAAAAATGATTTGGGGTTTTAATCACAAAAAGCTGACAAGTTTAGGGTTTTTTGCGCAGTTATCCCTAAATAAATTTCAATTCTTTTTTATATTTTATTTTGTGAGTTCAAATGGTGTGTGCCTAAAAGCGTGTTAAAATTGGCATGCTCTAACAACATCAAAATATTGTTCCAGGTAGGTTCAAATTAGAATCGGTTATGTTCGTTTCAATTCCTAGTTGTAGATTTAAAAAAAAAAAAAACCCGACTAGTTAAGTAGATATCGGAAGATTCTTAGGGGGCCTTTGGTTCGCAGATTTTTTTCTCTGGGATTTGCATTATGCAGCATTTGTATTTGTCAGGATTTTGTTAGAGAATTTGCATTATCATATAGAAAAAATTTGCTAATCTGAAAAATACATAGTAACTGGGATTTAAATCCTAGAGGGAATGCTGAGTTTTTAAATTACAAAGAAGGAAGGGATGATATGCCCGACACAGAGTGGATCGGCCGTGTATTTCCTGAACATGTAGGGAGGACTTAATATGTTGAAGATGTTGTTAAGCGGTGGAGGATAGGCAATGCTTTTAGCGGCCTGAGTGATGACAACGTTGTTAGGTTATCGTTGTTGCACATTTTATACCATAGTTTATTGGGGTGTGAATATAAATTAAAAGTCTGGGTAGCTGTTCTCCACCAACTTGACGATTTGTGGGCGTTCAACGCATTCCCGTGGGGGTCATTTGTGTGAAGCTTCACTTAATTACAGTCATTTGTACAATTCTTTAGGCGGGAAGCGATGAGAACAACTTAAGAAAAGTGTCATGATCGACAGGGAAATGGTCCAAGTATACGTTACGTTGCAAGGGTTAGTTAATGTGAGTGTTGAAGGTATGTTATGACGTAGTTACACAATGTTTACTTTTGTGTTTATCGTAATTGTATAGTTTATACTAACACGTATAACTTAATTTTGTTAATTTAGTGTTGGGTATACGATATATTTCCTCAAATCAAATATGATTTTCGTCATGCTCAGTCGATACCCGTTCGTATGGGTATGAAGAGGCCAAAGAAAAGACACGGTGTTGATTCTACCCTCGGGTTTTTTTTTGCCAATACCACCTTGGTAAGTTATATTGTATATTTGGTTATATTTATGTATGCACAATTTATATTGAGATATAATGGTTTATAACTCAAGTATATATTGTAAAAATTTTTCCTTACAAGCACATGGATGTTTTGGTATGTTCAATAAAATCAATAATATTAGAGGATGTTTTTTTATTTTCCTTACAAGCACATGGAGCAGTGACCGCTGAACCGTTCAGGACCGATGGTGCAGGTCCATTAGGGTCCTAATACTTGGTATATTTTATAGAAACTTCAATACTATGCTTGAAAATTTTTGCACACAATCTTATTGGTCGTATTTACTTGTTTCTATTACGATGATCATTTGAGCTTTTTCTTTAATAAACATAAAAAGCACAAGTACTCAAACTCTGTAACTTTTTTGCTAGAAGTTCAACATGGTTAATGAATTTGTAAAAGAAAACGATTAGTTGACTTGAAAACTATATGCAAATGTGCTATTTTTCTTATTAATGTCTAAGATAGCAACTAGTGTAATATCCGTGCGATGCACCCGTTATTGATCATAATAAATTTACAATTACAATTATAACGATTTTAAAGTTAAGTAATGTTATTCTTATGTACAAACTTAATTTTATAATTTTTGTGTATAAAAAAGGTTTTTTTGTTGTGATGAGAGTTTTAGTAATTACTATTTTAGAATGTGTTCTATATTTATATGTATAGAATGTTGCAATAACTAACAAAGTTTTATATCAAGCCGAACTGCCGAAGATAAAAATAGTTAAATTTCAAAGTAAATATTAGTTAAGGTTAAAAACAATATTAAATGTAAATTCATAACCATCAAGTCAAAAATTATGGTTTTACTACTGTTCCAAAGATGCGTATTCCAAAAAAAAAAAGATATCTATTCACACATTCTTATACACTTAATGTGATGTGTACCCCTTATGATTTGATTGAAATCGTTTAACTTTATAAGTTTTTAGACTAAGAATCATAACACATACATAAAAACTAACATTGAAAATGGAGGAATGTTTTCATTCCCTTTTCATATATTGATTCTTTCCATTTTGACAATAAAATGAGAGAAATGAAATTTTAATATCAATTCTTCACTAATTTCCATTAAGAAATAAGACAATTATCACATGATAAAAAAAAACTATTAAACATAATGTGATTCCATTATTTCAATTCTATCGTATTAACCAACGTATTTTCATATTTTTTAGGTTTTCGTCCCTCCATGTTATTTTTTTTCCAGAAAAGTTTTCAAGTTAAATTTTTTTCTTATTAGTTAAGTGAAATTTGACTATTAATATCGGGCTCTAATAGTCAAATTTCACAAAATCAAGAAAAAAAAAATTAAATTATGGACTTTTCTGTAAAAAAATAACATGAAGATACGAAAACACAAAAATCGTGAAAACATGTTGGGTTTTTTTTTTTCATAATAAACCAAAAAAAAAAAAAATTCCTATTTTCTTGTCTGAGTTGTGACATAATATGTGAACAGTGAAGTGATACCGTGATATTCATGTTTTACATTCTACAAATACTGTTGGAAACGTTTATTAAATTAACTATTATTTATGTGTCTAAGTTATAACTCGGATGGAATAAAAAATCATATTTTAATCATAGTTTATTTCCTAATTTTAAAAATTATTAAATTATTGAAATAACAACAATATTATTATAAAATTTTAGAAATGTATGTGTAAAAACTCTCAAGTTGGATATTTTTTATATTAAAACCTCCAACAATTTTAATTGAATATGATCATGAGTTGCAAGTCATTTAAAAACCTAAATTTAAGGTGTTTTAGTCGGTTAATGGTTTTTTATGCAATAAAAAATAGTTGAAGGTTTTAATTGCTAAAATTGTCCAAATTAAAGAATTTTTAACGCAAATTTCCCTTATTTACATGTATTATATAATAATACTAATAATAACAATAACAATAATAATAATAATAATAATAATAATATATTTATTAGAACTTATTATAACAAAACAAGTGAACGTAGTCAAACGTTCATGAACATAAATGAATAAACAATGTTTATGTTAATATTTATTCATTCAATTGAAAAAGGGGTTTATTATGGAAAAAACAACACGTTTTCATGTTTTTTTTTGCGTTTTCGTCTCTCCATTGTATTTTTTTTTCCATAAAAGTCCTCAAGTTAATTTTTTTTTCTTTTTGATTTTGCGAAATTTGGGCAATAGAACCCGGTTTTTCAATTTTTAAAAACTTGGTTCACTAATTATAATCTCGAGGGGGGGGGGGGGGTTCCAATGTCCAATTTTCACTAAATCAAAAATAAACATTTAACTTGAGAACTTTTATGGAAAAAAATAATATGGAGGGACACACGCATAAAACGTGAAAACATGTTGGTTTGTTTTCATAATAAACCCTTAAAAAAATATTTTGGTTCATATTTGCTCGTTTAATAAAATGAACAAAAAGAAACGAACTTTTACCGATTGAATATTGTTCATTTAAACCACTAGCTGAGTAGCTAAGACCGAATTGAATCATCATTGAAAAATCTAAAAAGGAACCGGACAATATGAAACCTGATCTGGTTTAATTCGACTCAGTCTGCTTCTTCGATTTCATTAATTTTTTTTTTCAAGTTTTACACAAACAAAATCTAAAAATAAACCATCGAAACTAAAAAATCAAATCGAAACCATATCCAGAACCATATGACATCAACAAGTTAAGGTTGGATCGGATTATATTTTCATTCTTTCATTTTACATTTAAGTTCTCACTTTTACATACCTCTATTTAAAATTTTAAAAAATGTGTGACATGAAATATATATATTGTTGAGAAGCTTTTTATAATTCATTCTTTAGATTATTGGTTTTTATTTTATTTTTCTATTTTAATAACGATTTCATTTGTTTTGTATTTTTTTTAAGCATAAATTTTATTTTTATTGAATTTAAGCAATAATTAAATTTATTATTGTTAAACTTACAAATATACAATAGGTTTTATGAACGAAGAATAAAAATTTTTAGAAATATAAAAGATTAAATTAAAAACCGAAATCCAAACCGATAAACCAACGTCCAAACTAAAAAACTAAAACCGAAAAAACCAAATGGTTTGGTTTCTAAAATGCAAAAACCGAAACTTTTGGTTTTTAAAGAAACCGTTCCAAACCCATTTTACTCACCCCTACAATAATATTGTAGAAAAGTAGAATTGAGAAAACCAAATGAATTGTATTTCATGATCTGACCTTGAACGATTACATTATATCTTATTTATAAAGGTGGTGGTTAACAGTAGCTAACCAACTAAACTAACTAACATACATCAGAGTTATTCTAACTGATTATTAACTCCCTAACTGAACATTAACAGAACTTGTTAATCACTAACTACATACTTCATTCTCCACCTTGATTACAAGTACTGTAATACATGAGCATCTTCCAAACACCACTGAAACTTTGAACCCGGTAAAACTTTTGTTAGCATATCTGCTGTATTTTCATCAGTATGAACCTTTCTTACACTCACTTCTTTATTGCTGATAACTTCTCTAATAAAGTGCAGCTTCACATTAATATGCTTGGACCTTTCATGATGTGTTGGATTCTTTGATAAGTAGATGGCACTTTGGTTATCACACAACACAACTGTTTCTTTAACTTGAATTCCAAGCTCAGCTACTGCTCCTTTCAACCAGATAGCCTCCTTCACTGCTTCTGTTAATGCAATGTATTCTGCCTCTGTAGAAGACAATGCCACCACATGCTGTAGAGAAGACTTCCAGCTGACTGTGCATCCTTTTACTTTAACAAATATCCACTTATGGATTTGAACTTATCCAGATCTTTTGCGAAGTCTGAATCTGTATATCCCTGAATTACTTGATCCATGCTTGTATCTGCCCTAAAAATCAGTCCAGTATCTTGAGTCCCTTTCAAATATCTCAAGATCCATTTCACTGCCTTCCAACGTTCTTTACCTGGACTGGACAAAAATCTACTGACCAAGCTTACTGCATAGGCCAAATCAGGCCTAGTTCCCACCATCAAATACATGAGACTTCCTACAGCTTGTGCATAGGGGACTGAATCCATTTCTTCTATCTCCTGTTCTGCCTGTGGACTGTCCCTCATTGACAATTTGAACTGCATTCCTAATGGTGTATTAACAGACTTAGCATGCTCCATAGCAAATCTACTTAGGACCTTTTTAATATATCCACTCTGAGATAGCTTTAATACTCTTCTGTTCCTGTTTCTTGTTATTTCCATTCCCAATATCTTTTTAGCATCACCAAGCTCCTTCATATCAAACTTCAACCTGAGTAACTCTTTTTTTTTCAGCATCTCATTCTTCTCTTCACATGCAAGTAACATATAATCTACATACAATAGTAGATATATAAACTTCCCTGTCTTGTATTCCTTATAATACACACAATTATCATAAGAGCTTCTTGAAAACCCATGAGTTGTTATATGATCATCAAACTTGATATACCATCTTCTAGGCGACTGGTTCAACCCATAAAGTGACTTCTTCATTTGGTGAACATGGTCTTCCTTTCCTGGCACTACAAAACCTTTAGGCTGACTCATATATATTGTCTCTTCTAAGTCCCCATGTAAGAAAGCTGTTTTTACATCTAGATGTTCTAACTCATAATCTGACCTTGCTACTAAGGCTAGTAGAATTCTGATAGATGCATGTTTCACTACAGGGGAAAATATTTCAGTGAAATCTATACCAGGTTTTTGAGTGAACCCCTTGGCTACAAGCCTTGCCTTGAACCTTGGTCCTTCTGTGTCTGTCATTCCTTCTTTAACCTTGTACAACCATTTACACCCCACAACATTCTGTCCCTTTGGTTTTACTACCAAATTCCTGGTCTGATTCTTATACAGTGATTCCATCTCTTCTTCCATAGCTTCTAACCACTTTTCTCTCTGTGGTGAACTGTTGGCTACCTTAAAACTGAGAGGCTCCACTGTGTCTTCAAATTCTGCTACTGCTAGAGCAAAGGCTGTCACATCTGTCTGTTCTCTATACCTGGCAGGAGGCACAATGTGTCTCCTCTGTCTATCTCTTGTAAGCTGATAATCTGTAAGGGACTGTTCTTGAGGTGCACTTCCTCCTTCTACTGGAACTGTGGTTTGTTGAGGTGGTGTACTACATCTTCTTGTACCTCCTAACTCCACCTCAATTTGTGTTGTTGTTGCTATTGGATCATTCAGACTGCTACCCATGACATCTTTGTACATCAGCTTCTCATTAAAAGTGACATCTCTGCTCATTATAACTTTTGGCCTTCCTCCATCTACTCTCCATAGTCTATAGCCTTTGACTCCCTATGGATAGCCTATCATTACACACTTGATAGCTCTAGGCTCTAACTTGTCTTGTTTTACATGTGCATAGCCAATACTGCCAAATATTCTGAGGTTGCTATAATCAGTCTCTTCTCCCCCTGACCACATATACATTGGAGTCTTGTTTTCAATTGCTGTTGAAGGGCTTCTGTTTACAAGATACACTGCAGTTGTAACAGCCTCTCCCCAAAACTGCTTAGGCATTCCAGATTGGTTCAGCATTGCTCTGACCTTGTTGAGTAATGTTCTGTTCATTCTCTCAACTAGCCCATTTTGCTGCGGATTGCCAGGCACTGTTAAATGTCTTGCAATTCCATGTTCTTCACAGTACTGCTTGAATTCCAGACTACAAAACTCCAAGCCATTATCAGTTCTCAACTTCTTGACTTTTGCATCTGTTTGAGTTTCCACCAGTGACTTCCAAACTTTGAATTTACCCAGAGCTTCTTCTTTGGTCTTCAATAGGTACACCCAAACTCTTCTAGAGTAATCATCTACCAGAGACAAAAAATATCTAGCACCTCCAAGGGTCTGAGTTCTTGCAGGTCCCCAAAGGTCTGCATGTATATATTCCAGCACCCTCTTTGACTTATGACTGCCAGAGCCAAATTTGATTTTATGTGACTTAGCCAAGACACAGTGTTCACGAAAATCTAAATCATTGACTTTCAAGCTTCCAAATGCACTAATTTTTTACAATTCTTTTAGACCTTGTACACTCATGTGTCCTAACCTTTGATGCCACATATTAACTCCTTCTTTGACTTGTACTTCTTTACTGGACCCAACAGTGTTTACCTCTTCTTTACAATCAAGGGTGTAGATATTGTTGTTTCTTCTTGTGCCTTGCAAGATCACTCTAATGCCAGTTATTATTTTAACTTTGCCATCACCCATTTTCACCTTCAATCCTTCTTGCTCCAGACAGCCAATCGAAATTAAATTCCTCTTGAGTTTAGGAATGTACCTCACTTGATTCAGGACAAACTCTGATCCGTCATTGAGTTTGATTCTGATGTTGCCAAGTCCTTCAACCTTGCATGAACTGTCATCTCGTGCCCAGATTTGCCTGTTTATAATCAATGAACAGGTGCTTGTTTGGTGACATGTGACGGGAACAACCTGAGTCCAGTATCCATTCATCGAGAAGTGGATGAGAAGTGACCATCAACACTTCTGAACTGTCATATCCCTCTTGATCATCAGTTTGCACATTCTGATTTCTGGATTGGTTGTCATCTTTCTTTTTCCACTTATTATTAGGGCAGTCTTTTATGAGGTGTGACTCTGATTGGCATGCAAAGCATTTCTTCCTTGCCTTTGATTTTGATCTTGAACTAGATCTGTTGTTTCCCTTCTTCTTGAACTCCCTCTTCTCTGATCTGCCTCTTACAAACAACCCTTCTGCTGCAGTTTCTTTTGGATCAGACTTTTTCTTGAGTTCTTTTGAGTTTATTGCAGCAAGGACCTCATCCATTGTTAAACTTTCTCTACCATACATGAGTGTGTCTACAAAGTGTTCATATTGGGTTGGCAAAGATGTCAAGAAGATGATGGCTCTGTCCTCCTCTTCCACATTGACTTCTATATTCTCCAAATCCAACACCAATTTGTTGAATTCATCAACATGGTCTTCAAGGGTCTTGTTTGTCCCCATCTGGAACGTGTACAGGCGTTTCTTTAAGTACAACCGATTTGCTAGAGACTTTGTCGTGTATAAGGCTTCAAGTTTAAGCCATACACCAGCAGCTGTCGTTTCTTTTGAGACTTTTCTTAGCACCCGATCACCTAAGGACAGTATGATGGCACTGTGTGCCTTCTGCATCATCTGTCTCTTTTCTTTGTCACTTAGAGTGTTAGGGAGGTTGTCTTCTCCTTCTAGAGCATCATCAACTCCTTGGTGAACTAGTAAGGCTCTCATCTTCAACCTCCATAGGCTGAAATCATTTTTGCCATCAAATTTTTCTAGATCAAATCTTGTGGACACCATTCTTAAGTTTCTTCAATCACGTTTCCTTTGGTACTGCAACACTGATCCTTGACTTCTTCTTTTGCAATATGCGCAGATTGCTTCCTCTTCGTCAAAGATGGCCACCCACTCCTGCTGTGTATCTCCTCTTACAGAACGGTGGCTCTGATACCACTTGTAGAAAAGTAGAATTGAGAAAACCAAATGAATTGTATTTCATGATCTGACCTTGAACGATTACATTTTCTCTTATTTATAAAGGTGGTGGTTAACAGTAGCTAACCAACTAAACTAACTAACATACATCAGAGTTATTCTAACTGATTATTAACTCCCTAACTGAACATTAACAGAACTTGTTAATCACTAACTACATACTTCAAATATGATATGATTCAACCCTTATAATTACATTGATATCTAGACTAACAAACTTCACGAATATATGTCACGGCTAAGTTTATTTGAGGATATCAATAAAAATAAAAACTAGATTCAATAACATCAATCTGATTCAAGGTCGTTAACAAGGATTCAACCAAGATATCAAACTAAATAATGTGAAATTGAAATATTTTCCCTCGTTACGATCATTTGGAATTCGACGTGATGATGATGATTGAAGCTTCGAACCTCGTGAAATTATTCGAGTTCCCGAGATCTGAAGCCAAGTTGAATCGGTGGTAGTGAAGAGTCCACGAGATGGTGATGATGGTAGTCGGTGAATAGCTTTAAATGAATCCTGTTAACTGTAATAATAGTCGTGCAATTATTGTTGGAATCTCAAATAGATCACGTCTAGAACGATAATATCAGTGTTTACCAACTGGAACGATAATCATCGTCATCTTCATCGCAATGCATGTTTATCTCATGATCTAGAATTCATAAGTAATAAGTATCAAGTGTTTACTTACTAGAATGATAATCAACGTCGTCTTCATTGCATTGCATGTTTTCATTTACGTGGTTACCATCTGCTACATCTTTAAGATGATTTCTATTTTATGCATCATCGTCACTTTGCTTACTCTATTTGTATCGTCGTCAACATCATTTGGATTGTCGTTTGTATCGTCAGTAACATCATTTAGATTGATGTTTGATACTGATGCCATTTGTGTATGATTAGTTCCAGTAACAATGATTTGATTAAATTGTAGTCATTGATGATTGAAACGGTAGATACTTAATTTCGTAAAAAATGACAGAATATTTACCATAAATGTTGTTACATGATTATAGAAATGATATTGTTCAGCAATTGATAAATATCAAATTGGCAAATTAAAGTTGTCGTAATTATCTAATTTCAGTTAAACATTTTTAATCAATGACTAATATACCCATGAGTATATTTTAGAAAGGAATACCACACTACATAATGTGATTGTTTCTCTTCTTTTATCACTTTAAGTTCCTTCTCACCCGATCCTATAGACACACACACACACACACATATATATATATACATACAAGAGTGGGTTCAATGAAGAACTTTTATGCACCAAAAAACCTTGGAGAACCACAATGCATCACTAGAAAATCGTAATGCATCACGTAGAAATCGATGCACCATGCGAGAATTTGATGCATCACCTGGAAATAATGATGCATCACGGTGGAATTGTGATGCATTTATAGTGGTGCATGGAGGTTTTTCAAGGTTTTTCGATGAATATAGGTTCTCCATTGAACCCGCATCTCTCTCTCTCTCTCTCTCTCTCTCTCTATATATATATATATATATATATATATATATATATATATATATATATATATATATATATATATAGAATATGGTTCGTGTGAATACCTACAAAATGCAGAGTAACGTGAGTACCTGTGAATACACGAGTTTCAGATGTGAACACGCTCCGAAAAAAAGTTATTTTTACAATTTTTTTTCATTTTCATTTATATACAAATAATATAAGCCTATTTGTAAAAGAATTACACACATTCACAAATCCTAGCCTTTTAAAACTCATGTGAACGTGAAAAAATTCATGTGAACATGCTTAGTGTGAACATACGTTCACAACAGTGCAGTTCATGTGAACATTGTAACATCCGGAATCTAGCAGCAGGTACGTGTAATTTATTTATTGGCTTTAAGAGTCGCCTCAATGAGTTGGTAAATTTTGATTGATAAATTGCACGTGAGTCAGTAAAGTAGATTGTTATTACGTGTAATTTTAATCGGTTGAGATAATAACCGGTCTAGTAGTAATTGAGAATTTGGGGTTGTTTTAATGAGTTAATTGACATTCTAAACCCAAGTCATTAATTTGAGATTAATTGAGTTAACGGGTGCTTACCCAGTGATTAATGAGTACCGTACCCGTTTTAATTGAGTTCGGGACCGGAAACGTATATATATCACGTTATTAGTTTCCTTCTTCCATTCTTCACCAAAAACTCAGATTGTGTGAGTGTGTGTGCTTGTATCCAGCTGAGAAATAGGGAGGGGATCAGATTGAAGAAGTCCAGAAGCAACCAAAGTAAGGAGCAGCATCACCATCATCATCCCTTTCAACTTGGAGCTCAAATTCGAGAAGGAAAGAACGTGTTAAGGTTAGTAATTCACGTTCAATTCAGTTAGAATGATGTGTTAAGTAATTAGTAGGTGTTGGGGTTGAATTATAACCCCTCAGAAGTGTAAAAACGGGTTAAATTATGATTCCCGTAGCTGTATGAAAAACAGAGCATGAACTGCTCTGTTCGTCGCCGCATCGCGGCCGAACTCCCCTGGTCGCGCCCGCGATCAGGGTGAGGCGGTTAAGGGTGGTCGCTGGTAGTGGAACGCGACCGAGTCGTTAGTCGCGGGTCGGACGAGCACGGGCGTGCTCAGGTGAGCCCGGCCGCGACGAGAGGGGCAGCGCGGAGTCATCGCGTCCGAGATGACTGGCCGCGACGAGGAGCCCGCGACCACGATCACGGCCGCGCTCCTGGCCGCGCTCGTGTGTCTTGGCTTGTTGATTCATGTTGAGCTAGGGAGTCTAGTAGTGTAGTCGTTATGAGTTCCGTAGCTAGTCGTTACAGTGTAGTTGTATTTATTGTTGCCAGGGTTCGTAGCTAGACCTGGGACTTGTAGATACTGTCGTTGATAGCGGGACTGTAGTCGTGCTTCAGGTGAGTTACTTACTTGTTGTTTATTATCCGGGTCCGATGTGGATCCTTTTACACGTTGACATTGTTAGCACAGAGCAGAGTTCGTGGATCACGCGTATAGTCGTTGATACGCAGAGTAGAGGCCTGTTGGGTCATTCCCAACTCAGTGGACCTGACAACCCACTACTTTGTGGAGTGGGCTATGCAGGCTGTGCCGGGTCGCTCCCGATGAGGCGTCGGGCCGTTGATGCCGGCCGCATGTAGAGTTGTTTACCAGTTGTTACGTTGTGCTAACTATTTTATAAACTGTTTTAAAGTTGATTATAGTAACTCACCAGCTTTCCGCTGACTGTTGTTTTAACCGTGGATCTCAGGTACGAGGACTGAGGCTAGGGATACTGCGGGCAGTAGCCGAGACCCGCCACGTGGACAGTAGTTAGTGACTACTTTTGTAAGTAGTCTTGTTATTTTGCGGTTTGGCTTATGAGCCAATGACTTTTGGATGACTGTAACCTATACTTACGTTGTGGTTGACTGACATTACCGACGGGGGTTGGTTCCCGTCCCGTGTTGCTTTATGCTTGATGATAATGCTGGTAGTAATTAGCTGTTTAACCCTTGATGATGTTGTCTATGATTGGATGACGTGGACTATGAGTCCCATGTGGCATTAGACGTAAAAGTAGGGTGTTACAGCTTGGTATCAGAGCATTAGTTTAAGGTTTAAGTATCATTAGTGATGCTTAGGCTTAAACCAGTGTCTAGATCCTTGGGCTTGATCTCTGATGAGTAGGTCTAAGAAATTGTAGAATCATATTATTGTCGTTATAGTAATGTTGTTTACATTATGCAGAGATTCTATGACAGACGAGCAGAGACCCGAGGGTCCCACTGGGGGACGGGTATCAGACGAGGAGTTTGCCCGACGACTACAGGAGGCCTACGAGAAAGGCCGTGCTGAGGGTATTCAGTCCCAGACCCAGAGTTCAGGCGGAGGTAGAGATTCAGGAGCTGGTTCATCGCGAGCGGCAGGCAAGGGGTGTAAATATAAGGAGTTCCTTGCTGCACACCCGCCAGAGTATCACGGCGAGCCCGGGGCCGTGAAGGCCATGTACTGGTTGCAGGATATGGAGATGGCTTTCCGTATCACAGGATGCCACCCTGATCAGATGACGACTTTTGCTAGTGCCCAGTTACGGACTAGCGCTCAGCAGTGGTGGCGTACGATTAGAGATATGATGGGAGACGGACCAGCCTATGAGATGACCTGGAGCCAGTTTAGGGCTCGTTTCGAGGAGCAATACTGTCCTGAGGACCGCAGGGCTCAGCTGGAGATTGATTTCCTGACGTTATTTCAGGGACAGCGATCGGTTGATGAGTACGAGAAGATTTTCATCGATTTGAGTTTGTTCGCGCCGATTCAGATTAGTACCAGAGTCACGGAAGATTAATCGGTTTCTGATGGGATTGCGTAAGGAGATTCGAGAGTTTATTGATACCGGTTACATTCCGACATATGCCAGGGCAGTCGAGTTAGCTCGTAGACGAGAGAGCGAGTTATCTCGTAGAGATCCAGTGGTCGAGCAGCCACGAGTCACTCAGTCGGCTGGACAGGGAGGTGGTTTTGACAGAGGTAGAGATAGAGATCGGGACAGAGATAGTCGTCCCAGTCAGTTTCAGCCTAGAGGCGACGACCGTCGACGCGCAGAGTCTGAGGGAGGAGATAGGCACAGAGATAGGTCTTCTCAGAGATCAGATCGCAGGCCCGATGACAGGGGCAGTCGTTTTGCAGGGTTCGAGCAGAGGGGAGGAGCGTCGAGTTCGGGGTCGGCTACTAGAGAGCGGTTCTGCAGGAGATGCCGCCAGAGGCACACCGGGGAGTGTGATCCCCGCCATGTGCGTTGCTTCCGTTGTGGTCAGCCCGACCACACCCAGACAGGATGTACTTCGAGAGACCCGCTATGTTTTAATTGCAGGCGGCCTGGTCATCAGTCCAGAGATTGTACAGCTCCGCGGCAGGGGGATACGAGACCGCCGACCCAGGGTCAGAGTTCTGTTGGCTCTTCAGCGCGCAGAGATACTGTCCCGCCAGCCAGAGGCCGAGTTTTTCAGCTGACAGCGGAGGAGGCTCGAGATACAGCCGACGTGGTTTCGGGTACGTTCATTTTAAATGGTCATAGTGCCCGAGTGTTGTTCGATTCCGGAGCGAACCGTTCTTTTGTTTCGCTTGCCTTTACTGCATATTTTACTGCTTTGCCTGTTGAGTTGTCAGAGCCATTGGTCATAGAGCTTGCTGATGGCAGTGCTTCTGTAGTTAGGCATATTTATGCCCAGTGTATATTAGGGATAGACGACTATCCATTTAGGATCGATTTGTTGCCTATAGAGATCGGTAGTTTTGATGCCATTGTAGGTATGGATTGGTTAGCTTCTCAGCGTGCTGATATTGCGTGTTCCAAAAAGATCATTCGGCTACCGGTTTCTGCGGATCGTGTTATTACGGTGTACGGAGAGCGCAGTAGGGGCAGTGTTGGCCTCATTTCTGCGATTCAGGCTAGTCGTTGTTTAGCCAAGGGTTGTTCCTCCTTCCTAGCATATGTAGTTGATGCGAAGAAGGAGAAACAGAGTATAGAGACCGTTGATGTCGTTTCTGAGTTCCCCGATGTGTTTCCCGAGGAGCTACCTGGTTTGCCACCGGACAGACAGGTAGAGTTTCGTATAGAATTGGTGCCAGGTGCAACTCCCATTGCACGCGCACCTTATCGTTTGGCTCCTACAGAGATGAGGGAGCTGATGAGTCAGTTACAGGAGTTGTTGGACCGTGGCTTCATTCGACCGAGTACTTCACCATGGGGTGCTCCGGTCCTATTTGTAAAGAAGAAAGATGGGTCGATGAGGATGTGTATAGACTATCGTGAGCTTAATAAGGTAACGGTAAAGAACCGTTATCCTCTTCCGCGGATAGATGATTTGTTCGACCAGTTGCAGGGAGCCAGCGTGTTTTCGAAGATCGACTTGCGCTCGGGATACCATCAGCTGAAGGTTTATGAGCAGGATACAGCGAAGACAGCATTCAGGACCCGATATGGCCATTATGAGTTCCTGGTTATGCCATTCGGGCTAACCAATGCCCCAGCAGCCTTTATGGACCTGATGAATAGGGTCTGCCGTCCGTATCTTGATCAGTTTGTCATAGTGTTCATAGATGACATCCTGATATATTCTCGATCAGTAGAGGAGCATGCGGCACACCTGCGAGAGATTTTAAGTGTGTTACGGCGAGAGAAGCTATATGCGAAGTTCTCCAAATGTGAGTTCTGGCTTCGAGAAGTTCAGTTCCTAGGCCACGTCGTTAGCGGCGAGGGCGTTTCTGTAGACCCAGCCAAGATAGAGGCCATTATGAGCTGGGAGAGACCCCGGAGTGTAGCAGAGATTCGCAGTTTCCTGGGATTAGCAGGATATTATCGACGATTTATCCAGGACTTCGCTTTGATTGCTGTGTCGTTGACCCGTTTGACTCGTCAGTCAGTTCCGTTTGAGTGGACCGAAGATCAGGAGTTCGTGTTTGAGGAGCTGAAGCGTCGATTGTGTCAGGCTCCAGTGTTAGCCCTACCTGAAGGCACCAGTGATTTTGTCGTATATACTGATGCTTCGGGGACGGGGTTGGGATGTGTATTAATGCAGAGGGGCCGAGTGATTGCTTATGCTTCTCGCCAGTTGAAGGACTACGAGAAGAATTATTCGACCCATGATTTAGAGTTGACGGCTATCGTGTTTGCGCTGAAGATTTGGCGCCATTATCTGTACGGAGTTCCGTTTACTTTGTTCACCGATCATAAGAGTCTCCAGTATTTGTTCAGCCAGCGTGAGCTGAATATGCGCCAGAGACGGGGACTAGAGTTGATCAAGGATTACGATTGCGACATTCAGTACCACCCGGGTAAGGCGAATGTGGTGGCGGACGCGCTCAGTCGAAAGGGGCGCGAATCTTCGAGCCGAGCCCGTAATTACAGGGTCGAGGTGACATCTACCCTGATAGAGAGGCTTCGAGAGGCGCAGGCCATTGGGATGCGTGCAGAGAACCACCGGAGGGAGCACATTTTGGGTCAGTCACAGGAGTTCGAGACTGACTCTCGAGGGTTGTATGTGAGACAGGGTCGAGTTTGGGTTCCTAGGGCCGGTGATGCACGACAGTTGATCTTGGAGGATTCTCATAAGTCTCGCCTTGTTATTCATCCTGGTAGTACGAAGATGTATCAGGATCTCCGTACGTTATATTGGTGGCCCGGCATGAAACGGGATATAGCTGAGTTCGTCGAGCGTTGTCTGACTTGCCTGCAGGTGAAGGCCGAGCACCAGAAGCCCCATGGCCGCTTACAACCGTTAGAGATTCCTCAGTGGAGTTGGGAGCATATCACGATGGACTTCGTTACGAAGTTACCGCGGACTCCACGTGGATATGATGCGATATGGGTAATAGTAGACCGGCTTACGAAGACAGCGCATTTTCTGCCGATCCGGGAAACTTATACGTTGGAGCAGCTCGCCCGAGTTTATTTGTATGAGATTGTCTCCCGACATGGAGTTCCAGCCTCGATAGTTTCCGATAGAGATGCCCGATTCACGTCCACCTTCTGGCAAAGCTTACAGCGAGCGTTGGGTACTCGAGTGCAGATGAGTACTGCTTATCATCCCCAGTCGGACGGCCAGTCTGAGCGTACGATCCAGACGATGGAGGATATGTTACGAGCTTGTGTGGTGGATTTTAGTGGTAGTTGGGATTCGCATTTGCCGTTAGTTGAATTTGCTTATAATAACAGCTACCACTCCAGTATTAAGATGCCTCCGTTCGAAGCGTTTTATGGTCGTAAATGTCGTACTCCGGTATGTTGGACCGAGGTGGGAGAGAAAGAGATTATAGGTCCCGAGATCATTCAGCAGACTAGTGAGAAGATAGCAGTGGTCAGAGAGAGATTACAGGTAGCTCAGAGTCGACAGAAGTGCTATGCCGATAAGAGGACCAAAGAGTTAGAGTTTGATGTGGGTGAGTGGGTACTACTGAAGGTATCCCCGTGGAAAGGCGTGATTCGATTCCGGAAACGAGGTAAGCTCAGTCCGAGATTCATTGGGCCGTTCTGTATAGTCGAGCGGGTGGGCACGCAGGCTTACCGATTAGAGTTGCCTCCAGAGTTGCGTGGAGTACATCCTACCTTCCATGTTAGTTACCTGCGGCGATGTTTGGCCCCACATGAGAAAACAGTTCCCATATCCGAGATCGAGGTGGACGAGCAGCTGAGGTACGTTGAACACCCCGAGTCGATTCTAGATCGCAAGGTGAAAAAGTTGCGGAAGAAGGAAATCCCGCTAGTGTTAGTACAGTGGCGGTATCATAAGGGTTCCAGCGCTACCTGGGAACCCGAGGCGGACATGCGACAGCGGTATCCGCATCTATTCACCTGAGTTGAGATCCCGAGGACGGGATCAGTTCTAGAGGGGAGGATTTGTAACATCCGGAATCTAGCAGCAGGTACGTGTAATTTATTTATTGGCTTTAAGAGTCGCCTCAATGAGTTGGTAAATTTTGATTGATAAATTGCACGTGAGTCAGTAAAGTAGATTGCTATTACGTGTAATTTTAATCGGTTGAGATAATAACCGGTCTAGTAGTAATTGAGAATTTGGGGTTGTTTTAATGAGTTAATTGACATTCTAAACCCAAGTCATTAATTTGAGATTAATTGGGTTAACGGGTGCTTACCCAGTGATTAATGAGTACCGTACCCGTTTTAATTGAGTTCGGGACCGGAAACGTATATATATCACGTTATTAGTTTCCTTCTTCCATTCTTCACCAAAAACTCAGATTGTGTGAGTGTGTGTGCTTGTATCCAGCTGAGAAACAGGGAGGGGATCAGATTGAAGAAGTCCAGAAGCAACCAAAGTAAGGAGCAGCATCACCATCATCATCCCTTTCAACTTGGAGCTCAAATTCGAGAAGGAAAGAACGTGTTAAGGTTAGTAATTCACGTTCAATTCAGTTAGAATGATGTGTTAAGTAATTAGTAGGTGTTGGGGTTGAATTATAACCCCTCAGAAGTGTAAAAACGGGTTAAATTATGATTCCCGTAGCTGTATGAAAAACAGAGCATGAACTGCTCTGTTCGTCGCCGCATCGCGGCCGAACTCCCCTGGTCGCGCCCGCGATCAGGGTGAGGCGGTTAAGGGTGGTCGCTGGTAGTGGAACGCGACCGAGTCGTTAGTCGCGGGTCGGACGAGCACGGGCGTGCTCAGGTGAGCCCGGCCGCGACGAGAGGGGCAGCGCGGAGTCATCGCGTCCGAGATGACTGGCCGCGACGAGGAGCCCGCGACCACGATCACGGCCGCGCTCCTGGCCGCGCTCGTGTGTCTTGGCTTGTTGATTCATGTTGAGCTAGGGAGTCTAGTAGTGTAGTCGTTATGAGTTCCGTAGCTAGTCGTTACAGTGTAGTTGTATTTATTGTTGCCAGGGTTCGTAGCTAGACCTGGGACTTGTAGATACTGTCGTTGATAGCGGGACTGTAGTCGTGCTTCAGGTGAGTTACTTACTTGTTGTTTATTATCCGGGTCCGATGTGGATCCTTTTACACGTTGACATTGTTAGCACAAAGCAGAGTTCGTGGATCACGCGTATAGTCGTTGATACGCAGAGTAGAGGCCTGTTGGGTCATTCCCAACTCAGTGGACCTGACAACCCACTACTTTGTGGAGTGGGCTATGCAGGCTGTGCCGGGTCGCTCCCGATGAGGCGTCGGGCCGTTGATGCCGGCCGCATGTAGAGTTGTTTACCAGTTGTTACGTTGTGCTAACTATTTTATAAACTGTTTTAAAGTTGATTATAGTAACTCACCAGCTTTCCGCTGACTGTTGTTTTAACCGTGGATCTCAGGTACGAGGACTGAGGCTAGGGATACTGCGGGCAGTAGCCGAGACCCGCCACGTGGACAGTAGTTAGTGACTACTTTTGTAAGTAGTCTTGTTATTTTGCGGTTTGGCTTATGAGCCAGTGACTTTTGGATGACTGTAACCTATACTTACGTTGTGGTTGACTGACATTACCGACGGGGGTTGGTTCCCGTCCCGTGTTGCTTTATGCTTGATGATAATGCTGGTAGTAATTAGTTGTTTAACCCTTGATGATGTTGTCTATGATTGGATGATGTGGACTATGAGTCCCATGTGGCATTAGACGTAAAAGTAGGGTGTTACAGCTTGGTATCAGAGCATTAGTTTAAGGTTTAAGTATCATTAGTGATGCTTAGGCTTAAACCAGTGTCTAGATCCTTGGGCTTGATCTCTGATGAGTAGGTCTAAGAAATTGTAGAATCATATTATTGTCGTTATAGTAATGTTGTTTACATTATGCAGAGATTCTATGACAGACGAGCAGAGACCCGAGGGTCCCACTGGGGGACGGGTATCAGACGAGGAGTTTGCCCGACGACTACAGGAGGCCTACGAGAAAGGCCGTGCTGAGGGTATTCAGTCCCAGACCCAGAGTTCAGGCGGAGGTAAAAATTTAAAAAAATGGTTTTTAAGCGAGGTACCTCCGGTACTTTGCAGAACTAATGGTACTCACTGGAACCCATATATATATATATATGAACCAAAAAAGAAACCGACCACAACCCTTGGATTAAATTATCATTGGTGCATCACACAATGCACGTATTTGGTATACGTAGGGGTATTTTGGGAAAAATAGTATATCTACTCAACTCATTTTTAATTTTATATTTGATACAATATTTCAACTAATAATTACACATTAAATGCTAATAATACATTTTCAAATTTAAACAAATTCATAGGAAAAAAAACTAAACAAATATTATTTATATAAAACCTTCTTCAAAACACAATGCATCCTCATCGGATTCATCTTCAAACGTGATGCATATTCATGAGATTTATTAGATTAATCTTCAAACACGATGTATCTTCATCAGATATATCTTCAAACACGATGCATCTTCACCGGATTCGTCAAGAAACATGATGCAGTCATCGAATATATCTTCAAACACGATGCATCTTCATCGTATGTATTTTCAAACACGATGCATCTTCACCGGATTTTGCAAGAAACATGATGCAGTCATGTTCTTTATTTTTTTTTACAGTTAACCATGGTTTTTCTGAGGACTCTAATACCAAATCATAAAGTAAATAACTTTGCTCCCATAATCAATCCACCGGCTTGGCTACTAGATGTCTCGATGGTAAAGTCATGATATGCAAAACCCATATAGAATATCTAAAATGTTAATAAAGTGATATGTAAAAAAGCATACGACCATTAAAGTAAAATTTTATTTTAGCTATCACCTTGTTTGCTATTTTCAATGAAATCAAGATTCCGTTGGTTCACCATTTGCATGGCTGCGTACCGTTCAATGGCAAAAGCCATTAAAAGATTAGGAGTTGCAGCAACACATCATATTTTTCTTTAAAATTGTTGCTGCCGGCAGACTTCAAGAGAGAGAGAGAGCAGAGAAGAGAGACACTGGTGAGATAGAAAAAGTGGGAAGGATAATGGGAAAGTTTGTTGATTTGATTGAGTTTCCTAATTTAATGAGAATAGATTAAATTAAATTAAATCTATTAATTAAATTAAATTTATATTAATTATTCTAATATTGCCCTTAATGCATTTTTGATTCCCCATGGTTCCCAATGCATCGAGGTTCCCCATTGAATATATATATATATATATATATATATATATATATATATATATATATATATATATATATAGAATATGGTTCGAGAGAGTACCACCCAAATGCAGCGCACCAGAAGGTATCACCTTAAAAAAAACTTTTTAAAATTTTTTTTTTCAAAAACATGTTTTAATTAACATTATGAAGATCGTATGTAAATTTCACATACATTCACATCTCCTAGCTCCTAAAAAATGATGTGAACACACACTTACATAATTTTGAAGACATGTGAACATGCATTTATGTGATGTGTGTTTTCATGCAATTAGAGTGTTCGGATTTGCGTGAAATTCACATATGATCTGTGTAATGTTAATTAGAACATGTTCATGAAAAATTTTTTCAAAAAAATTACTTTTAAGGGTGGTACCTTCTGGTGCGCTGCATTAGAGGTGGTACTCACTTGAACCTAAATCTATATATGGGGGAGGGGCTTCAATGGAAAACAAACATGCATCGTAAAACCTTGGAAAACCTCCATGCACCACCACAAATGCATCAAAATTCCCGCATGGTGTATCAAATTCTCGCGTGATGCATCACTAGATCCAATGTCTATAAAGTGGTTCCCGGGTTTTCCGATGCATATAGGTTTTTCTTTGAACCCACCCCTATATATATATATATATATATATGTATATATATATAGATTGAGGTTCTATGGGGCACCATATGCATCGGGAACCAAATGGGAACAAAAAATGCATTGCTTGTTTACAAATGATGCAATAAGGGTAATATTGGAATACTTTATTTGAAAAGATTAATTATTCTTTTAATTAATAGATTAGGATTAAAATAGGAAACTAAATCAATCTCATTAACCATTCTCCATATATTATTCCCTCTCTCTCTCTCTCTCTCTCTCTCTCTCTCTCTCTCTCTCTCTCTCACACACACACACACACACAATCGACCGACGAGTTTGAGAAGACGATGATGAGATGAAGATGAAAATGATGCATCACGTTGAACTCATGAACCTATGAACGTATACGATGTGAAGAAGACGAATACGAAGATGCACAGTATGAACACGATGATGCATAACCTGGTGCTCCATATGAACACGATGATGCATAACCCGGGAAAGATAAATACGAAGATGCACAGTCAATGAAGATGATGAAGCATCATGTTGGATTTTTGTTCAATTGGAATTTTTTAATTTTAGAAGTGCATTTTATAAATTTATTAGCATTTAATACTTGATTATTGAATTAAATATTCAATCAATATAAATTTAATTTTGAGTTGACTTGATATATTATTTTTTCCGAAAATACCCCTATGCACGTCTAATATGTAAATCGTGTATCATAATGCGTTCACAAATTTCAACTTTATTACCCTTTTGCCATTGTAATCTTAGCCATTCATTTTCTAGATCTAACGGTGTATATGGGTTCCTAAGTTGCACGATGCACATAGGTGCCCCATAGAACCTAACCATATATATATATATATATATATATATATATATATATATATATATATATATATATATATATATATATATATATATATATATATATATATATATATATATTCCAGATCAATAGAGATACTATATTAAATGAACATGTTTGTTATGATAAAATGTTCTAACCCTATATATATATATATATATATATATATATATATATATATATTCCAGATCAATAGAGATACTATATTAAATGAACATGTTTGTTATGATAAAATGTTCTATTTCATACGAAATAGCAATATGCACATGTTCAAATGTGTAGTATATATGAACATGTGCATATTGCACTTTTGTAAAAAAATTAAACGTTTAAATATTTTTAACGTAAAAATGTAAAAATAATGTGAACTAGTTAATAATAATGCAATTTTGAACATATGAATATTAAATTTTTGCATGAAATTTAACATTTTATCGTAATGAACATGTACATTTAATATGGTACTCCGGTTCTCCAGCATAATATGGTACTCCATGGATCTCAGTCACCCACACACACATATATGTGTGTGTGTGTATATGTATATGTATATGTGTATGTATGTGTGTGTGTGTGTGTATATAGGGGCGGGTTCGATGAAAAACCATTATGCACATGAAAACTATGGAAACCTACGTATACCGTCCGATTTGGTGCATTTCATGAAAAACGCGGTGGCATGATCGTAAATAAGGTGATGCATCACGCGAGATTTTGATGCATCAAGCGGGATTTTGATGCATCACGCGGGGAATTTGATGAATTTGAGGGTGGTGCAGTGCGGTTTTCACAAGTTTTCAGGTGCATTGTGGTTTTTCAGTGAACCTCCCTATATATATATATATATATATATATATATATATATATATATATATATATATATATATATATATATATATATATATATATATATATATATATATATATATATATATATATGGGTTCAAGTAAGTATCATTAGTTTTGTAGAGTACTGGGGATTTTTTTAAATTTTTTTCATAATCATGTTTAAATTAATAATACAATACTAATGTAAAAAATCACACATAAACATACAATAAAACTATTTAAAACATGCATGTTCACATAAACTGTATTGTTGTGAACGTATGTTGACACTAATCATGACTTGTAAGATGCCAGAAAAGTATGATTGTATTTAATTTTTTACAAATAATCTTAGGAGATGTTTGGTAGAGAGATTTGAGGGGAGAGAATTGTGTATTCTCTTGTTTGGGTTTGGGCGGAGAATTCAATTATCTGGGAATTGTTTGAAGACTAAATATGGAGAAATGCAATTCTCTTCATTTGGTAGGGAAATGATGAGAATTTATTGTCTTGTGTCTCTACTCCACCTGAGCCACCATTTCTTCTTCTTATTTCTCTGTTGATACCAAACAGGATACAAAATTTCAATGCTCCACCTATTTTCATTTCTCCCCAATTCAATTTTCTCCTCCATTTCCATTTCCATTTTCAATTCTTCTCATTTCTTTTATCCGTGCCAAACATACCATTATTTTATTTGTATCCAAATGAACCATATGATATATATTGCATACGTCAACGCATGTGTAGGCGTACATGGCCCCTACCACTAACCCCCCTCCACCCCCACCCCCACCCCTTCCCGTTCGCTCAGTCTCCTCCGATTTAATGCTCATCGCCATTAATGCCATCTCTCATTTTTCCTCCTCTGCTCTGCAACCTATACATATATTATTATTATCTGTATGTATGTATGTATAATTGTATATCAGTATATATGTATGATTTGAAGAGACAATACACACAAATTGACGTAACACACACAATAATTTTTGTCCTTTTGGTTTTCGGATCCAATCTCCGCCATTAATGCTTCCATTTTTTCTCTCTCATCTTCTTCGATTTCTGCAAAAGTTTCTCCTCGTTCGTTGTTGCTGCTTTTGCGTATACACAGACGCTTGCAAGTAAGTTTCTCTCTCTTAATCGCATTTAATTTTGCAATTATTATCAGATGTTGCTCGTGAAATTAATCGATGAATTTGTACAAATTGATGGTGGCGGAAGCTTGTTAAAGCGGAAACACAGCATTCAATTCAGTTTTTAATGCGTTTATTTCGCACAAGTTTTGGAATCAAAATGTGTCCATCTGCTAGGGTTCTTATGAACAACATTAATTGTATGAAAAACATTATATTAATTTTGTTCAATTTTATTTTTATAAAAATGATGTTAAAAATATTTTTTTTTTGAAAAACTAACCTATATTACCATTTAAACTTGAATATGTAACTTTTTGGTTGAGACAAAACCTTGGTACGGTATTTGTCTTCATTCGGGCTGCAAATGACAAAAAACTATAATCGAGTCAAGTTCAAGCTCAACGAATTTGAGTTTATAAGTGTAGGTTCGAACTTAACTTGATAGTTTGACAAGTTTTTAAAATGCAGGCTCAATACTTGAATTAGACTTGAGCACGATTCAAAAAACTTGTGTATATTTTTATAGGCTATAACTTGAGTTTGGATTCTATAAAAGCTCAACTCAATACACAAGATGTTGATAAAAACTTGTATTGATATATATATATATATATATATATATATATATATATATATATATATATAAATAGAAAAGTCGAAAAGTTAGACAAAAAAATCGAGTCAAGCCATTATAAACTCAAGCTCCATTTTCGGCATTGGGCTCAAGATCGAGCTTGATAAAAGTTTGGCTCGATCGAGCTTCTATTCAAGTTAGCTGATAAAAGCTTGATTTGTTTGTAGTCCTAATCTTCAATATTATTTTCCATTTTTTCTATTTAGAGGGCCAAAATTAGTTGATGTCAATCTGAGTTGTCCCATGAGTGAACATGTTTATTATGATAAAATGAATAATTTAATGCAACATGCACATGTTCAAAGGTGCAATATGTATGAACATGTGCATATTGGACTTTTACATGAAATTAAACGTTTAAACATTTTTAACTTAATGAATATAAAAATGATGTGAACTAGCTAATCATAATGTAATTTTGAACATATGAATATTACACTTTTAATTTGTATAAAATTTAACATTTTATCGTAATGAATATGTGAATATTACACTTTTGATATATACAAAATCAAGAGTAATATTATATATAATAGACTAGGTTAATACCTTTGTATTACATGGGTTAATTTTAGAAATAGATATTTATAAATATGTATAATATAATAATTATATGAATAATAAATTTTGTTTAATTTTAGTTAGTTAGTTATTAAATTAATCCATATTAGATTTAGATAGATTTGATTTGCTTTAAAATTTAAAAATAAAGTCAGTAAATGACGTGGTAAAAGGAGGGAGCGACATGTGGCAAATTCAATGAGAGCATGTCATGTGGCATTTTAGTTACTCTTTTAATAGTATAGATAAATATGTATGAGCATGTTCATATTTAAAGATGTTTGTATGTTTTCAAGACAGGTTCGTTTGAATTTACATATGATTATACAAACGAAGATGTTCATTTGTTTTTGACAATCATGGAACACATTGGCGGATGTAAGGTTTGGGCATAGGGGTCAAACGACTCCGATAACTTTTGCATTTTACTTGTTATATATATAATAAAAAAAAATTGACCTCTATGATTTTTTAAGTCCGAACTCAATATCTTTGTTAGTTTTTATAAATTCTACACATATAAACAAATTTGTTACAAAATCTAACCAAATATACCAAAACCTATTATTTTGTTACCCATTTAACATATAATTTAAACATACGTGTATTGAATATTAATTTATTGGGCTAATTTATTGTTGGACAATTTACATTTTGGTTCGGATTAAGAATATATTGTTAGATTTATTATTACTTACTTGTTGTTTTGTAATAATATTTTTTTGTTGTTTTAGTCTTTTAGATATTTAGATTATTAACATTAAGTTACATTTGTTTAATTGTTTTAGTTCATTAGACAATATGAATCGATTTTTGAATTTTTTTTATCAAGATCTGAATTTCCAAGTGGAAGAGCTTCTAAAACTTCTCCATAAATTCCACAATTAATAGCGCAATTAAATTGGGATGAATGGTTAAATGACTATTGCATTTGCACAATATAGAAAGAATTATTCAATGTTTCGAACGATAATTTAATAACTAATAACTTGTTTTCAAAAGATGAAAACTCATACGGTACTACAACTGTAAAATCTAATTTCTTTTAATTTGTAATGATTAATAAGTTATAGCATTTTACGTATTTTTTTATTATGTAATCCATAAGAACTGGTCGAACTTTTGGATGTAAAATTTTTTTATAGAACCACAACCACTCGTACTGTCACAGCATGATAAAATTCTGACCTCTATAAAAAAATTTCCTGGATTCGCCACTGATTGAACACATGTATATAGTATATTGCACAAGTGTATTGAACAAACATTTAGCACTAAAAACCTATACAAACATTATATATTATGTCTATACATATTCATTAGTGTAATTCAACGAGTTTGAACACATAATATTGAACAAATTATTAGTAATAATAATAATATTTGAAGCTTTTTGATAAATTGATCCAAATTATTTAAACCCTAACCTTTCTTTCTACGATAATTGTCTTTAGCCTCTGAAAAAAGATATTAAAAATTTCTTTATTTATCTTTGCTTGTTCACAACTCCAACCACAAATATTATTCCTCTTGTGCCGCTTATGTTGGTTGCTCCCAAATGAATATTTACGGAAGTTTTGTTAAGATTTGTTTGAAAGAGATGATAGTAATAGGAAGAGACGGAGATAATAATTTGTTGAGAAAAAAAAATGGTATTCATTAAATGGTTGCTAATCAAAATTAGTTGGGATGTCCAAAATTACCCTTTTGTTACCCATCACTCTTATTTTATAAGATAAACCTATTTTTTAAATTTAACTCGTTAGATATTAGGAAAATATAAGCAAACATGGAAGAACTCCATGACTCCGTTCTAAGTTGGAATTTGAATATATATATATATATATATATATATATATATATATATATATATATATATATATATATATATATATACACACACACACGCACACACACACAAATTTATGAACTCACGTATTACGTCAATAAATTTCAGTAAATAATTGGTTAAATAAAATGTATGTAAACTTAAAATTAAAGAATATAATATAAAAAGCGAAACAAATGTACAATTATTTATCATATATTATTTAACTATCTTTTTAAATATTTATGAACATTAGTAATTTTTTTAACATTCTTTTAAAAATTTTATTTATAAATTTATATATATTTAATCGATATAATTTTAAATTTTAAATTTACGTAGAACATAATTTATATATATATATATATATATATATATATATATATATATATATATATATATATATATATATATATATATATATAAAATGTTATTAAGTATGATTTTGTTAGTTTACTTTTTAAATATTTAATATTATTATATGATGTGTATTTATTTTTAATACATATTGATAAGTTTATTAATAAAATAATAAAAAGAGTTAATTACAAAAATGGTCTCTGTGGTTTGTCCTAAAATTTGGATTTGGTCCCTGAACTTTCAATTTTGCAGAAACGGTCCTTATTTTTATAGTTTGTTTGCAATTTTGGTCCCTCAACCTATAAACTTTTCTAATATGATCAAATTACCCTCATTTTGATGCAACCCCATAAGGACCATTTCTACAATTAATTTTTTTAACTCTTTTTTATTCTTAATTATATAAATTATTTTTTTGTGTTCCTTAAATTTAATAAACTATAAAAATAAAAAAAATTATTTAATTATTTATGTTGGTTCAGATTTAGATATTTTTAGTCTTAATTAAAGTGTAAACCTCTCAAAAATTATGATAAAAAAATCATTTATGTTTAGGAATTGTTTTTTAAAGGTTTCACAAATAAGAAAATTCTCCTCTATAATTATTTATGCTGATTCATACATTTATAATAAAAAAATATTTATGTTGATCAAAACACAAAGACCATTTATGTAATCGACTCTACTTTATTTTTAGGGTTAATTAACTTTAATAAATTATAAAAAAAAATATTTACGAGTCAACGGTTTAATTAAAGTTAAAATTATTAAAGAACTTAAATAAATAAAAATTTAACGTTTAATTTGACCGAGTTAAAAAAAACTTCCAAATGGTCTAAGACAACTCAAAAAATTTTATTTAACGTATCAATTATTTTATCGTTTTAATTTTTAATTACACCAATAACGATTTAAAATTTTAGGTCCATATAACATCTTTGAGATTCATGATTAACAACTTTAATCATCAAACTTTGGTTTGTCAGACCTTTACATAAAAATCAAGAAATATAAATAGGTTTTAATCTTTTTCGTCTTTCAATTTGACTTTTCATTTTGATCCGATTAAACCGACACCTTAAAATTATAACCATTTAGATTATCATTTTACCATTATCACCTTGCTTTGATACAAATGTGAACGGATTATAAAATGGAATCTTTGGCCAATTTTATTTAAGAAGAAAGTAAAATATATTTGACTAACAAACATATTTTTATTATAATATTATGAACCAACTTAAATAATTATAGAGTCAAAATATTTTTATAATATTTTATATATGAAAAAATAGTTTCTAAACATAAATGTTTTTTCGATTATAAATTTTGATTGGTTTACACTTTGATTATTGTAAATTAAAATTAATTAAGACTAAAAATATCTAAATCATTTTTGAACCAACATAAATAATTCTTTTTATTTTTTATAGTTTATTAAATTGAAGTAACACTAAAAAATAATTTATTTATTTAAGAATAAAAAAGAGTTAAAAAAAATAATTGTAGAAATGGTCCCTATAGTTTGCATCAAAATAAGGGTAATTTGGTCATATTAGAAAAGTTAATAGGTTGAGGGACCAAAATTGCAAACAAACTATGAAAATAAGGACCGTTTCTGCAAAATTGAAAGTTCAGGGACCATATCCAAATTTTAGGACAAACCACAAGGACCATTTTTGTAATTAACTCTAATAAAAATTAAATTTATAAATATTAAAGACTAAATTACATAAATGGTCATGTGGTTTATATGGAATTATGGTTTTAGTCCCTGAAAGAATTTTATTACACCACAAGTCCCTAAAATCGAAAAGCTGTAACATTTTGGTACCTAAAACTAACGTCGGTTAACTTGAGTCATTAGTCTCAGGGGCATTTTTGTCCTTTTTGTCTTTCAGGGACCATTTGTGTAATTTTTATACTTTTTATTCTTTCATTTTTTTTCTTTATATTATAATTTATTTTCATATGTATATTTAGTATTTTTTTTCTTTTTTATCATTTAATTATCCAAATGTAACATTTTAATTTTTTTTATTCCTTTTGTGTTAATTATTAATTTTTATTTGTATGTTTATAATTATTATTATTGTTAATTTTTTTATATTACTATAATTATTTATTTGAGATTATTATATGATATACCTAGTTCGTTTTGCTTCAATTATTTATTGAAAATCCAAATCTTTCATTATTCTTTTTTTTTCATTTAAGAAATATAAAAATAAAACGAGTTGTAGTTTTTTCTTTCGGAAAATCTAAAATCGAAATGAACATTTCTTTCTGCATTCAAAAAAATACAAAATAACGACGTGTTGAATATAAACCATACTGATTTTGATTTTTGAACAAAAAACGCGAACCATATTGATTTTGATTTTTTCAAACAAAAAAAAAAGACAAATCATTCTAATTTTAATTTTTTCGATCAGAAAACAACGAACTATACTGATTTTATTTTTTTCGGTAAAAAAGATGAACCCTGCTACTTTTTTATTTTTCAAATACAAATAATCATTTCAAATTTAATTAAACTACGATAAAAAAAAATTAAGAACCACTTTCGATTTTGTTTTTTGGATAAAATACACGATAAACCGTTTCGACTTTAAATTTATAGATCAAAAAACGATGAACCACTATGATTTTTGAAATTTTCAAACAACGATAACCATACTGATTTTAATTTTTTTTGATAAAAAAATATGAACCATTCTGATTTTAATTAAACAACGACAAAAATGTCTCTGAAATTAACGGTTCAAATTAGGGACAAAAATGCCCCTGACAAAAATGCCCCTAAAATTAACCACCGTTAGTTTCACATACCAAAATGTTACAACTTTTCGATTTTAGGAACTTGTGATGTAATAAAATTCTTTCAAGGACTAAAACCGTAATTTCATATAAACCACATAGACATTTATATAATTTTGTCTATTAAATATTATTAATAAATATACGTTTTTACTAATTTTTTAATTATTATAGGTTTTAATAATAATAAATTATATTTATCTTTTATTTTATATTTTTATTTGTATTTTATCTCATATTTATTCTTTTCATGTGAAACGTGGAGATGACATGTGTCATTTATGTGTTCTCATTTATTATATATATATATATATATATATATATATATATATATATATATATATATATATATATATATGTGTGTGTGTGTGTGTGTGTGTGAGGGGTATGTATTTTATTGTCTTCTTTGCAAAATGAATTTTTTTGGTATGTTTATTAGCAAGTAGCAACCACTTTAAGTTGTGATGTTTAACAGTTTTTGTTTCAGCGATGGTTTGTAAAATTATGGATTGGACTGAACTGGAAACTGACAAATGATATTTGAATCGTACAAAACCGAACTGTTTAGTTTTTGGTTCTAGTTTTTTCATTTTCTCGGTTTAGGTTAAGCAATTCGGTTTTGTACGATTCAAGTATCATTTATCAGTTTCCAGTTCAGTCCAGTCCAGTCCATAATTTTACAAACTGTCACTGCAAGAAAAACAGTTAAACATCACAACTTAAATGCATAATAAGTTACTAAGAATGCACTAGGTGTATTATTGGAATACTTATTATAATAAAATTAATTAATTTTTAATATAAATAAAACTAGATTAGGAAGGTACATCTAATAATTAACTACATTTCTCTCCCTCACCTCCCTCTTTCTCTCTCTCCCCCTCTCCATTCATCATGATTCCAACATAAACTCGTTGAAATTGAAAATGAACACGATGCATCCAACCATTTCCCTTCCTCCCTAAATTCTTTCTTTCTCTCTCTCCCCCCCTTTCCATCCATGGCTGCCCCCTCTCTTCCCCTCTCTATTCATGATGATTCCAACATAAACTCATTGAACATGAAGATGAACACGTTGAAGATGAACATGATGCATCCGACCATGATGATGAACATTTTGACAACGAACACGATGCATGATGATGACCGAAGATTACAATAAATTTATGGCCAAAGAAAGATGATGATGCATGATGTTTATCCGATATTTATGGAAGACGAATCTGATGCATCGTATTTATAAAGATGAATCGTGTTTGAAGATGAATCTGCATCATGATTTTTGATGAATCAAATGAAGATGCACCGTGTTTTGAATATGAATCCGATGAAGATGCATCACCATTTTAATGATGCATGATGGTGGGACGAAAAAGATGATGAATATGGCCGAAAATAAGGATGAAGAACCGAGATGCATCACGAATTGAAGAATGAACATTAGATGCATCAACATCAAATCATCCTTTTTCAATTTGTTTATATTTTGTAATTTTGGAAGTGTATCAATTAGTTTTATTTAACATTTATTGTTTAGCTATTTGATTGAATATTCAATTAATATAAAATTAAATATTATTTGACTAGATATATTTATTTTTCCCAAAATACCTCTATGCATACCAAATACGTGCATCGCGTGATGCAACCATGACAATTTAATCTAAAGGTTGTGGTAGGTTGTTTTTTAGGTGGTTCCCCATAGAACCTAACCATATATATATATATATATATATATATATATATATATATATATATATATATATATATATATATATATATATATAAACACATTATGTGAAAACATGCATGTTCACATGAACTGCAGTACTGCACTGTTGTGAACGTATTTTCACGTTTACATGACTTTTAAAATGCTAAAAAAATGTGAATGCATGTTATTTTTACAAATAGCCTTATATTTTTTGTATCTAAATGAATATGAAAAAAAATATTTTAAAAAAATTAAAAAATTCGAAGCATGTTTATATCTGAAACACGTGTGTTCACAGGTAATAACGGTACTCTTCATTTTTTAGGTATTCACACAAACAATATTCAGGGTCGTGTCATGGATTTCATGGGCCCTGTGCAAAAATCACAAATAGACCATTTGTTTACAAAAATTTAAAAACATTTATACAAAATAAAAAAAAAAGCCAAATACAACTTACCTTTATTCCAACTCTCAACCGATGAACCACATAGTAATTTTCTATTTCCAAGTAACAATGGTCAACGACTATGCAAAGAAAATGAAAAAACAAAAAAAAAAAAAACACAAGAGCATATCACTGTTTTAATACCTACAACTCAATGTGATAATTATAATAGTCGCTTTCTCTCGCAACAAAGTGTCGCTGGACTGTTTCAATACCAAGGGCAAAGACAAAAGAAAATTTGGGCTTCTAAATTTAAACTAAATAAATCCATCAGATTTTTTTTAGACCCTAAAAGAATGGGACCCTGTGCGAAAGCCCACATTGAACATGTCAAAGACCGGGCCTGACAATATTACATACATATGTATATGTATATACATATGCATATGTATACATGTATATATATGATATGTGTACATATATAAAATAGTAGCAATAAATGCAAATACTGTCGGCATGTAATTCGCCGATCGTCGTACATGAAAATTTTTGATTCTTCTCTCGACGTGTCTTTTCTCTCTCACATTTCATTTCAAAATCATCCTGAAATCTGAATCTCTCTCTATAATTATTGCACAAATCATACTGTCTTCCTTCAATTCTTCTTCTTCGTCTATCTACATATATATACATACATTCATTAATTTCTAGTTTTATTAATTGTGATTCGAATCAAACTTCTAGAGATCGATAAAAATGGGGAGAGCACCGTGTTGTGAGAAAACTGGATTGAAGCGAGGGCCATGGACGCAGGAAGAAGATGAACTTCTAGTTGATTATATCAAGAAGAACGGCCATGGCAGCTGGCGATCTCTTCCTAAGCTCGCAGGTATCTTCGTTCGTTGAATTTTCGATTAGTTTTGGAGTTCGTAAGTGTAAACGCCATGAAAACTAGGGCAAACTTGTTTGATCGAAGCTGTGTGATGCGTTTTTTTACCTCCTTTTTGCTTAAACTTTGACTTTAATTCAGAACATTTCCCTCCAATTTTTTAAAGTCAAGACTTAATTACCTAATTTTGTATTTAATTTTCTAAAAAAAAAAGTAGTTCTAGCTGTAACAGTGACACAATGTAACTGCAATACTGCATCCCCCAAATTTGTTTTTTTTTTTTTAAAGATATTGAAAATCTACTATTATTTATTATACTAATTGGAGGGAAAATGAATATAATTTTAATTGAATTAATTGATAAACTCCAATTATTTTAAAAAATATTTTAACAAACCAAAAATATCCTAAGGTTATTGTCATTTTCATAAGTAATGATCAAACGTGTTTATTTTAGTAAATTATAGTTTGTTTTTGTCTCTATACAAAAATAATAGATAAATAAAAAATAGGGTTTAATAAGAAATAAAACCAACATGTTTTTTACGTTTTTGCGGTTTAGTCCATTCCTGTTATTTTTTTTACCAATTTAATCTTTAAGTAATACATTTGTTTGTAATTTTTAGAAAAAAAAATTTTCAAAAAAGTCTTGAAGTTTGTGGAATTTTCGGAGAAAAATAGTGAAAACATGTTAGTTTTTTGTGGTAAAAGACACGGTTGATTATGAAAAAATCAAAACTTTTCCGAAAACCGGAATGAAACAATAACTTGAGAATTTTCTTAGTAAAAAATAACACGGAGCGACTAAATCACAAAAAATATGAAATCATGTTGGTTTAAATATAGTTTTTAAATAGGACCTTAAATGAAATTAATCTAAATAAATGAAAAACTTTAAGGGATAAAAGTGTAATAAACAAAAAGGTAAAATTATCATTTTCAAAAAGTTTAAAAATCTAAAATGGTCAAAATATCAAATTCATTACAAAATTTTAAAATAAAAACTACCAATGTAATGAAAGAATTCTGGGAACTAAATTCACAATTTTCATCAAACTATTTTGATGGAATTCATCCTATATAAAATTATGTGTGAAAACCCACTGATTTTAGGCAAGTATTAATAAATATTATCTAATACAATTATATTAAGGCAGGCTTTTCACATGGTTATAACTTTTATGAGTTATTGACTCTTTTATTTCCTTGTATGTTTTTGTGTTTTACCTTATTTTTGGGCAGTTATAATGCTTGTTTTTACTATTCGATTTATATTTATTTTATAAAATTATTATATGTAACACAATAGACAAATGCATTGGTTCAACGCATGAAAAGAATTTTAAATTCATGTGGGTTTATGCTTAATAAATTGTATGATCACTGATCATCAAATAAACTAAAAACAGAAAATTATTATTCAGGATAACGTCCTTTTAAAAACATGTATAAATATAATACCTTTTAAATTTTATTTTAAAAGATGATGCATTATAAATTTTAATAAAAACTGTCATTTTTTTTATAGTGACAAATTTTGCATTTCTAGTGACACTTTAACGTTTTTAGTGACTGAAAAAAATACATATTAAGAAAGTACCTTTCTTGAAATAAAATTTCACTTAAAGTATGTTTATTGGATATGCTTTTTAAAAATTGCTACAACATTTTGGTAACTAATAATCAGATAATAGTTGTAACAAAAATTGTTGTCAAAAATTTAGTGTTTGGTTTAGCTTCTGTTGTTTGCTATCACAATTATCAAATAATCAGTTTTTAAAGTGTTTGAATTTGCGTTTTAACTTGTACAATAACCATATAATCACTTATTAAACAAATAACCTGAATTGTTTTAATTATAAAAAATGTGGTAAGATTAATTTTAAACGCGAATAAGCTACATTTTTAATAAATCCAATCCAGACACTTTAAATTAATTGTTTACATTATTATAACATAATAATCTCCATCATAATGCAAAACCAAACAAACATTCTTAATAATTGTCCTTCAAATAGATAATTCATTGTATTTTTTGTTATCATTGATGATGATACATAATTACATACCCTTTGTTATTTAATATTATATATTTATTTGTATGTATGTATGTATTAAGTTGATGAGAGTAATGATTGATACACATTCCTTAGAGTCATCAATACAAGAGACAAGTAAATTTATGGGGTCCATGCATATCTTTTATCATATGCTTGCTATTTTTCCTTTGGATGTAAATGCAACTTTTATTGACATCACATGCACCAAAACTTAATGTCCATCTGCAATAATGGTTTTTTGTGGTCCGTAAGGACTGACCTGGACGGACCCACCGTTACGTCGTTGTGGTCCGAGGTCTATGGACTCAAACATAGTGTCGACTGTCGAATCTAGGAAAGTTTTAATTAAGCGACATTTGTATGGTGATGATCATCGGTTCAGTTTTCTGAGTTTCTGTCATAATCATGTCGGATAATTTTTTTTTCAACCAATTCAATTAATTTAATAACACTATTCTATAATTTGACCGACATTTAAAACCTAAGAATTTTATCGTTAATCTATGTGCGGTTGAATATTTGGTCGTGATGAGGTGACTGAAACTGCTATAGGCTAATCATTTTTTGTTTCTTAGGGTTTTCTTGTGCTTTCTTTTCTTAGATTCTTCGTTCCCGTTGATGGTTCATTCTCTTTTGGTATTGGAATTTGCTTTTGGTTTTCTTGCTTTTAGTCTATAGCTCGTCTATTGTTTGTTAACAAAATAGTTATAATAAACCTTAATAATTTTTAACAATTAAGTTAATAAATGAACAAAACATAAGAATTTATCTTATTAATAAACAGTAAGGCCGTGTTTGATTTACTATAATTTCAAATGACTTAATAGGATCTGAATTTTTATGTGATTTTATAGTTTTAGAGACAAAATTATTCAAAGAGTGAGAAAATCCTTGGTTTGTTGGAATTTAAAATTCTTCAAACTTTAAAAACATCTTAAAATCTTATAAACCAAAAATTCCACAATAATAAATTATTAATATTTTGTAAATTCCTTTGAAGTACACTTAACTAAACGACAGAATATATTTAAAGCAAGTAATATAAATTCTAACAATGATGGGATTTGACTGTGTGGTTACAGGACTTCTCCGGTGTGGAAAGAGTTGCCGGCTCCGGTGGACAAACTATCTCCGGCCAGACATCAAACGTGGCCCCTTCAGCCCTGAAGAAGAAAAGCTTGTCATCCAGTTACATGCCATTCTTGGCAACAGGTACTAAAAAAATAAACCATAAAAAGAAATAAACTAAAAAGTCCATTGTCTAAATGTATAAACGAGTTTAAAAGTATGAAGCTCGAGCTCGGTTTTGTGAAAAATTTTATAAGCTCGACTCGTTTATTTAAAATATTACTTTTTTAATAAATTTATTATATAATTTAATTATATATTTTATATATATTTATTAATTAAAAATTTTTTTATAAGGCTCGTTTAGGCTCACGAACTCGATAGGTAAAGCTCGGGCTCGAGCTTGTTTATTAAATGAGCTTGATTCAAGCTCGAGCTTGGTTCGGGCTCGTTTAAATCAAGCATTTTTCAAGCTTTTAACGAGTCGAGCTTGAGTAGCTCACCAAAAGCTCAGCTCACTTTAACCCCTAGAAATGAGTCATGTGATAGAAAAAACTCGAGCCCAAATGAATAGGCTTCGTTAAGCCTAACCCGAGTTTTAGCCCAATAGTGCTTGACTTAGCCACGTCTTGAGCCTAAACGAGTCAAGTTTAAGGAAGTCATTTTAAACGACGAGACAAGGATGAATGTACGATCTATTGATTCATCGTCGTTATGTTGAAACCATACAACTTATGCAGCGGAAATGGACACAAAGATGTAAAGTTAGTTGAATTTTTTTTGATGTTTTTAACTTTTTATGTTGAAGTAGTTGTGAGTTTTGTAATTTTCAGATGGGCTGCCATTGCTGCACAGATGCCCGGAAGAACAGATAACGAGATCAAGAACCTGTGGAACACTCACTTGCGGAAGCGTCTCCTATCCATAGGCATCAACCCACAAACTCACGAGCCAACTACCGTATCGTCTTTTGTGGGCCCATTGAAGCGGCCTCCAGCCTCGCCTTCTACCCGCCACATGGCACAATGGGAGAGCGCGAGGCTAGAGGCTGAAGCACGACTCTCGATGGAGTCAACGATACTTTTAGCCCCGTCGACACCTCTACCACCTAACAAGAGAACCAACACCGATTATTTCCTACGTATTTGGCATTCTGACGTCGGGAATTCTTTTCGAAACTTCAACAACAGAGGCGAGAAGCTTATGTGCTCTAGCCCACCTTCACAAGCCTCGGTTTCCGGCACGACTATCGAAATGGGACCTAAACTAGATGCTGAACTCTCATCGAGCAACCCAGAACCTGAATCCAAAGATAAGCATAAAAGTATACACTTCTACGCCGGATTCACACACTCATCAAGCTCAAATGAAGTCGAGGATTCATCAGATTCCGCACTACAGTTGTTTTTTGATTTCCCAGGCCAAAATGATATGAGCTTTTTAGAAGCTCATTTCGACTCAGTTACACCAGAAGAAAATTGTTTTGTTTCTTCTGGTGTTACATCCTACGAATGAAGACTCAATATATGAGTTTTTAGAGTCTTCGTTGTATTGTATAATCTAGGAACTTGCTAAAAACGATAGTCTATCAGAACTTACAGACTTATTAAAGAAACTCGACAACGAGCTTTTGTGAATCTTCACTCGATGTATGATATCTAGCAGTTTGCTTTCAAGATTGACAATCGACATCTCTTTGCCTTTTTTTTTTTTTTTTGCCATTCATCGATGATCATTCTCAAACATATATTGGCATAATTCAATTTATAACGATCACATGAGTGTTTTAATTTTATAACGGTACCAATCGTACCAAACCGCCATCTCTTTGCCTCTTTTATAAAGGGTTTATTATGAAAAAAAACCCAATATGTTTTTTACGTTTTCGTCCATTTTTTGGTTTAGTGAAATTTGGACATTAGACCCCGGTTATAATTTGTGAACCGGGTTTTTAAAAACTGAAAAAACCAGGGTTCTAATATCCAAATTTCACTAAACCAAAAAGAAAAAAAATAAATTAAGAACTTTTATGGAAAAAATAAACATGAATGGACAAAAACGTAAAAAAAAATATATATAAAAAATGTTAGTCTTTTTCATAATAAACCCTTTATAAAAAAGGCAAAGAGATGTCAGTTTGGTACAATTTTGTATATTTCACTGTAATGTAGAAGTTGGAAAAATCTACAACCGGTACCATCCGATCCGGTTCTCAATTCTAGTGTTTTAATTTTTTTTTTCTTGGAGGGTCCTATTCAATCCGGTCCGGTTTTGTACCGTTACACAACCCTAATAATATCAGTAAAGAAATAGATTAGTCATACTCATTTGATAAAAATAAATAATTAAAATTATCAAAATACCCATTTCCTATTATTGATGGAATGTTAATTTTGTATATACTAATATAATTTATCGTTTGTTTGCATGAAAATGTATACTTGATCGTATTATAAGTACGAAATAAGTTAAAACATAACACAAATAAACCCACTTAAAGAAATCGAGTTAAAATCGCCACCTCCACCGTGCAATGTCTCAATCGGTTCATGTTTTTAAGACTGATCGTTTTGGCACCCACAATCGAGTCAAGTTGGAAACTAACATCATAAAACTAATGCCATCGCCAAAAGAATGATTAACGCGAAAGCAGAATTAACCCTAAAAATATGGGCTGGTTATGAAACGAACAAAGCTATGCTCAAAAGGTCAAAACAGAAAGCTGCATCGTTTAATAGATAACGAATGCTCATGCTCCCGAAATCTTTTATCTGTACAATACGTCTTTGAGGGGGAGCAATAAATTTCTATACACCTTCGGAAAATACGGTTTTTTTTTTTGGTTCTTTGGTCTTTATTGTCTTTTGGGCATTCTTTTATGCTGCAAGCGTTCCTTCACTGACTTGGGTGTCATCGATAGAATCTGAAGGTTGAGGTTTAGGTTTGACAACACGTGAAAACCCATACCCGAGAGAGCTTCCGCTAGTTTCACACAGCTGCAAAATGTAACATTTATTCGGGAAACTGATCAGTTGTTGATGGAAGACATGAGAAAAAGGAACTTAGTAGAAAATGTCTCGAGATGTGAGATGAAACCGCAAAGATTGGATACCTCGGTTAGTTCTGATAGGTGGCGTGATCTAAACTCGTTGATAGTGGCTGCTATTTCTGACATTGGTAATTTAGCCTATCGAAATGACACAAATTGAAAATAGTAAAGAATCAGCAGACTTTTATACCGTTAGTTGTTCGTTATTAAACAAACTCAAAACATGTTATGCTTAAATTCATTTATAGTTCATTTCATTTTCTATTAGTGGGCACATTTGCATGACATGAGTACACCCGTGCAGTCCCAGTTTTTCCGACTTTTACAAAGAGAAAAATACAAAACAGACCAAACTGGAACTGGAAATTTGAAAAAACAGATACCTATAACGGAACCATTTGGTATTGAATCTGGTTCCGTCCAGTCTGGTTAAGGTTCGTCGTTTTACAGGCAAGTCCCGAGTTTTGTACACCATTAGGACCAACCAAATGGTGTGTTGAAACTTTGAAAGTATTCATGAAAGAAACAGGCAGTTTGTAATGTAACTGTAGTAAATTTAATATCACACACACTACTTACTTGTGCAAGAACAGCAGATGCTAACTGCAAACTTGGTTCCAACGTTTCGGGTACAACCTGCAACATTTATTACAAAAAATCAACATGGCACACAATAAAACAAGATTTATATAGAAAATGAAGATTAATGAATATAGACTCGAAACTCGAATTAAGTATAGTCAAAAGTGAAGAGTGCTCATGAAACAGAGCCCCAGGAATGACAATTGATAGTTACTATTCTGAAAGCCGGAATGCAAGATCCGGGATCTTTTTTTAACAAGATTTTCCAAATAGAGGGGTACAAAAGTCAGGACTAGACCATGAAACCAAATACCTGTAATGGAACCAGAATCAGTGCCATAACACTTCGATTCTCAGTTTTGAATTTTTTTGGTTCAGTTTGGTTTGGCTCGGTTTTGTATTTTGTATTTTGTATTTTAATGTTGGGAAAACCCGTGAAAACCATATTGGAACGGTATTGGTTTACAATTTTCTGGAGTCTCTCCGGTCGAGTCCAGTTTTGTATTATTGCACACCCCTAGCTGGCTAGCCATTTATAGCATGTTCCTGAAAGTTGCATTCACTTGCGCTCTTTGAAGCATGCGAACAATGATTTTTTTGTGAAAATGCAATAAAAACACGGAAGTTTGCAAGAATGAGTGATTTTGAACAAAATGCAGACATGTAAATGCAATAAAATTCATCATACTTACAACTTCGTCCAAAATCATCCACTCTTTCAAAACTACAGTGATTCTTTTTGTTTCATTTTTGCAAAATTGTGATTTGTTGCAACGAAATGTCAAGTAAAATAAGTCAAAACGTCAACTATTTCATTCAATTTTTTTTCCCAGATTTGGATTATGCCTAATAATTCTGTCCATCCAACATCTTAATCTTGCATAAAACTGGAAAAAATACCGTTTACTGATTTCCCACAGATAATCTTCCTTAACAAAGGAGGGAACAGAAGAAAGTTGTACTAATTATTTGACAGATTAGACATTGAAAGTTTGACTACATAAAGCACATAATAAAGATAAGGTGGTAACAAAAAATACCGCTGTTGCACCAGCCTTCTCCAAATTGAGTCCATGATCAACATCATGAGCACGCACAAAAGTCTTCACGTTAGGGAAATACTTGCTGAGAGCCCAAACGGTTCTATAATTTGCACCAGGAGTGTCTAAAGTTATAGCTGCAGCACATGCTCTTTCAGCACCGATCTTATGAAGAACCTGGAAATTAATGCGCAAAAACAAACATCAGATTGATTCCGCATGTCATGTTTTTTGCTCAAGGCAGAAATGTGTTTTACCTCCCGACTACCCGCATCTCCAAAATACACAGGAAGGTCTAGTGCACGTCCGACTGCTACTCGATCACTTGTATTATGAAAAGTTTAGATGTCAATCGGCCAGTTATAAACATTACAAATAGTATAAATTAAACCATACCCATTAAATGAGGTGATGTGACGTATGTCTCGTTCTACAGATAATTGGCTTATTTGCATGATTCAGAATTTTTCTTACGGTCATTGATACAAAGCCTAGTCATACTCATGAATTTTCTGTAGTTAAATGAGAGAAGAAAGTTTCCACGATTTATAAGAAAGTTCATACAGAAAAGTTATCTGTGTCTCAACCTAGTACCTATTGTGATTCTTTCTCTTTCTTTTTCCAGATTATTTGGGTGTGTGTATGGTCGAAATCAGGCACCGAAAGTATCAACCTCTAATATGTGTATAACATCTCATACTCTCTTATGTTCATGCAGTTTATTTCGATCAGTAATATAGCCTTCACTTTGAGGTAGCTTTAAAAGATACATAAAAAGAATAAATCATTAATGACGCAAGAAGACGTATTAAAAAATTTAATTTGTGAGTAAATAAGACGTGGAGAGTGCACATGTGCGTGAGAATTGAATGAAAGGAGAGAGTTAAGAAAGAAGAGTAAATAACTACATACGTCCTCACGTCAAGAGCAACAAATGGAATTAGTCTTTCAGAAAGAAGCTGGGCAATGATCTGTAAAACCAGAAAGTCAGAGATAATATTAAAAACCATGACAACAAACATGATGTTCTAGTCCATGTTATGAGCTTCAGTAAAAAACAATTGAAGATTGTGTTATACCTGGCCTACACGTCCAAAACCACATATAATGATATGATCTTGCAAATCATCGGTCTGAAAATAAAATACAACAAAATATAAGGCATGAACAAATTATTTGATGTATTTAGGTGTCAAAAGCATATCATATTCAGGAACCATTAATCAAGATGTGAAACACAGAAATAGTGCATATGGTTCTTCCCAGTAAAAGCAGGTAAGTATGAAAATATCCATTATTTCAATGAGTATTAAGAGACATTTATTTGGGCAAACTAGACATTGTTTGATCCCATAAAAAATGATGATGTTTGTGCTATACACACAAGCCTGAAGAGCCTATGGGTCCACCCATGGGCTAAGTGGCTAACACTATTCATTTATGTGAGAATACAAGTTAGACATTCACTATACTTATCACCTGAGGACACTTTTGTTTGCACAAAGAAGAAGCATTGCACATACCAAAGATTATATGATCTTGATTTCGTAAAATGTCCATATGCTGACTAGCAGCAGAATATACTCGTGGGATATTACCTCACTCTCCACAGGTAATAAACTACGAACGTCTTGCTGCTCAAAGCGGGATGCTATTAACTGCCCTCCAGCAGCTAACCATGGTGTGATGGCCATTGAAATCCCCACCACAAGAAACAACAAAGAAGACAACTGAGAAGTTATTATACCCTGAAAAGAACATACAATTAGTCACGACATGAATAAAAGATATCGACAAAAAAAAAATTACGTATAGCTCACCAACACTCACCTGATTGACAGCTTCACCAAACGCTACAAATGCAAATTCTCCACCAGGTGCAAGCAGAAGACCAACTCTGATTGCAGATATCAAAGAGACACCAAAAAGCCTACCAATTACAGCTACAAGTAAGGTCTTTCCAGTAATTAGAAGACCTAATGTGCCCGTAATTACAGGAAAGTTTGAAACAAGAAGTTTTGGATCAATCGACATTCCAACCTGAAAAAAAAAAATTATTTGGTCAATAATTGCAAAAGGCCATAGTTAATGAATGCCTTTGCCATCTAAAAAAAATCTAAACAAAACCAGATATTTGATTGTCATTTGGACTTCAGGAAGATAGCCTGAAAACCCATTTACAATCCTTACCTTTTTGTTCATTTTCATCATTTATGGGTTCATTTTCATCATTTATGGGTTCATTTTTTAGCCTACCCAAACTAGTACCAATGAAAGGCATACATTCTTCTGCTTCATGTCTTGTTCCCCGCCTAACAAACCTCCTCTTAAAGTGAAAAGGGATAGCTAATCCAATATATACAAGTGACTTTAGAGGTGGTAATTTCAACCCGTTTACATGAAAACAAGTCATTTAGGGTTATTTGGTGAAAGTATGTTACCTATTCATGCAAGGCCACATCAGTTCCACGCTGATAGAAACAATACAGAGAACTTAGAACAAGAAGCTATGAATATTGAAACAAGCTGGAAATTGGTATTCAATTGATTAATATAACAAATCAGAAAGAGTAACCACAAATGGTGAGCTCTCCTGCCCAAGCTATCATAGCCGATTTAGGATCTCTCCTCCCAAAGCTCAAAAGCTCAACTCACCAATATAAAATATGTGATACCCCCTCTTAGCTAACTCTCTCCCATTTATATCCTCACATCCCCCTTACATGTATAGTCTAGAACATTCTTTTCTTGTTTCATAATATTCCATGCCCAAAGCCCATTGGGTAGACCCGGTAGCATATTCTCCATCACACGCCAACATCTTTCAGGTCATATTGCCTAAATAAAAACATATTAAAGCTTATACCTTTTTATGAGTGATAAAATATTCTAATACCTTCGAAAACTTAAGTGAAACCATATTACCTTCACTTCATTCTTATTTTTAATAACATGGTGTTATATATATATATATATATATATATATATATATATATATATATATATATATATATATATATAATGCAATTTGTATTGCTTGTATAATTGCACCAACAATCCATTACCTAAGGACTCGAGGCTATCTTTCTAGAAAGAAACCAGCAAAAGAGCCCCATATCATAACATTGGATTTGGGAGAAGGGTGACTCCTTGCAAATGGGATCATGGAGAGTCCATGATCAGGTGCCCATGCATGGCCAACTATTAACCAAAAAAGCAAAAAGTGTTGGCCTGTCGGCCCAACCTGTTTTGACACGCGCTTGAAACTTACTGATAGGAAATTACATTAGTTGGTTCTAGAAAAGAGTATATTAGTAATAATGTTAGTCGTTAGTTAGTGAGGCAATCTATAAATAAAAAGGGGATGGGTGGGGGGACGGGGGGTGTGAACAGATTTGTTAGATTGTTGTTAGGCTCATTGCTTAGTTAGCTTTGAGATGGCTCCAACCTTTCAGTTGTGAGAGGGGATTCTCCTAGAACAATCATTTGATTGTGGTTTATTTCCTGTTTTGTAATCAATTTCTGCAATTCAGCTTCATCAAATCTATAGTTCTTCTTAATTGATTTCAATTCTGTATCATTGGTCCGGCCTGCTCGTTTCTATCTCTACCAATCCTTCTTCCGTTTTCTGCCTCCACCGATTGCTTTTCTCCCCTTGATAGCTGTTTCTCTTTGTCATTGATGGAAACACGTTCTGTCCTCTCTTGATTGGAGCAACATGTGGAACAAATTCAACGTCTTCAATCGGATGTTACCGAGATCAAATCCACTTTGAAATCATTAGAAGAGAATTGAATTGAAGCTATTGAGTTTCACAAAATGATGATGGGCTTCATGAAAGAGCGAGGTAAAAATAACATCTTCATGATTCTGGGGGTGATTCGGGATTAGGAGATTCATCACTGAGATCCTTATTTAATTACCGTGGAGGTGACAATTCTGATGAGGGTGGTCAGCTTCCTCCACACAGACCTGCTGGTTTACCATGGGCTGTGAAGAAGGTGAAGTTACTTGACCTATTACCCAAGCCACCCATTTTTCCACCTCCATTGCAAACAAAAAAACCTACTACAAATGTTGCTTTTATTGATCAGACATTGGTACGTTAATGACATCAGACGACAAACTTAAGCTTGAAGGATAATGGTACCAGTGTCCCACATTGGTGGGCATCATTTCTCTTTCCTTTATTTGAGAAAAATGTAGTAACTCACCTGGTTTAGAAAATAAATTTATGAAGCAAATACATCAGCATAAATTATGATGACTTTAATCCAACTTCGGGTCATGCCGATTATATCTAATGATCATACATCTATAAAATGTAAAATTGCATTTTTTACCGAGTACTAATGAAAGGTAGGTTTACTCACATGCTTTTCTTGTTTTATTTATGCAAATATTGGGCTTTTACACACATATAGAGAGAGAGTCGGGATTAAATGAGAAACTAGATATTCATGTGAAATGTGGGAAGCAAAATATCTGTAATTTTATAACATACTGTGATTATTCCCAATTTTATGAATTTGCTAAAACATGTACAATTGTGATTCAACATTACACATATTAGTGAATCAATTTGCTTCTTACATTTCTCACGAATTTTTAGTTTCTCAAGGTAACCAAAGCCTAGCAAACAGTATCCAAACAATGCTCGGTAGTTCATTTTTAAACATACATTTTGGATTTTCCTTTTCACAAGCTGCATTAATTTTCTATTTTCGGTTTATAACAAAATTTTACATTACGCTATGTCGAATACTCTTCTAGTCCTATTAGACGTGATTCTAAGTTTTATACTTTCGCCAGCCACTTGCTATAAATTCATCCTCAAAATGTAGTCCATATATCAAGACCTCATACAGTTGATGCCTTCTACAGTACATTAAGAGGGCTGCAAACGAGTCGAACTTTTATCGAGCAACTTGGGTTTGAGCTCGATCTCAGCTTTTATCGAACTTGATCTCGAGTCCAAAACTCGTGCTCAAAAAAATTAATGAGTCGAGCATTAAGGACTCGACTCAAGTTTTTATTGAGCTTTTTGAGCCTTCTATATATGTATATATTATGTCAAGCATTTCAAGTAATTTGAGTATCGAGCCTTATATATATACATATCGAGTCGCACTTTTATTAAGCAATTTGAGCTTTTCAAGTATCAAGCTAAGATTCGATGGAGTTCGAGCTCGAGCTATATGACAAAAAAAGCAAACTCAAAAACTATTTAAAGAAATTTGAGCTTTCGAGCCGAGCTCGAGCCCTATCGTGCTCAAGCTTGACTCGACTCGTTTGCAGCCCTAACTAAGACAACCAAGTTTACAAGGCATACCGTCATGAAGAAGAGGCCTAACAAAAGGCCACGATATGGTGCAATATCTGATTCCACTTGCAAAGAGAATTCAGTTTCTGCAAGTAGCAAACCAGCCAGAAATGCTCCTAGTGCCATGGAAAGGCCAGCCTGTTCCATTTTTCATGATAACAAGAGAAATATTAATGCTAAAGTGATTTCAAATATAAAGATATTTAACAGAAGTCTATTCACCCTTGCAGTAAGGAGACTAGTTCCCAGGATAACCAGGAGGGTATTAGCAGAGAATATCTCAGCATTTTGCATCTCTGCAATTTGCTTGTAGATCGGACGAAGTAACTGCAAATACCAACAGGGGAAATAAGTTAGCGACTACCCAGTATATGTATGAAAACTTCTACAACCATATTTATTAAAGTGCAAAAAGTGCACCCTAGTGAGCTAAATACTTAAAGTTAACAGGTCAACAATAAGAATATTTTAAATTTTCATCTGTGGTCTTCCAGGGAACAGACAATCTTTTAGGTCCAATGTCATGGGGGACTAACTATGAGTGTTGTTCGCAAAAATAAGAAAATTCTGAAAAATATTCAGGGTGACACGATTAATACGTAGCTCCTTATAGCTCTTTAAGAATTAAGATTATGCACCAAATGCAATTGTTAAAAAAAGAGGTATGAGGCTGGACTCAAAATAAATGCAGTGTCGCAATTAAAAAATTTCCATCCAATCAAGCCAGTAATAAATTTCAGAAATGTCTAGAACTTACCAAGCGTCCCCCAGCAATAATGGCGCTAATAGCAACAACAGCCTTCACAGCAGCCAATCCAAGAGCTTCAGCAATTGCTTGGAAGCCGATCTGAGAACTCGAAGATTGTTCATTTATAAAGGGAGTTAATGGTACGTTATCAGGATTGTTAGTATGAGATTTAGAAACATTAAAGGGATGATATAGCAGTTTTAGCATCAAAGAATAAACATTGCTCAGAGTCAAAAGAAATACATTTAAAGAGATATAGCAGTATAAGCATCCAAGAACAAACAATGCAACATGCAAAGAATAGTGTATTCATTATATTTGTATTGTAATAATAATAAAAGTTACTTACCCCTCCTTTTGATGAGTTCGGTGAAATAAGAGGAATGAGAATCAGCAAAACAACAACTGCTAAATCCTGGCAAAAATAAGGGACACATTAGCAGTTCAATTAGAGAAGGTAAGCAACCTACAAGTCAAAATTACAAGTAGCGTGACTTTAGTTAAAATAGGAAATATAAGGAACATGAAAAACTGACAATATTAGAATTGAAGAAAAGCAACCAGAAAGGAATCATTTTTTGGAGAAATTTCCATAACCAAAGATCCTAATTACAAGGGACCCATCTCAGACTAATATCTCAGTTGTCAGTTCAATTTAAGATGTGAGTGAGGAAAGCATGTGCAGATGCCAGATTACAATACCCAAATGGCTTAGATGATATGTTTTATTCCCTTTTTTAATGCTTGCGCAAGAGCACTGGTTGCATCAACCATGGGTCAGGGAGTATATAAGAACCACAAGTTCATCAATGTTACAAAACCACCATGTAATTTAGCTCCCAACAAACCACCAAAAAGCAGCCAATAAGAGAAAGGAGGAAGCACGAGAAAAAGAGATAGAAAGAGGGAGCATGGGAAGGGAATGAGCATGAAAAACACACATTACCTGAAAAAGTAAAACAGAAAATGTAGCTCGTCCATGACGTGATGTGCTCTCACCACGTTCCTGCAATACCTGCACTAGATGAAGATTCATGTTAGTTAATTAGTTAATCAAAGTGAAAAACGACGTGATAGTAGTGTCATTAGATCTCTTAAGAGACATAAAAACAATTTTCCTTGTGTAAAATAAAACATTAAATAGAACTGTATATGTTCTGATCATTACCTGGAGAACAACAGCAGTGGAAGATAATGCCAGGCCATTACCAATGACAATTGCAGCAGGCCCTAGCTGCCCACAGACATAATGGGCAAGCAAGCCAACCACAACAGCTGTCACCAAGACCTGTGCCAACAAGGATTTAGATATTGGAGGTAAAAAGAAAAAAGAAAAAAAGAATGACACAGGCTTGTTGGTAATTACTAATTACAAAACCAAATGTTTGAAATTACCTGAGCAGAGCCTAATCCAAAAACATACTTCTTCATGGAACTCAGCCTTTCAACAGAAAGCTGCACAGAGTGTACACTTTCAAGCTTCAACTTTCTTCAGATACAGATGCAATAACTAAAGATTAATTTAAATCAGATTTATGTATACTAACCTCAAGACCAATGTTAAAAAGCAAGAAAACAACTCCAAATTCAGCTATTGCTTTCGTTGCATGTACATTGCGTATAATTGAAAGACCATATGGTCCAATTAAGATGCCAGCAGTCAGATACCCAAGGACAGGACTGCCTAAACACAATTGGATGGAAATCAAACAATTAGGTTATAATAATCTGGATTCATATAAGAATAGGATGTTCTAAACTTAAAAATGTAATGTAACATAATTCACAAACAAAATGACTATAAACAAGACTTTTGACACGTGACTAGAAGTATCTAGCAGAAAATGTATCAATTATTTAACATACACTCTAAAAGGTATATGGTAAGAAACTATTAATACTCACAGAAAGATAAAATAACAATGTTTTGTCTCCACTGCTATGTGGATAAATTAGAATTTTAGTACCTCCTGGAAGTTTCTGGAAGATAGGTACAAAGATAACACTGGCAAGTAATAACCATAGCATGTCCAAAAGGGAAGCTTCTTCTTCATTTATCTGATAACATTAAATATGAAATCACTGATCATAAAACAAAATACTAAAAAACATTTACTGACCAACTTGAAGTATATAGCAGATGATATAAGGCAAGTGACAAATGGCATACCTCTTGATGAGGAAGCATCTCAATTAGCTTTTTGACTCTCTTCGGTAATTTTCTTATTTGTTTGACCAATGGCTTAGCATTTGATGAAACTTCATCGATACTGGTGGTGATAATGTCAGGTTGTTGAAATATTTGATGGGGCCGTTCTTCTCGTTTAGCATAAAAAGCAAAACTGACATGCATATAAAAACGACTTTAGCACCGGACAATTTAAATGTAATAACCCATTGATCTTCGATAAGCATATCTTTTATTCATTTTTCTTTCGAATAATTGAAGTAGAAAGAAATATTTACCCTGCACCAACAAGCAAAGAGCCAAGCAGCAGCTTAGGTATTTGTGTTCTTGTGGAATCGATTAGCCACTGGAAAAATGAAGATGGGGTAAACTCGGTATCATCCTCTGCAGAAGAGAAAAATGATGCTGAAAAGAAACGGGAGGATTTCTTCAATAATGCTTTAGGGGAATTTAATGGTGAGCTTTCCTTGGTCAAATCCTTCTGTATTTCTGGCTTTTTTGATTGATTCTTCATCTTTTCTGCATCATATTCAGTCTCTTTTGATGTTAAACATGGTTTTCCATTCTCTTGGTCACTATCATCAGAAAATCTCAACTCTTCAAATATTTCGCTGGGAGTACTTAACTGGCTGTCTGGTACTTCCTCACTGATCAAAGAACCCTCAATTGATGCATCACTGTATCTCTCAACAAGCTCAACTGAATTTCCTTGAATAACATTATCCTCACCAGCTGAATCATCATTTGATGGCAGCCCTTGAGACGACAACACATTTTGGGACGATGAACTTTCGGAATTTTCAGCATGGGAGACGGAAAGCATTTTCTCAGCTTTCTGCAATGCAATCTCAGCATCATTAACACGTTTTGTAGCCTCGAGTTCAAAAGCAACGGCTTGCTCTGCTAAAAGCATTATATTTGCCACGTCCTCATCAGACCTCAAAGCATCCATCTCTGCTTTTTGTGCAAGATCTTTGAGAATATCTACTTCTTTCTGCAATGCCTCTTTCCTGTTTTGCAACTGGGTCAATGCTCCCTGACAATTTGCTAAAGTCACACGACAATCTCTTGCATCTTCTTGAGCAACAAGGACAGCATCCTCTTCGTCTCTCAATGGATTCACCTTTTCTTCTTCACTTACATGCTCTGTACTACCATCCTTGGAAGTCTCTGGAGAAACATTTCTTTCTTTTGCAGCTTCTAATGAATCAATTGCCACCTTAAGCCTAGCCTCGGACAAAGAAAGAGCCATTGATGCTCTCTGAACAGCTTCCTTAGCAGCAATCTCTTCATTCGCAATCTCTTCAAGAGAAAGCAAAGTTAAATTGACATTTTCTTGCGCATTTGAAGCTTCATCCTTTAGTGCTATTGCTGCTTCCGATATACTTTGAGCCTTCTCTTCAAACATGGTACTGTTCAGTTGGGCAATTTCCAATTCCTTAAGTGCCTTCTGCAACACTTTTTTCAATTCATCTAGACTTTTGTTCTCTACTTCCTCTTCTTCTCCCTCATCACTTGAACCATTTATCTTCTCTGGACCAAAATTAGGGTCCCCTGTTGAGTTCTCTCCACTACTACTCTCAATAAACTCAACATCCCTCCCACTTTCATCTATATATGCAATTGAATCATTTCCCTGACAAGTTACTTTTCCTCTTTTTGATGTCTTAAGTATACAAACTGTGGATTTTGGTTTATTATAACACCACAAACAACTATTTAATTCGCTTCCAGATATTTTACTTGATGCAATCAATTTCTTCAACTTCTTCCTAGGACTACCCTTTAACATGAGCCTTGTATTGCCAAACAAATTATAATCATATCTCGAGTGCACAGTCAGCTGCTTTAATGCTCTATAACTAATACCTTCTCTGCCACGGATTTGGAAATTATATGAAATGTTCATATTTACCTCCCTTCTTCAATTCTTAACTATAGATTGAGGGTGGACCCAACACTCCTCTTGGTGTTATCATTCATCTGCTACAGCAAATAAATTTCACAAAAACATACGAGTGGAATCAAGCTTGATCATCCAAGGTGGTAAGAAGTAATTCAATAAAAATGATTTCAATTACTATATTAATCTAAGTTTATGATATTTTGCTTAGAGAAGCAAACATACATGTTACATATTTGTAGTCAATTTTGAGCACAAGCCAGTAGTTTCAACAATTGTTGAAGCTCTTCAATCAATTCATATACTTTTTCAATATAAGGATAAAATGGATTTGACGTATCTAAAATCTCTATTATTAGAACTTAAGCAAATTGTACTACTGTAACAGAGAAACACTGACAGTGACATTCATGCATCAATGAACATGTTTATATGTGTGTCCAATAAAATACAAATCAGACTCATGCCCAAGACAGTATATATAATCTATGCGAATGTTTATCACATACTATAAATATCTGAATGTATGTTTGCATATGTTCTCTCAGAAAATTAAACTAGTTAATTTATATGACTAAATATATAATAATACATTTCAATAGCCAAATGTGTTTGTAAAAATAAACTTAATCATACACCTCAAAATGCTACGAGAATATCTCACATGTACTTGGGACTTCTTGTTTTTTGAACAGCATCCTCGTTCTTTCAACTTGGGCCTCAGGCCCTCAGCCCTCAGGTTCAACAAGCAATATATGTGAAGACTAAGCCGTTTGGATTGCATGAATTTAAAATGATGGATTCTAAAATGATAGGATTTTAAAATATTTAAGGGGATGGGTGGATTATGAAATGTGAAGAAGTGGGGAATATGAAATGCTAAATGAAGCTAAATCCTTTCCTTTTATTTTTATCCAAACATGACACGGGAGGATTTCTAAATCCAAATCCTATATAAGTTGTTTAAATCCTCCAAACCAATAAGTAAATTATATACTAGTAATAACTGTATATTACCACTCCTCCTGTTACCAATCCATCATGGCACTTCATGAAATCTCACATCTCTCATAGGCATTTCATCGAACACTTGACAAGCATCCTAACCCATCATGCATTTTGCCAAACCAATAAGCATTGCATTGCATGAAACAATATTAGTTTTCAATATGTTCACATTTCTACAAACTAAAGAAAACAAAGAGACAGAAGACAAGCAAATTGAAAAGGCAATGACCATAATTTTATATAAACCTGGTAGGTACTAATAGTTATCCAAATTTGTAACGACGTTTGTATGTTAATTACACTACATAAGTACATATATACACACATTTTTATATCAAACTTATCCTTCTAAACTTAAACACCACAGTTTGACTTTTTCATCAAGTCAAAATGTTTACTTCACATGATGCTGTATTTCTTCCATATCTTGAGACACCAACTTCAATATATCTCACCTAAAAACATCTACCATACACATCAACCTTTTTCGACATTTATGAAGAATAAAAAATAAATTAAATAAAGCCATCACATTCAGCTTCCACAAGAAAAGAATCAAAATGCATTAATGCAATATAGAAACTCAATCAGACATTTCATCAAGCACCTATTGTGCTTAAAGTTCAAAGCAACCAACTTTTTTTCAACGATGCGAAAACACAATACACAAAAACTCATAATTACTTTCCAGAATCATAACGAAAATCAAAACCCCGGTTTTAACATCTGAGAATATGAACAGAGTTTTTGAAATGAACTTTATAACTAATATGTGAAAACATATATACTTACCAAATCGATGGATATGAAGTTCAAATAGTGAGCATATCAATGGATAACCAAATGCCAAAACACGTCGATAGAGATCGAAAAAGTAAGTTCCGTCGGAGAGGGAGAAGAACGATCGATCATGGAACAGTGATGCGTCAAACTTCTAACAAGTCGACTTCAAAGTTCATCAAAAGTACCCTAGAACAAATTACAACAATCAATAATATCCAACTAATCGTTTAATCAAGCTTTCATTATACATTCTACTTCAAATGAAAATGGATTGAATTTGGGAACATGCATGTGTGTGCTACAGCTGTATAAGATGAAGTAGAAACTTACTGATGATCGTTCTGACAAGAGGAGTAAAATTTGAAGGTGGTTGTTGAGGTCGGAAAAATATCAATGGCGGATTTTCCCAGGAAACAATTAGGTTAAAAATGGGAAACGAAGGGGATGATGACGTCAGCTACCCGGGGGAGGGGGGGCGAAGAGGGGGGAAGGGTGTGTTTGTGTATTGAAAAACAAAGAATATACCAATAGATGCCACTTCACGTTTTAAAAGAAGAAACGAACCACTTTTGATCTTGATTTTTTTGATAGTTTGTAGTTTTGTACCCAACTAGTTTACTCATGGGTGATGCTAAACAGACATCCTCATGTAATGATGACTTTTTATATTTTTCATTCTCTAGACACTAATTATTAGAAGTTAGTTGGTGGATATTTATTGGTTGATATACTTTCTCTTTCCTTCTTGTCTTGACATAGAGATGTCTTTTTAGACTCCCGTATATTACACGGGTAATTTTAATAAATGTGTTTTCTTAAAGCTAAATAAACTTAAAATTTAAACTAATATTCAAACTTTTAATAATAATGATATTTAATATATTTTAGGGTAAATTACAAATTTTGTCCCTGTGGTTTGGTGGAAATTATGGATTTCGTCCCTAAACTTCATTTACTACACGGGTAGTCCCTAATTTGAAGTTTTGTTACGGATTTGGTCCTTTAATTGTTTGACTTTTCTAAACTTTTCAAAAATGATCATTTTGTCCTTTTACTAATTACAGTTTTAATCCCTGTAGTTTTCCAATTAATTTCATTTAATATGTAAAAACTTTAATTTTTAATTTATTTTTAATTTTATTTAATATATTAGTTATATCAAACAATTATTATCATATAATTTTTAATTATCTTTAAAAATATTCGCATGTTTAACTTTTTTAATTTTCTCTTTTATTGTATTGTTTTCTTCTTATAAAATAAATATTTATATGTTTTATTTTTCATGTTATGTATCAAAATTCTTTTATATATTAATTTGACAAACATGATAATATTTCATATGTTGATGCCCTTGAAATATTTATAATAATTTTTCAAAAAGCATTTAGTTTTAAATGATTCATAATTATGAAAGTTTTGTTTTCAGTGAAATTTTTAATATTTATTTTATATTTTGATTTTTATTAAAATCAAATTTAACTACATAAAATACATAACATTATTAACCAATTTAAATTTTCTTAAAATTCAAAATCTTAAATCAAACTAAACTTCATAATAACCTAAATTATTATCAAAATCTAGTAAAACAAATGAATTTATATGTAATTGGTACAACTGGTTTTGTAATACTTTCAAACCATTATATCACCATAACAATATTATGTGTTATATGTACTTAAATTTGATTTTAATAAAAAGTTTGAAAGATAACATAAATTTTAAAGATTTCTCTGAGAAGCAAACTTTAATTCTTTTAAAAATTATTAAGAATATTTCAAAGGTATCCAACATATGAAATATTATCATGTTTGTTAATTAAATATATAAATAATATATAAAATAATTTCGATACGTAACATGAAAAATAAAACATATAAATATTTTTTTTATAAAAAGAAAACTATATAATAAAAGAAAAAAATTAAAAAGTTAAACATAATACTTTTTAGGGATAATTGCGCAAAAAACCACAAACTTGTCAGCTTTTTGTGATTAAAACCTCAAACCATTTTTCGTTGCATAGAAAACCCCGAACTAACTAAAAATCAGTAAATCAAGGTTTTATCAATGAATAACCCGTTGAAACCAATTATTAAACCTACGTGCATCCGTAAATAACCTACGTTGAATAAATTTTAATTGTTGAAACCGGGTGCAAAGTATTACACATCATTTAAACACTCGTTAATGATGTAATCCCGTTTAAAAATTACAATTAAAACTTATCAACGTGGGTTTAAATGATTTGTAATACTTGTCAACCGGTTTTAACACTTCAAATTTATTCCACGTAGGTTATTTACGGGTCCACGTAGGATTAATAACCGGTTTCAACGGGTTACTCATTGATAAAACCTTGATTTACTAATTTTTAGTTAGTTTGGGGTTTTCTATGCAACGAAAAATGGTTTGGGTTTTTAATCACAAAAAGCTGACAAGTTTGTGGTTTTTTGCGCAATTATCCCTACTTTTAAAAACAAAATATTTTAAAAATATTAAAAAATTTGCATATAATGATAAATGTTTGATATAATTAAATATTAAATAAAAATAAAATAAAAAATAGGGACATTAAGTGAAATTAAGTGAAAAACTATAGGGACTAAAACTGTAATTAGTAAAAGGACAAAATGGTTGTTTTTAAAAAGTTTAGAAAAGTCAAACGATCAAAGGACCAAATCCGCAACAAAACTTCAAAATAGGGACTGCCATTGTAATAAATGAAGTCTGGGGACCAAATCCATAATTTCCACCAAACCACAGGGACGAAATTTGTAATTTACCCTATATTTTATTATAATTAATTTATGTATAAATCATTTAAACAAATCAAAAAACTAATTATTAACAACATTTAAGTTAATTGTTAGTAGTACTATTATTATTTTTGTTGTTGTTATTATTATTATTAATCAAAAAAAACCTTTTATAAATTGTTTGTTATGATTTTGTGGTATTTAAGTATCTAACCATAATTTTATCTTCAAAGTAAATTGATTTAAAATTTTTAATTTAATCTTAAAATAGTAATTTTCATTTGTCATTAGTAGAATATGGCACTTGGCATCATGAGGAGATGACAAATGTCAATTTAGTTACTCTTTTAATAGTATTTACAGATTTTTATGTAGTTTTATTTCTGAACATTTTTATCAATCATAAAAAGATAATAATTAAGGTGACGAAACGAATTCGACTACTTTTACTGAAAATTATTTTGAAGATAGATCAACACGTCAGATTAATCTTATTGGAAAGAGTTATGAAATGTGATTTATATGATTTTGAATTTTATATATACGTGTATATGTAATTATTATGCTACGGGGTTGCGTTCTCGATGATAAAAATGTTACAACGATATAAAGAATGTTTAAACAAAGTTAAAATGAATGAGATATAAATGTTCAAAAAATAAATTTTGAAATGAAAAAAATTAAAAGATGAATAGACAACTTGTTACATGTCCCAAATAGAAAGGGTGATAAAACCCGAATGAATTTACAAGGGAAAATGTTGACAAGTGAAACATCCATTTCAACATAATATAATAATTTATGGGGTTATGTTTAATTAATCAGATTAATATGGTTTTTAAAGAAAATCAGGCATGACCCGTTCGCACGGAGTCAATTTTCCTGTTTGGTTATAAACCAATTTTGGAATGTAAGATGAATTTACAAGATACTTCTACACAATTACAAGATCTATCATCAACCCAAAAGACAGTATATGTCTAAATACATATATACAAGTCAGTCATAATGGTAGACAACTACCCAATTATTACCCAGTTGTATAGACGTAGTTTTACCGAAGTTAAGGCTTCAGAGACGGTCCGTTTAAATTCTAGGACCAACGCTGGCAATCACCTTGCCTTTACTAACACCACCTGAAGTATATAAAAGTGAGGGGTTAGCAAATAAAATTTGCTAAGTGAGTTACTAGATCGATGTGGAATGCAAAACATACAACATGTATAAGTATTGAAAATGATTATAAAATGACAAGTGCAATATCTTTTAATAAAAATGGTGTGGGCATAGTCCATTAATTTGCATAAGTTGCGGTGCATGACCCGCTAACCCGCAGTTGCCAACAGCTGTGAACCCATGTCCAGCTGCGTAACTCCAACCGGCTTCCATGTCCGGCCACCTACCCACGAGCTCATGTGGTGTAGGAATTTATACGCACAAACACAAAGTAAGACGTTTAATAATAATAATGATAATCTGGATATCCAGTGAGGCCAATGATAAATGAGCATAGCTCACAATTGGGTAATCAAGTATAATCATGTGAAGCATGAAATGAACAATCTTCAAGCATAGCAAGAAGGTTAATATATGTCATGAAAGGTATCAAATGAGGTATGCTGGCCATAGGCCATGATCAAATAATGAACCGCCAATAGGGTAGTATAATAAAACCAGTGCAATGCATCATATACGAGAACCAGTGCAATGCATCATATAAGAGGATGATGCCAATTAGATATGCACAATGTCATAAATAAAATAAACATGTAATTATGTATGCAACACACACATCAATGCTAGAACTCACAGTACAATAGGCTATAATAGCCTTTAATGTTCAATACGGCCAATAAGCCACTTAACACCCCAAACCGACAACCAGCACTTCTTTCAGCTCCAAACCTACCAAATAATGATATCCAAGGTATCATTAGCTTATAATGGTATATCATAAGGTTTGGAAGTCATTTGAAGTATTTAAGCGTTTTCGGTTTAAGTTTTCGAATTCTATCGACACAGTTGTACATTTCAATAATTCTTATAGATTTTTAGATGTCAATTTACATGTTATATAAGTGTATAATTATCATATAATGTGTTGAAGTTATTTCACACAAACATGACTTTTCATTCGGCGTTTGTAGACGAAGAAATCAAAATGAAACGAAGAAAATTGTCTAACTTGCACTAGTTTAGTATTTTGGCCATAATTTTTTCATACGAACTCGGATTTAGGTGATTGAAGAGCCCAGATGAAAAGGAAACATAGGGCTTAGTGACAATTGTTTCGTCAATGATTGTGGTTGAATAGATGACATGTGTCATCACATTGAAGTTAAACATGATAATTTGTGTGTACTCCTAAATTGTGAAAGGGGAGTATATTTGCTTAAAATGTAAGGACCAACTTGTCCAGAGAAATTGAATATTTGGTAATAAACCCTTAATTTGTGAGTAAGGATGGATGGGCTCTAAGTTGAAATGAGCAAACTATTGTGGACTAGCTCTAAGTCTCAATTGAGCACTTAATTGATCGTTGTTTACTTGATACAACAAAATTTTGTCCACTAACATGTCGGTAATGTGATAAAATATTGAAATAAAAAAAATGGCATATTGAAGCTACTTGGCGGATGAATAATAGTTCTTAGAGAACAATTGAACCAATTTGTTGATTTAGAATGATAAAGTCATTTAATGTGACTAGATTATGTTCATGGCCAGATGCTGGAATACCACGTGGTACGGTGGTAATACTATGTGTATAGGATCTTGTAACGTTGTTTAGGACAGCAAATTGTATAGTGGGATTAGTGGAAGTATGTTGCCTGGTGCAACATGAATTGTCTCATCAGCAAAAATAAAGTTGTAAATTGTTGGAATCAATGTCGATAATATGTGACAGTCTCTACGCGTCCCCTAAACGCGTACATTGTGGAAAATGACGAAATAGCCTTGCGGTGTAATAAGACATGTGGTCTTTAAATCACCTTATATTGTGTTGAGTCTTAGGATTCCGAGGACGGAATCTTTTAACGGGGGAAGAATTGTAACACCCCAAATAATTAGGAGGTAATTATATCCCTGATAATGTTGAGTTAATATAATTATAAGAATATCTATTATTAATCGGAAATAATAGTAATATTAACTAAAGAGGTAACTAACTTTATTGAGACTTGTATGATAAAAAGAATGTATAATGTGGTGTTTGAATGTAATTAGTATGGTAATGTCAAATTATCTATTTGAGTATTAAAGTTTTGAGATAATGTGATTTAGGGCATTATAGTTGTATTTTCAAATGAAAAGAAGATTGGGAAGGGTGTATTGTGTCATTTGATGAAGGTTAGAGGGTAGGATAGGCCAAAGGCCAAAATCCTCTTCCTCCTCCCCTCCTTAAATCATCCAACACCTACACACACACACACACACACACACACACACACACACACACACACTTCTTGTTTTTTTTTTTTTTGAAAGAGAAGAGAAAGAGAAGAAGAAATTAGGGTTGGAAGGGTTTGATCTAAAATTGAAGGATTAAAGCTCACAAAAATCAGATTTGTATCATCTTTGAAGGTATAATCACCTCCTCTATTCTTCTTCTCCATTTTCTCTCTATTCCTCCAATTTTAGAGATGAAACCCTAAATGGGTTTATGTTGAAATGTTTTGTAAAGGCTCCAATCTTTTAGTATGTTGTTATATGATCAAAATGGAGCCATAATATGCAACTACATCGGTGGTTCGTGTGGCACCCTTGCCACAACAACCACCATTTACAATACACCCAGGATTAATCACCATCATACAATAACATAATGATCTGATAACCTAAATTAAGTGCGGAAGCATTAAAACATAAATGAAATAGTGCAACAAGTGTTAAACACCCTACGGTGCTATAAGGTACCAAGTCTAAGTCTACACACCCATACATTTATTACAATCATCCAGAATATTACAACATTGTCTCGTAACATAAATTACCGATAAAATAGTGCCGAATCTCCAAAATCTTCCAAACGACCTAACTAGAAGGTCCAGCAGTAGATTTTCCTTTGCCTGTAAAAATACAACAACTAAAACGTAAGCGAATGCTTAGTGAATACATAGATTGCGCATTTTATAAATTTTTATGAAGCCCAAGAGTAATCCCGACGACAAACGTCGTATACTCTCTTCGTACACCAAGTACGGACCAGAGCCGCAGCCCCTTCGAGCTCACAGCTCGGCATTTAAACATACCATCTGAGACAAACGTACGATCGGGGATGACATACTGCCTACCGGGCCTAGGAGGGATCAGCTCCAGGTCATATAGCACAGTAACATCAGAGTAATCGATGCGACCCACCGGTCCATCACTAGATGCACAACAACCGAAAGGACATGCAACAAGTAAGAATGTGCATCTAAATCTACGCAAGTTAGTAGAATTCCAAACAATCAATGAAACAACAGGTCTCAGCAGGCAAAGCTTACATAAAACAAATATAAACATGCGAAATCTACTGTACTCACAGTGGGTGCGTATTATCTTTAACCGATATTATTTCTCTTCGGGCTTTCAACCGGATTCCACCAAGTACCCCACTGTGGGTTAAACAACACCACAAGGGACCTGTTATATCAATTACAACAAATTCCTCATATCATTATCCGTTTAACTCATAAAAATCAAGTCTCGTAAGTTTTGCAACGTTTTCCCCCATTTCGGGTCTACATCCAAATTTAAACCATAACTAAGTTTGAAACCCATTTCAAGTTCATAACTTGTCCTTTGAATAATTCTTGCCATTTATGTGTTGTTTATAAGTTTCATTCAAAATACACGAGTCTAGGGAGTAGTATTCTAAATTTTAAGCATTAAACTCGAATTTAATGGGTTAGATTCGAAACCATGCATCAGATTCGAACCCTTAGCATTAGATTCGAACCCTTAGCATTAGATTCGAACTACCCTTCGAATCTAGGGTAGATTCGAACCTCACTTCGAGTCTATGCCTAGATTCGAAGCCCTCCCCTTAGAATCTAATGGTACACCTTCGAATCTAGCACCAAACTCGAGTTTGTTCTAGCATTTCGACTCTGTTCTTGACCCATTCGAGTCTGTTCATCATTTCAACTTAAATCCTTCATTTCTAAGGCAAAAATCACTAATATATCATGTATAATACCTAGATTCGATTCTACTATGCATATATTATCATATTCCAGCAACATTTCAAGCAAAACAAGCTTAAATTTGCATAAAATGACAGATTCGAATTCTAGTTAACTTCAAAACCGAAACTATAAACTTAAAAGGTTCGATTCTTACCTCAATTCGCACGAACTCTGAAATCCGTTTGTATATTGTTGTTGTACTCCTCGATACCTTTCCGATGACGTATAATTCTCGAAAATCCGACGGTCGGTTTGTGATATGTCTTAGAGAGATGTAGAGAGAGAATTTCTAGAGAGATAAAGTAGTGAGATAGTGTAAACTGAAAAATGAAGCCTATTGCCCTTTATATACCACTTTCGTCATTTTGCACATTTCATCACTCGACTTAACAGGTTCCATAAAATACTGATTTAATCTTAGATTTATCATAAATAACTTTTAAATTCATAATACTCCACAGAATTGATTCTGAGTTAAATTTTCTTAAAAATAGCAACAAACTTTGCTTAATAACCAAATACATAATATCCTCCCAAATTCAACTTAAATATATATATAAGTTTTCCACTTAATTAACCAAAATACATCAAATTAAATCCGTGGATGTTACAGCATGGGCTCCACCACGCTCAACTTCGTCCTCGAAGTTACTCGGACTCAAACAGTTTCGGATACTTTCTTAACATATCTAACTTAGTTTCCCATGTATGATTTGCTCCTTTATGATGCTTCCAACGTACAAGCACCATTTCTATCTCCTTGCTTCTCAATTTCTTCATCTTAGTATCTAACACACACTCCGGCTCTTCAACATACCGGAGCCTTTCATCAACTTGCAGTTCAGTATGGTCGGCCCAATCCTCGTTACTAGAAGTAAATGACTTTCGAAGATTTCCAACGTGAAACACCGGATGTATGCCCGACATCTCTTCAGGCAATTCCAAACGATATGACTGATTTCCTACTTTTTCGGTTATCTTAAATGGTCCGACGAATCTCGGAGCCAACTTTCCCCTTTTAACAAAACGAGTAACACCCCTCATGGGTGATACTTTCAAGTAGACCCAGTCATTCACTTCAAAATTGATCGGCTTGTGCCTCCGATCATAGTAACTTTCCTGACGATCCTGGGCCGCTTTCATGTTCTGCCTAATCAACTGTATCTTCTCGTTTGTTTCTTGAAGCAAGGCCGGCCCAGCGATTGGTGTTTCACCCGTTTCTCTCCAACATGTAGGAGTCCTACATTTCCTTCCATACAAAGCCTCGAACGGCGCTTTCTTGATTGTCGCATGATAGCTATTATTGTACGAAAACTCTATCAGTGGCAAATGATCATCCCAGTTGCCACCGAGATCTAACACACAAGCTCTCATCATATCTTCCAAAGTAAGGATCGTTCGTTCACTTTGGCCATCGGTTTGCGGACGATAGGCCGTACTCATTGCGATTCTCGTTCCTAACCCTTCTTGCAGTGCCGACCAAAAATTCGAAGTAAACCGGCTATCCCGATCCGATACAATAGACTTAGGCACTCCATGCCTAGAAACAATCTCGTTCATATAAATTTGAGCTAATTTCTCCTGCGAATAACTTTCACGAATCGGTATGAAGTGAGCCGACTTTGTTAACCGATCCACGATTACCCAAACTGCATCATGCTGTCGCTTAGTCTTTGGCAGCTTTGTAACAAAATCCATTGTAATGTGCTCCCACTTCCATTCCGGAATGGGAAGCGGCTGCATACTACCGTACGGTTGTTGATGTTCGGCCTTTACCAACCGGCAAGTCCTACATCGTTCAACATACTGACCGATATCCTTCTTCAATCCCGGCCACCAAAAGTCTGCCTTTAAGTCGTTGTACATCTTTGTGCTCCCGGGATGTACAGAAAACTTAGATTGATGTGCCTCCTCAACGATCACATTTCTCATACCACCATATTTCGGCACCCAAATTCTTCCGTACACACCTTTTATACCAGACTCGCTCGTTTCCATATTCTTTAAATGTATCCTAACATCCTCAGCACCAATATTCTCCTCTTTCAAGGCTTCTTTCTGAGCAGCCTTGACATCATCAATTATCGTGGAGGTCAGCATTGTAGACGTCATCATATAACAGAAATCCTTAGCATAAGCCTTTCGGCTCAAGGCATCGGCTACCACATTAGCCTTCCCGGGATGATAAAGTATCTCACAATCGTAGTCTTTAATAAGCTCCATAGACCTACGTTGTCTCATATTAAGTTCCTTCTGGCTAAAGATATACTTCAAGCTCTTATGGTCCGTGTAAAGTTGACACTTAGTACCGTACAGGTAGTGCCTCCATAACTTCAAAGCAAATGTTACTGCGGTCAACTCCAGATCATGAGTCGAATAATTCTTCTCATGCTGCTTCAACTGTCTTGAAGCATACGCTATAACCTTCCCACGCTGCATCAATACAGCGCCTAACCCTAACCTTGATGCATCAGTATAAACCACAAAATCGTCATTGCCTTCCGGTAAGGCAAGTATCGGAGCCTCGCTTAACGCCTTCTTCAGAACCTCAAAGGCATCCTGCTGCACAGTTTCCCATATAAATGGTGCATTCTTCGTGGTTAATGCAGTTAAAGGAACTGCAATCTTTGAGAAATCCTTTATAAACCTCCTATAATATCCTGCCAACCCCAGAAAACTTCTAACTTCGGTAGCTGTTTGAGGTGGCTCCCAATTCTTTATCGCTTCAACTTTAGCCGGATCTACCGAAATCCCAGCCCCCGAAATCACATGCCCTAGAAACTGTATCTGTTGCAGCCAAAACTCACATTTTGAGAACTTGGCGTACAACTTTTCTTTCCTCAACAACTCTAGCAGCTCCCTGAGATGCTCAGCATGCTCAGCCTCAGACCTAGAGTATACTAGAATATCATCGATAAACACTATCACTGACTTATCCAACATCGGTCTACAAACCCTATTCATCAAGTCCATAAAGACAGCTGGGGCGTTAGTTAATCCAAAAGGCATTACCAGAAACTCGTAATGCCCATACCGAGTCCTGAATGCTGTCTTCGGCACATCTTCCTCTCGAACTTTCAATTGATGATATCCCGATCTCAGATCAATCTTAGAAAATACACTAGCCCCGTGTAACTGATCAAACAAGTCGTCTATCCTTGGCAGTGGATACTTGTTCTTAATCGTCAACTTATTCAGCTCCCGGTAGTCAATGCACATTCGCATTGTGCCATCCTTCTTTTTCACGAACAATACCGGAGCTCCCCACGGCGACGAACTCGGCCGAATGAAGCCCTTATCCAATAATTCTTGCAGCTGTGTCATCATTTCCTTCATCTCGGTTGGGGCAAGACGATAAGGAGAACGAGCTACCGGTGCAGCTCCAGGGATCAAGTCAATCCTAAATTCTATTTGTCTTTCAGGCGGCACGCCAAACAAGTCTTCCGGAAACACATCCGGGAATTGTGAAACAACCGGCACATCGGCCAAAGTTCTCTTCTCTGCCTTAGCATCAATCGCATATGCTAAGTATGCATCACATCCCTTTGCAACAAGCTTTCGAGCTTTTGCAATAGTCAGCAAACACAGATCCCCGCTTCTCCTATCCCCATATATACATATCTCACGCCCCTCCGGGGTAGTTATCTTTATCATTCGGCTCTTACACACTATATGGGCTTCATTCTCGATCAACCAGTCCATTCCGACTATCACATCAAACTCGCTGAACTCTATCGGAATCAGATCTAAATTGAAGACTACATCTTCAATTACTAACGTGCAATTTCGGTATACATGATCTACCTTAACTAAAGTATTGCTAGCAGTTTCAATATCAAGTATGGCAGACAACTTAGACAATGGCATGGCAAGTCTTTGTGCAAACACAGTAGAAACAAACGACCTATTGGCACCCGAATCAAATAAAACTCGTGCAGGCATAGAATTAACTATGAACGTACCCGTGACGACCTCCGGATTTTCCCTTGCCTCCTCTGCAGTTATCTGAAAAGCACGAGCAGGTGCCCTCTGTGACTGACCCCGGCGGTTAACTGAACCACCACTCGAACCTCCAGACGATCGTGTTGATGATGGGACAGCAGCCGTTGGAGCATTCTTCCTACAATTCCTGCTATAGTGACCCCACACCCCACACTTATAGCAAGCATCACCCTTCCTTGGGCAATCATTCTGAAAATGTCCCAGTTCTCCACAGCAAAAGCAAGCACGTCCGTTAGGGCACTTGCCAAAATGTTCCAAGTGACATTTATTGCAATACTGCGGCTCAGTGTTGATGGAGTATGCACGCGCACGACCGCGATCAGATGAACCAGATTGTCGGCGATACGACTGTTGAGGTGAGTATTGTGAAGACCGGGAAGAACCAGAATATCCTCCCTCCCTTTGGCGCTTCGGCGGTGACGGCTGTGTTGGATTGGTGGAAGCAGCAGCAGACCCAACAGAGTAGCCCGACATAATCAAAATCTGCTCTACATTTCTGGCAGCCTCAAGTAAGCCAGCAAATGTAGGGTAACGAACATTGCTCATGACCCTCCTAATCTCAATGTCAAGACCAGCCTCGAACCTGGTCACTTTCCTTTCTTCGGTGTCCACCTGATGAGGTGCGAACAGACTTAACCTCGTGAACTCCACAGCATATTGGGACACCGTCTTCGTCCCCTGTACCAGCGTCATAAACCTTGCCTCTAATCTCCGACGCTCATCAATCGAACAGTATTGCTGAGTGAATAAGTCCGTGAACTCAGCCCATTTCATAACCGAAACCTTCTCCAATGTCAAAGCGTTCACCATGGCATTCCACCACATGATTGCATCATTCGTGAACATAGCAGTTGCATAACGAACCATATCCTTCTCAGCACAGTCGCTGATTCGGAATGTTCGCTCAGTTGCTGTTATCCATTCCAGTGCAGCAACAGCATCCCCTAAACCGTTAAACTCTACAGCTCCATTTCCTTTAAAATCCTTAAACCGACAACCCCTGGGCTTATTAGATGACCCAGTGTTGTCATCTTGTTCCTCATTAATTCCCTCCCTTTCTTTTTCTTTGTTCTTCCTTTTATCTTCCCTTCGCTTAGCTTCGGCCTTATCTCGAGCCCGAAACTGCTCTTGAATCATCTCTCTTTGCTCAGCCATCATGGCTAGCATCATTTCTCTCGTCTCTTCAGGTGTCATTCCTCCTCCAGACATGTTCTGAAATACAAAACATATAACTTATTTAGCAACATGTCATAAATTTAAAGACACCATTCATTTGTCCCGTATAATAGTCAATCCCTATAATTACTAGATCGTAACCTATCTTAGTTCAGATCATTACTTAAACCACTACATATCATTACCTAATGTTTGAGATCAAGACCTCACGGACACTTGAATCTCAAACAACTGCTCTGATACCATCTCGTGTGGCACCCTTGCCACAACAACCACCATTTACAATACACCCAGGATTAATCACCATCATACAATAACATAATGATCTGATAACCTAAATTAAGTGCGGAAGCATTAAAACATAAATGAAATAGTGCAACAAGTGTTAAACACCCTACGGTGCTATAAGGTACCAAGTCTAAGTCTACACACCCATACATTTATTACAATCATCCAGAATATTACAACATTGTCTCGTAACATAAATTACCGATAAAATAGTGCCGAATCTCCAAAATCTTCCAAACGACCTAACTAGAAGGTCCAGCAGTAGATTTTCCTTTGCCTGTAAGAATACAACAACTAAAACGTAAGCGAATGCTTAGTGAATACATAGATTGCGCATTTTATAAATTTTTATGAAGCCCAAGAGTAATCCCGACGACAAACGTCGTATACTCTCTTCGTACACCAAGTACGGACCAGAGCCGCAGCCCCTTCGAGCTCACAGCTCGGCATTTAAACATACCATCTGAGACAAACGTACGATCGGGGATGACATACTGCCTACCGGGCCTAGGAGGGATCAGCTCCAGGTCATATAGCACAGTAACATCAGAGTAATCGATGCGACCCACCGGTCCATCACTAGATGCACAACAACCGAAAGGACATGCAACAAGTAAGAATGTGCATCTAAATCTACGCAAGTTAGTAGAATTCCAAACAATCAATGAAACAACAGGTCTCAGCAGGCAAAGCTTACATAAAACAAATATAAACATGCGAAATCTACTGTACTCACAGTGGGTGCGTATTATCTTTAACCGATATTATTTCTCTTCGGGCTTTCAACCGGATTCCACCAAGTACCCCACTGTGGGTTAAACAACACCACAAGGGACCTGTTATATCAATTACAACAAATTCCTCATATCATTATCCGTTTAACTCATAAAAATCAAGTCTCGTAAGTTTTGCAACGTTTTCCCCCATTTCGGGTCTACATCCAAATTTAAACCATAACTAAGTTTGAAACCCATTTCAAGTTCATAACTTGTCCTTTGAATAATTCTTGCCATTTATGTGTTGTTTATAAGTTTCATTCAAAATACACGAGTCTAGGGAGTAGTATTCTAAATTTTAAGCATTAAACTCGAATTTAATGGGTTAGATTCGAAACCATGCATCAGATTCGAACCCTTAGCATTAGATTCGAACCCTTAGCATTAGATTCGAACTACCCTTCGAATCTAGGGTAGATTCGAACCTCACTTCGAGTCTATGCCTAGATTCGAAGCCCTCCCCTTAGAATCTAATGGTACACCTTCGAATCTAGCACCAAACTCGAGTTTGTTCTAGCATTTCGACTCTGTTCTTGACCCATTCGAGTCTGTTCATCATTTCAACTTAAATCCTTCATTTCTAAGGCAAAAATCACTAATATATCATGTATAATACCTAGATTCGATTCTACTATGCATATATTATCATATTCCAGCAACATTTCAAGCAAAACAAGCTTAAATTTGCATAAAATGACAGATTCGAATTCTAGTTAACTTCAAAACCGAAACTATAAACTTAAAAGGTTCGATTCTTACCTCAATTCGCACGAACTCTGAAATCCGTTTGTATATTGTTGTTGTACTCCTCGATACCTTTCCGATGACGTATAATTCTCGAAAATCCGACGGTCGGTTTGTGATATATCTTAGAGAGATGTAGAGAGAGAATTTCTAGAGAGATAAAGTAGTGAGATAGTGTAAACTGAAAAATGAAGCCTATTGCCCTTTATATACCACTTTCGTCATTTTGCACATTTCATCACTCGACTTAACCGGTTCCATAAAATACTGATTTAATCTTAGATTTATCATAAATAACTTTTAAATTCATAATACTCCACAGAATTGATTCTGAGTTAAATTTTCTTAAAAATAGCAACAAACTTTGCTTAATAACCAAATACATAATATCCTCCCAAATTCAACTTAAATATATATATAAGTTTTCCACTTAATTAACCAAAATACATCAAATTAAATCCGTGGATGTTACAGTTCGAGTTAGTTTTGGTTGGAACCCAATCTAGGGCTCAAATGAGCTCCAATGGGTTATGGATTTGAGTTTGATGTTTTAGAAAGTAAATGATGCTCAATCTTGAACCATACATGTTAAATGTTGATGTGGAAACAAATGGAATTTAGTAGAAGCTCATTTGGAGCTTTGAAGAGGTGATTTGGGTTTTAACCCATTTGTGAACTCAAAAGAGTTCATACAAATGAATGAATGGTATTTAATGATTAAATGTGTGGTAAGGGTGTAAAATGGTCTAAAGATATTATATTATTGATTTCAAGTATTGGTTGGGGTTAAAATCGAGCAAAGGCTCAAGTTGGTGTTTTAGGCCTAAACCGCACGCCAAGTGTTCGGTGAAATGCCTCAATGAGTACCCAAGCTTTTTGGGATTGGGTTTTTATGTTAAAATATGTATTGAATGCCTAAAAATAGTCCAAACATGTTTAATATTGCTTTGGTATTGATTAGAATTGAATTCAAGCTCAACTGGAGCTCGGTGTCGTCGGTTGGAGTTTTCAGTTATTTTCGGATTCGTTCGGAGTCCGTATGAACTCCACGGGATCATGGAATGTTATGAAATGATTCTAATATGTTTAGAGGTGTTAAAGTGACCTTAATATGCTATAAATATTGTTGGTAAAGTCCCTCCAAAGTTGCAAAAACGTTTATGGAAGTTTTAGTGAGTTTGGGTGCTTTGAGTGAAGGGAAAAATGAGCAGGCAGGGCACACCTACAGTGGTCACGTCGTGACCATCATTAGGTCACGCCATGACCATCTTTCTAGGGGTGTGCAATATTTGGTTTGGACTCGAAGAAACCGAAAACCAAACCGCACCGAATTCGAATAAAACCAAACCGAATTAATAAAGCGGTTTTCGGTTTGGTTTGGTCCCAAACCGAATTTACAATATGGTTTTCGGTTTGATGTTCGGTTTTCCCTTTTTCAGACCAAACCAAACCGAAAACCGAATTTGGTTTTTAATAAAAAAAATAAATATTATATTATATAAATAATAAATATATATATGTAAATAAAATAAAAAAAATAAACCTAGGGATTTCAAGCCTAGTTGTATACATCCAGAACCAACTTCCATATTCATATTCACGCCTCCAATCTCCATCCAGTAGTCCACACCGTTCCATACTTCCACTTCCACGACCCAAACCCTAGCCGCCGCCTGGCTCCTCCGCCGCCGCCGCACTGATTCCTCCGCCATCCGCTCGTCTCCTCTGCCCTCCGCCCTCCGCCTGGCTCCTCCGCCGGACCGCCGCACTGATTCCTCTGTTGCTGCCTCGCTCCTTCGGCCTTCGTATCATCTTCTTCTCCGACCACAAAGGTTAGTTTTTGTTTCAGATCTAAGTATTCAACTAAATGTTTGCTTTTTTTTTTGTTTCAGATTTAGGTATTTAACTAAATGTTTGGTTTTTTTAGTTTTTGTTTCAGATTGAAGTATTTAACTAAATGTTTTTTTTTCTTTTTGTTTCAGATTTAAGTATTTAACAAATTTTGTTTTAGGTTTTAGTTTTTGTTTCAGATTTGGTATATGCCTATTTGTTTCAGATTTGGTAATTGACCTCTTTGCAATATTTGTTTCAAATTTGAATATGTCTGGATCTAATGATCAAACATTCACACCAAGTAGTCAAAATGATGAACCATCACCAATTGCACTCGATGATGATGAACAATCACCTATTCAACTTGGACCCGACGCACCATCAACACATAACAGTCAAAACGATGCTCCTCTTCCTCCCAAGGGGAAACGTAAGGATTATATAAAACGATCGATCGTATGGCTTCATTTTACCGAGTTTGTCGATCCTAAAGGTAAAAAAAGGTGCAAATGTAATTATTGTTTTAAGGAATATAGTTGTGGTTCAAAGAATTGCGGAACATCTACGTTGATTTCTCATATGAAAAGTTGTGCTTTGAATCCTGCTAATGAAATTGATACTCAAGCACACTTGCAATTTAATTCAATTAAAGTAGAAGAAACTGGGGAGACAAAAGTTTGTTTGCAATCATGGAGGTTTGATCAACAAGTAGGGAGGAAAGCAATTGCTTAAATGATCATAATGGATGAACTACCTTTCAAGTTTGTAGAAAATCCTGGTTTTAGACATTGCATTAGAAAAATTCAACCTGCTCTTTCTCTTCCATCTAGAAGCACCATTACACGAGATTGTTACCAACTCTACCTTGATGAAAAAACAAAGCTTAAGGCTCAATTGAAACATTCAACTCTTAGGATTTGCTTGACAACTGATACATGGACTTCTTTGCAACGTATTAACTACATGTGTCTCACTGCTCATTACATTGATAATAATTGGAATTTGCAAAAGAGAGTTATTAACTTTTGTCCTATTACGAGCCATAAAGGAAGTGATATAGGAAGGAATGTCGAATTATGTTTGATTGATTGGGGTTTACAAAATGTTTTGACTGTTACAGTTGATAATGCAAGTAGTAATGACACTGGCATGGAGTATTTAAAAAACAAATTTGTCAAGTGGGGCAATCTTTGTGTTTTGAGTGGAAAATGGACACATGTTAGATGTATAGCACATGTTTTGAATTTAGTTGTTCAGGATGGGATTAAAGAATTGGGGAATTCGGTCAAGAGTGTTAGAGCGGCTGTTAGATATGTACGACAATCACCAGCAAGAGTTAGAAAGTTTAAGGAGTTGGCAAAGTTGGAAATAGTCGAATGTGAGAAGTCATTATGTTTGGATGTTCCTACTAGATGGAATTCCACTTACTTGATGTTGAGCGTAGCGATGATGTATGAACGTGCATTTGATAGGTTGTCCAATGAGGACTTTCAATATAAACATGAACTTACTGTGGGGCCTGGGGTACCGGTTGCTTTTGATTGGGAAAATGTGAGACGATTAGTAGGTTTTCTTGAACACTTTTATGATCTCACGTTAAGAGTTTCGGGCACAAAGTACATTACTTCAAACACTTATCTGGATTCTATTAGTACGGTTCATAGTGTTTTGAGGGATTCTTTGGCAAGCACTGATGAACAACTAAGAGTGATGGCATCTGCAATGAAGAAGAAATTTGACAAGTATTGGGGCGACATCGAGAAATTTAACTTGTTGGTATTCATAGCTGCTACGTTTGATCCAAGGACAAAGTTTGATTACGTTGAGGTTCGTTAATTAATCTACAAATTTACTTTATAATGTTTATTTTGTGTTTTTTAAGCTTACTCTTTATGGTAACTAGTAAGTAGTAACTAATGTTTATTTTGTGTTTTTTTAGCTTACTCTTTATGGTATGTATGGTGATAGTGATGGACAAAAGATTTCTGCATTATGCAAAAGTACATTGTACGAACTTTTTAGTGAGTATAAAAGGATTCACTCAGATAATCACGCAAGGAAAGAATCATCTACATCTCAGTCGTCTTCTAGTCAATCTTGCGTGTCAAGTGAATCATCATTGTTTAGTAAAAATGCATATGAAGCCCAAAGAGAGAAAATGATGGGGTTGTTGAAAAGAAGAAAGGCAGAATCTGGTGTAGCGAATGATGCCAAGTCAGAGTTGGATAGGTATTTCAGAGGAGTGTGAGGAAGATGCTGCCTATTTTGCTAGCGAAGACTTTAGTGTTTTGGGTTATTGGAAGAAGAGAGGTGGAGCGTTTCCTATATTATCACTAATTGCTCGTGATGTCGTAGCTATACCAATTTCCACAGTTACATCTGAATCCACCTTTAGTACCGGAGGAAGGGTACTTGACTCATTTAGGAGTTCTCTAACTCCTAGAACCGTTCAATCCTTGATTTGTTGTCGAGATTGGATACGACCAAGTGATAATCCTGTCAATGTGGAAGAAAATATTAAAGATCTTGAGAAGTTTGAAGCTGGTGAGTTTTCTTTATTTATACTTATTTTTTTTTTTCAAAATTTCATGTTAATATTACATAATTACATGTGTTGTTATAATGTTACCTATCTATGTTGGCATGTAAATAGATGTTGCTTTGACCGAATCGACCGTTGTGGATGTTTAAAGCTTGAGAATCGAGATAAGGATGGAAAATTGGTATGTGAGCTATTGATATTAGTCTTTAAGTGTTACTTTGTCATTATTCAATTGTTAATTTATTTAAAACAATTTAATCTTATAATTGTTTGAACTTTGAAGGGATGTGCAAGAAGTGAAGAACAATGCATGGATTATTTGATGGAATGATGGGAGATGGATTGTCATTTAACCACTTGGATGTTTTAGGATTTTATGTATTAGACTTTTAATTTTTGATGTTGTAACTTCTAAGGTTGTTTCCATACTTTATTGTTTTGTACTGTTGATGCTGGTGTTTGATTAAAGCAGGATTTTAGGAAAAAAAAAGTAAAAAAAAGAGTTGAAACTGAATTGACAAAGAAATTCGGTTTCCTTGGTTTCCAAACCGAACCAAACCGATTTCGAATTCGGTTTTCGGTTTGGTTTCGTCCAATCTGAAATCGGTTTGGTTCGGTTTTCGGTTTGGACTACAAAAAATTTCAAACCGAGGAAACCGAATAACCCATAAACCGAACCGATGAACACCCCTACATCTTTCTGCCCACAAAATGAATTTTGGTCGGTCGGGGGTCGATGCTTGGGTCTTATACGTTCGTTGCACCTCTAAATTAAGTGTTTAAAGGGTTTGAGGGCCTTTGATCCATTCTGGAACTCCTAAGGCCTCATATGAACTTAGTACTTTCGGTTTGATAACCCAATACCCTTAGCCCATTCTTAGGGGCTTATCTTGTGACATCCTTGCCACATTAACCACCAATTACAAGACACCCAGGATTTAATCACCGATCACAATACATAACGATCTGATAACCTAGTTAGAGTGCGGAAGCATTAAAATAAATAAATAAGTATTACAACAGTGTCAAACACCCTACTGTACTACAAGGTACCGAATCTAAGTCTACATACTCAATTCAATTATTACAACATCCAGAATATATTACAACATTGTCCCAAAGCACAATTACCGATTAAGTAGTAGATATCTTCCAAGAACTTCACAACAACCTAACTAGAAGGTCCGACAGCAGACTTCCCTTTTCCTGTAAAAAGTAAACAACTGAGGAATAAGCGAATGCTTTGTGAATACACAGATTACGCATTTTATAAATCTTTATGAAGCCCCAAGAGTAACACCGATGACAAACATCGTATACCCTCTTCGTACACCAAGTACGCAACCAGAGCCGCAGCTCCTTCGAGCCCAAAGCTCGGCATAAAACATACCATCTGAGACAAACGTACGATCGGGGATGACATACTGCCTACCAGAACCTCGGAGGGATCAGCTCCGGGTCATATAGCGCAGTAACATCGGAGTAATTGATGCGACCCACCGGTCCATCACTAGATGCACAATAAACGAACGGACATGCAACAAATATGAATGTGCATCTAAATCTACGCAAGTTAGTAGAGTTCCAAATAACAATTGAAGCAACACGTCTCAGCAGGCAAAAGCTATCATAAAATAGATATAAACATGCGAAATCTACTGTACTCACAGTGGGTGCGTAAATAAACTTTAAGCAATATTATTTCTCCTCGGAATTTCAACCGGATCCACAAAGTACCCTGTGGGTTAAACAACACCACAAGGGACCTGTAAGTCATTTGTACCAAAACATTGTGTTAATAACTTGTTTAATTCCATAAAACTAATTTTTATACATTTTTGCAACATTTGATCCCAAATTCGGATCCATATAAGTCCTAATTCGGTCCCCATATCAAGTTCGGACCATGTCAATTTCGGATCCCTGTTAAATTCGAATTTCAGCTAAGTTCGAAAATAAATTCGAATCCCCATATTAAATTCGAACCAAGTTAAGTTCGAACCACATCAAAATTGAATCATTAAATTCGAACCTATCAGGTTCGAATTTACCAGTTAAGTTCGGGCCAAATCTAAACTCAAACCTAAATTAATTTCAGACCATATCCGAATTCGGTCCTCATCCGAATTCGGACCCCATCCGATTTCAATACTTAAATTATTTTTCTGCTTTGGACGCCCGAACTTCGGACCAGGATCAAGTTCGAAACATACTAAATTCGATACATACTAAATTCGAAACATTAGTTTATTTCAAACCCAAAGCCAAATTCGAATTATGCCAAATTCGAATCATAACAAATTCGAACATATTCAAATCCTTGGACCATTCGAATTTGTTCTTGTTTTCTTAAATATTTTTCCAGATTATAAATCTAAGTCATTTTTAGACTTATTTCCTGGTATGAAATAAATTTTGCCAACTTTAAACACTTAATTCCAATCATTTTAACACTAAAATTAACACCATTATGTACGAATTCAGATCCTATTTGCCACTTTTTCCATCATTTTCGAACACACATAACAAAACACACACAAATCTCAAAATTCATACTTATAGCCCGAATCTGATGCTGAAATTTAGCATGTAGCTTCATATATACTAGATTTAAACTAATCTATAATCATTTAACACATGCATTCACATTTTCAACTTAAATCTGTAAATTCGAATTTCATAAAACTCGAACCCAAAATGTTCCAAATTCGAATTTAAAGAGACATTTACCTTAATTTGATGATTGCAGATGTTATAGTCCCTTCCTAGCAATCTTGTTTCCAAATTTCAACTTCAAAATCCAAGTTTTTTGATGATCTTCGAATTTAGAGAGAGAAAGTCGAGAGAGAGAGAGAGAGAGAGAGAGAGAGAGAGAGAGAGAGAGAGTTCTAGAGAGAGTGTGAAGATGGTGAAAATGAAAGGCTTTTTAGCCTTTTATTCTCATTTTTCATCATTTTGCACATTTCACCCCTCAACTTATCCGGTTCCATTAAATACTGATTTTATCATAATTAATGTTTTTAACATTTATACTTAATAACTAAAAATTGAAATCCTGAAATTTTCTTAATTTCTTAAAATATCAACCAACTTCCAAATATCCAGATACATAATCACTTTCGTAATCCAACTTAAATTACAAATTTAAACTAATAACTTTAAATACAACAATTTAAATCTGAGGATGTTACATATCTTGTGTTCGGGAGCTCACGGGTTCGCGTTATGAATGCTTCTAGGTGAATTGAGTCGAAAGGAACTTGATTGCAAGCTTTAGCCATTCTCCGTGCTATTGTGGCTTTATTGGAAGGCTTTGGAATCCTCTAAACCCATCACTGTGAGTTCTAGGACTAATGTAGAAGAATGATTACATGTTAATTGTTGTTTATGCCTTTGTTGATAACATGATATGTATCCATCCATGATAACATGCTATTTGATCGTGCATATTCATATGCTTTATTGATGGATTCATTGTAGCCTTGTTGGACATGTTCCCTTGCATCATGAATTGGAAATGAATTGTCATGCTAGTTGACATTGTTGTGTATTGGTTTGTCATGCATCTCATATAGTATGCTTAACTGCTTATCTGTATGAATACTAATGATTGGAATATGGCAATTCGTATTGGTTGACCTCGTAGGGTGGACTAATCACTTTTGTGATTGATTAATAATAGATGAGATGTATGCATGACACCTTAAGTTATATATTGGGTCACCCTTCGTGACAACCTAATTGATTATGGGTGGCGATAAGGGGCTATTTAGTCGGTAAGTTTGTTAGAATAATCATTCGGCCCCGATGATGTGTTAGAATTGCTAATAAAGAAGGGTTAGTAGAATCACATAGATGGTTTCTTTTAATTGGTCTTATGGACCGTTATAGACTCTCATGAGTCATATTGAACCCTAAATTGTTGTGGAATGCGTTTTGGACCCCTTTGGATATCCATGGGATATTCCTGACCCCTTTGGATGCCAGATGCCGACGCACTTGCATTGTCGGAAGTCCCGTACTTGCTAGGGACAGCCTCGTACTTGCTAGAGGCAATACCACTCCCGACTTTGATAGGGAACCCTAGACGACCATGGGGTATGTGGTATTTGGATTGGGATGTGATTCTCTCATGTGAGGACGGCAACGGGCCGCCTGCGGGCGATGATGATTGGACACGTTGGGCCGCAAGCATGAGTTATATCCTAGTGGCGGTGTTGACATCATGTGAGGATGGCAACGGGCCGCCTTCGTGGCGATGATTATGACACGTTGGGCCGCAAGCATGTTTGTTCTCACCTTTGAATTGGAGTCATTCGTAGTACGTACTTTGGTAATGTAACGTGCCGATTTGGTAAGGCAGCTTTGTAAAAGCGTTACAACGTGCTACTATGACACGCGTTGGAATCCCCACTTTGGCTCGACTATGTCTAGCGGTGTAGTGGATTCCAAGAGTTGAGTCAGTTCCCTACCTTGACTCGGCTAGGCCGGGCGGTGACAGTGGAACATGTGACATTGATAAATGTCGAGAATGCTAATAGTCCTCAGTGAGATGAGGCATCTTGTTGTGAATTCGAATGGGTAAATAATTGATGTGGGATACCGATAGTCCTCAATGAGGATGAGGTGATCCCATTCTAATTTGGCATTGGTCATCATTGGCCTTGATGTTTTAGCTGATAGGAAATAAGTGTTGGATAGACGTAATTATTGTGTAATTATTGTTTATATTAATCTTGGAATTCACTAAACAACTTTTGTTGTTTACCCCTTTTAGTTGTTAACTTTTTCAGGTTTTGAGCTATCGAGCGGGAAGTATTCATTCCTATTTGTTGTCGAAGATTGTAGACTCGAGACTAACGATATGCTTTGGTCATTGTGTTGGGTTTGGGTTAGTCGACCTCTTGGCCTTGACTAATCGTTTGCAGGATCATGACCTGTAACCGTGTAGATTTAATAGTTGTTATTCGGATGCATCACTTATGATGCATTAGTTGTAAAAGTTTTAATTCTACCCTAATTCCGCAAGTATTGATGTATAAATTATTGTTAATTACACTTAAATATGTATTATTGTTGTATGGGTGTTTCAAGGTCACGATTGGGGGGGTTTTAAAACCCTCAATTGGCCAAAACCTTACACCTCACCTTCCTTTATTCTTGCAAACTCTCACTTTCAATATTAACCTTCATATTCTATGCATTTTCAGCCCTTCTATAACATAACCCACTTGTACATAAGCTTTAGTATATTGTACCTAATTGCATGAATTCCATGTTACAAGAGCTTAAAGCACATAGTGCAAGTAATTTAAGCTTGTGATCAAAACCTTTACTTTAATCATAATCAATTACAAAGGTAGAATTCATTTAGCATTTTATTAGCAAGCTTCAGACTCTTGTACACAAGGCTTAAATATCTTGTAATTATGTATAAAATTCTTCAAGTAACAAGGTTTAAGCACAAGGTACAAGTAAGCAAAACATATAACTAATAATCTTCTAATAATCATAATTAAGATATTTAAATTGAAATTCATTTGTTTATAATTTTGTAGAGTAGAGTTAATATACATGTATCCCCTTTTAATGATTAAGAATATAAATTCTTATGTTTCGATTATCGTAAATAAATCACTTAGATTATTGGTTAAGAGTATGATTAGTAGTTTAAATATGATATTAAATTTGAGGATGTTACAACAAGTTAGGCAAAATTGTTTGTATCTTTTACAGAAAGTCCTACTTGCACGTGTGTGGTGCAAATTATGAATCTGAACATCATAAATATCCATTGAAATGCTATGTAACACCCTCAACTTTCAATCAAATATCATGTCATACAAATATCATATGTGACAATATCACATACAACTGAAACCATACACGTATATAGCATACTGATTATGATCATCTGACACAAAATAACATAATTAACTAACATGAGTATGATACATACAACGCAATGGCATACCAATCAATGACAAATAAAATGTCCCCAAAAGATGATGTAATAACACTTGAAGCAACTCTAGCTCCTACTTCTGCTCTGACGGTGCCTGCATTATCTTCTGACCCCCTAAGACGTGTTAAACTCGAAACGTAAGCTGGAAAACTTTTGAGTAACTAGGGTTTGAGACTGCAATAAAACTCATTTAAGTAGCACATAAACACATAATAGATGATGCGGATCAATCTCTCACTCAGATGCACCTCATCATTTCTGATGTGGCTAATAATGAAGTATGAGATCTATAAGCTCGTAAAGAACTCACAACTCTGGTGGGGACACCTCCCTACAGTTAACAGACTACACATAGCAGTGGTTAGCCAAATAATAAGGCACATGAGCAACCTGACAGTAAACTCTGCCATATATATATGATCTCGTAACTCTGGACTGGTTAGAGGTAGTTAGCCTACATGATCACTCTTCATGGATAACTTTAGCATGGATTATCTCATAGTATCGCTCTTGTCATCACACGCATAGATATCACAATAATAGATAATGGTAGAATCATGTGCAACTTCTCTTTCTCATACATAATCACATATGAACAGATAGCAAGAAAAGACTCATAGAATGAGGCACGCATTTCAAAAAGACTCATGTACTCACTTGGAAGATAACTGTTAACTCAAACCAATCCCCAACAGTCACGGTCTCAGCCAAGTCCGATATCTGCTCATCCATGTATACACAAACTATAACAGCCCAGACCACCCCGAGACAAGATATTGTCCGCTTTGGCAAAGTCCGCACAGTTTTGTTTCTGGAAGCCAAGTCATAGACCCGCCCAAAAACGCGTCTTGGTGGATAGAGAAAATCTCACTCTTAGATGGACATATTAGTTTCTCATCTCCACCGATGTGGGATGTTACAATCCCTCCCCCATGGGAACACAACGTCCCCGCTGTACACATCAACCCGTTGCCTGGCTCTGATACCAACTATAACAGTCAAGACCAACCCGAGACAAGATATTGTCTGTTATGCCAAAGGCCACACAGTTTTGTTTCTGGAAGCCAAGCCATAGGCCCGCCCCAAAACGCGTCTTGGTGGATAGAGACAATCTCACCGTTATATGGGCATATTAGTTTTTCCATCTCCACCGATGTGAGATGTTACAATCGGATCCTAATATATCAATCGCAACCCAACAAATACATACAACAAGCTCTTATATTGATTACATAACTGAAAAAAGCCCTTAAATTCATCCCAAATAGACCCATTGGCCCAAAACAACAATCTGGCCCGACAAAGTTGATTGCGGTCGACTTCGAGCCATCGGGGCTGCGCTAGCACCGCGGTCGTGCTCACAACACGGCCAGACCATGCTCAAACCCTAGCCCGAGCTTGGTCCCTCACCGCCTCAAAACTCATCGCGATCGCGATCGACGAGCTGCATTATTTAGTTTCTGTTTCAACGTTGTCCATAGGAAATTAACCTCCAATTCGATTTCTAACTGTTGCAGCTCGATAAAAATGATATAGAAATACCAAACCGGGTTCTCAGATCAATTCCATCACACACACACACACATGTAACATATTTTACCCCATTAAGTTGAAGCCTTCTTACCTTACTTGGAGGTGCAAGATGGTGACGGAGAAGATTATAAAATGAATTCCAGTAACTTGATTCGATTTGAGAAGGCTTCTTTCTGCTGCAACATACACTCGAAACACACACACACACACACACACACATCTTTAGCTTTCTTGTTGTTCAAGGAATTAGATTAGGGGATTCAAAACCAAGCGCGCACACACACACATATTGAAAAATATCTATTCTATCTATACTATTAAAAGAGTAACTATACTCAACCCTCATGAAGCCATGTGTCATCACCATGAATCGACACGTGACATTTATAGTTTTAATAAATATTAAATAATTTTAACCTATATCTATCTATATCTAATATAATCTTTTTAAATTCAAATCAAATCTAACAAAATCTAATACTCTAATAACTTATTATTTATAATATAATATAATATAATATAATAAAAGTTTAAAATATTTTAAAAAATAATTACATTTCATGTATGTGTGGAATTATACAAAATTAATAGGTCATAATAAATAATAATATCATTATTATATATATTTGTTTAAAAATAATACTTATACTTTTACATATTAGTTTATTATATTTTATATATGTTAAAAATATCCGCGTAATACGCGGGTAATAAACTAGTTTAAATTATATATGAATCTTTGCAATGATCCTACACGGATTTTGTGAATGTCAAGAACATAAGTCTTTATACATAGTATCTTTTAATATTTTACAAAGATATTATGTTAATTGACTCAGGTTCTTGAAATTTGCTTCAAAAGTTGCAACAAAAATTGTGAAACACATGATTTCATTTATGTACTTTTACATTATTCATCCGAAAATCAGGATAAATGACAACAACATGCAACAATCCTACAATTGAGTGAGTTAGTTCTCTGCAGGTAACATAAACAAATAATTCAAGGATTGCGACAAACTATCCAAGATTTCTATTCTTCAGTTTCGTCGGCTTCTTCTGTCGTCTCTGGCTTGCTTTCATCTTCACTTTCTTGCTCCGATGACTTCTCGACTTGTTCCTCATCGTTTTTCTTACGATTTGCAGCCTCGAGAACATGAGACAAAGTGCCTTTCTCCAAAAAGAGTTGAGCAAAATGGTGTCTGCAGTATAGAACACCATTGAGGGAAGCATATGACGAGTGTGTTAAAGGACACCCTCCGTGAGCACACCTAAAGCATCGAATGTGGTATGGTTCACCATCCATCGTCATCTGTCATTCATAAAAAAATAATTTAATAATTAAGTAAATGGTTTAAATTTCATTTGTTTATATTGTTGATTTCACTATAAGTATAATGTGTAGCTTCTGTCTTTATTGCTATTATATTAGATAAATAAGAGCCACAAAGTGAATAATATATGAGAATAAACGTATAGTGCGTATAATACATAACGTACGAACCTTTTCAACAGCATAAACGGGTTTCTCACAAACTTCGCATTTGTCTTGGGTGCCCGTGAAGAAGAACGCAAATTTGTTTGGAGCACGTGTCTGCATCGCGTTAGTTGATAAAACAGTTTGTGATATTAATAAATTATCAAAGGTGACAATAACCCATTTATGTGAAGACGATGGATTGCTTACTTAATTAGGGATACATTTCATATATATACACATAAGATGTATAAGATTTCAAGTAAAAAAAAATATGAAACACTACAAAACTACTAATTGTCATATGGTTTAAAGGTCACTCATGACATACTAATATAATTACGATAAAAATTTAATCTTTATGATCAGTTATCCGACCATTCAGTCTTTTCAGAATAATATATTTGGAAAGTAAAACGTACCGTCAAGTCGTCCCTATTTTGATTTGCTGCTAAAGTAAACAACAAAAAACATTTCAGAAAGATTAAAAAATGATATAAAACCACATAAAGATTAATAATAAAATCATCTTACATGTACGAAAATTCTTGCTGAAGTTTCCAGTTTCTTTGTAAAGTTGTTCAAAATGAGGCATGCAATAGAGGACTCCTTCCATGGAGGAGTAGTTGCTCATCTTCATAAATAATTAAATAAATACATAAATAAATAATAATTAATATATGAAAGACAAAATATATAGTAAATAAATCACAATTTAATTAAAACACCATTGCAAAATTAATATAATGAGAAAAAACAATTGATATATAATTAACTTATGAAATCTTATGTGCTAAAATAAGAAAAATAAAAAAATTATTTCTAACAGTAGCAGAGGACCTGGCATTTATACATAATATTAATAATATTTCGATCATATTAACTACGCCAGAAATTTTTATTACACTTTTAATGATAAGTTTTTTTATATTTTTTTGATGTTGATGAAAACACAATAAAGAAAATTATGGACACTGGACGTTTATTTTTGTGTTATGATTGAGATTATTAAATTATTACGTGATGATAACGTAAATAATTGGTTTAAAGTTTTTAAATTGATTCATTAATAAGTGATTATTTGTGTTTAGAATTAATCCTACCATATTTTTTCATAAGTTAAAAAAATTAGATTATTTGCTTAATAAGTGATTTTTTGGTCATTTTACAAGTTAAAACGTAAATCCAGACACTTTAAAATTGATTATTTGATAATTGTGATAGCAAACAACAGAAGCTAAAACAAACACTAAATTTCCAACAGTATTTTTTGTTACAAATATTATTTGATTATTAGTTTCCAAAATGCTGCAACACATCTTCAAACGTAAATCCAGACACTTTAAAATTGATTATTTGATAATTGTGATAGCAAACAGCAGAAGCTAAAGCAAACACTAAATTTCCAACAGTATTTTTTGTCACAAATATTATTTGATTATTAATTTTCAAAATGCTGCAGCACATCTTCAAACGTAAATCCAAACAACCTCTAACTAAATATACCACAAACATGTGATTATCATATAATATTCCTAAATAATAACTGATGAGTTTTATAGCAATATGATAACTAATGATAATTTCGTAATCTGATAATAAGAATTTTCATATAATGACACCGTAGATCATATTTTTTTCTTTTTTTGTATACTTTTAATAAACCCTTCTAATATCCTGATACCATAAAAACAATTTTTATAGATCTATCACCAATTGAATATGCCAAAACAACGTAACTTTCATAAAATATTTTTAAACGACAACAGATGAAACTTTTAACAGAATAAAAAGTGAGGAGATAAAAGAAACAAACCACAAGATTGCCTTTGCAATGGCTGCATTTGAAACATGTTTTATGATAGATGACGCCATCAACAGTCAATAAATCAACGAAATGAACAACCTTATCACAAGCATTGCATTTGTCGATTGTTCCCTCAAACCCCATTTTTATCCTTCCTTTGTTTTTCGAACGAAAAATCAAGGAAGGAATCAAACAAAGTTGGGGTCGACGAACAATTAGTATAATAGAAAAAGAGAAATCTTCAACTCAATTATTCTTCCACAATGATCTTTAAAAATTGAAGTTAGATTTATACCAAAAAAAATAAATTGATACGTGGTTGGATAACCTAATAACAATGAGACAAAATTGAACAAGTAGTCCGGTTTTGATGCAACCGAAAAATGAATGGTATTCAAGTTTTGACTTGTTCTGTATATGCTAAATTTAGGAAAAGTTTATAAAAAATCATAGGTAACATTAGAAGGTCTTTGATAACTGTTCACGAATCGATACTTAATATAGTTATGTTTCAAGAAATTATGTTGAAGCATATCAGATCGATATAACTAATAAATAATGTACTATCGATGCTCTCTTTCCTTCCGTATACACGTGGTTGCATAAAAACAATCTTGTTATTTTATGAAAATAAATTGTTTATTGCGATACATCGTCACATCGATTAGAAAACTAACAACACATCAAGAAGATGACCAAAATGGAACCTGGCAATCCCAAATACTAATATAACACAATAATCATATACAATGTCTTGAAAAAAGCCATGTGATTTAGTACATGCATAGTTCATTCCAATTAAAGATGATAAGATGGCTTGGGTGATATACAAATTTTTGATATCCAAGTTCTTGGATAGTTTCAGGTTCGGATCTACTTGAACGCCTTTAATCACGTACCAAAAGTGGCTTTAAAGTTTTTTTTTTTTTATCAAATAAGATGTTCTAAATCGATCTTTTAAAAAGTGGGGTCGAAATAAGTGTTGTGAATGATCAATCTTCATACAATATTGAAATGTTTCCAGGAGGCTTTGGGGCTCAAAGTAAACATGGAGTCAATATCCAGGGATGGCTTTTAGGGTGTGCGAAAGGCTCGACCGCACAGGGCTCCTAATTTCGTAGGGCCTCACGGTTATAATAAAAATCTAAATTTAGACTAACAATAATTTCTTTATTTGACAGGTAGCCGTTCTGCATCGTTGCGTTAAAATGGAATTCATGTTAAATTCAAGTTGCTTCGTATTATTTATTTTAATTTTTCACTATTAGTTTTTTTGTTATTCACGAACTCGACTTTACCTATTAAAATTGTGTCTCAAAATGATCAATTTACTATTTAAAATACTTAAGCACAGGGCCTCTAAAATCCATAAGACGGCCCTGTCAATATCCATAGCTAGAAGGCTGAACTGCAGCTTGCATAAGCTTCCATTTTCGTATCTTGGAATGCTTGTTGGAAAAGAATGAACTGAATTGCAAGTTTAGATCCAATTGTAGAAAAATTTAGAAGCAAGCTTGCATGTTGGAAAGCTAAATCTCTATCTTATATTCGGCGTTTAACTCTAGTCAAATTGGTTCTCAACAGCCTTCCTTTATACTATATCTCCCTATTTCGTGCTCCGGTTAAGGTTCTTCAGAAGCAACGGGTAGGAGCAAAAAAGGGTGGATCAATTGGGAAAAAGTGGAAGGAAATCATGATTCGGGTGGGTTAAATATAGGTAGTCTTAAAGGTTTAAATTGGGCTTTTGTGGGAAAATGATGGTGGAGATTCAAAAATGAAAATAATGCATTATGGGTTAGAGTAGTAAAAAGCTTATATGGGTCGGATGGGAAACGTTGGTTTCCAGAAAATTGATACACGATGGGATATCTATCGAAAGATTAGGCATAAAATTCGTGGATTCATTCGGTAAAAGGCTACGGGATGGACTATGGAGAAAACACCTTGTTTTGGATGGTTTTGTGGAGGGGTAATTTTCAATTTAAGGATAAATTTTCTAGGCTGTTTAATTTAGAAAGGGTTAAAGAACCTTGTGATAATAAGAGATTTTTTAAGGTCAAAGGGGGTGTGGTCCTGAGTTGGGACTGATCTAGTAGTGTTAAAGGAAGATCTTTAGGTGAATAAGTGCTAAAAGGTGAAGTGCTAATAGCAACACAGTGGGTTAAGCTGGTACCCAAAAAGGTAAATGTATTTTTATTGAGGCTTTGATGGAGAAGAATACCTATTCATGATGGTGCGTTTAGTTAACGAAAACTAGTCATTTTTCAATTTCAGTTTTCAAGTTATAGTTTTTAGAAAAAAAACAAGGGTTTCTATGAAAAGTGAAAACTTGTTTAGATGATAAAGTTTTAGTTTTAAGAAAAATAAGATAGTGATTATAAAGTAAAATAAAATATGATAGGTGATGGAAAAGTAAGAGAGAGAAAGAGAGTATTATAAAGAAATAGGATAGGTAGTAGAAAAGTATGAGAGAGAATATGAAAAGTGGTATTTTAAAAAGTGAAATGAAAATTTATGAAATTGTTGTTAAGTAAACAAATTTTCATTTTTGTTGAAAAATGAGATGGAAATTTTGAAAATTTTCAGGAACTAAACGCACCCATAGATTTGCACTCGTCGTTGTGTCCTGGGTACGGGGTATTTGTGGAGACCTTGGATCATTGCTTTTTGACATGTGCAGAAACCAGAAAATTTTGGAGTCTAATCTCAAGATGGTGGGGTATTCTCAAGATGTGTATGGTTACTATTTTATTACTATTTATAGATTTTAGTTTTTCCTCATGATTTAAGTAGAGCAATTTAAAATATATTTTATTTGTGACGCATTTATTTTTAATATGAACTCAGATATATGAATTGATATTTTAGATATTTGTAGTAATTAATATTCATACATTTATATGAATATATTCTGAAAGGGGGCATCTAAACTTTCTTTGGGTTTGGATTTTGATAGTAGAATCACCTTTCAAAATTTTGGATATTTGATCTTTTTTACGTTTTAGCTTAACTTTTTTATATTACTCATTCGACCCGTTAAAAATAGAACAAAAGTCATGTTAACCCATTCATATCCTCTTCAATAATGAATAATTCTATGTCTGTATGACATTCAATCCAAACCAAGAATCAATATCATTTCGCTTATAAAAATTCAACAAACCAATGAAATCAGTAGTAACAACTAACGACATCAAAAAACAGTAACTCTAGTTGGTTTATTGTATCATATCATTCACGAAACGTGTAAGCCCCGAATGCCACAAAACGAAATGTTACGTTACATTCTAATGAGTTGTTCCCATTTACCAAAATAGAGTTTGTTACTTTGTATTCAAAGCATACATACATGAATATTGGGAGTAGGGGGCATGCCATAGAATAATCAGAACTTTGATTTTGTGTAATCTGCTTAATCTATGAATCCCTCTAGAATAACCTGCTTCATATTGTACGTAAAGTACGTACGATAAAATAAGCTGCAAGAGATATAATACCATATGCAGAAGAACAGAATTTTGTGTGCTTTATTTCTCATGAACAAGTGGACTGTAAACGGGATACCACATGTTGGATGTTACGTATTCGATAGTCTCTTCCTGCATCCAACATCAAATTAAATGAATGTTTAGTATTATAGAAGTTGGGGTTTAGGAGGTAAAATACAAACGTACTCTTCCCAATGTACTGACATGGTACATAAACTTTTTTTTCTTATACATATGATACATGTACTTCAGTTTTTCATAACAACATGGTAAATTTTTATATAGAGCCCAAAATTTGACTTGGTTTTTGATACCAATAGATCTGGTTATATACTTATATGTAGAATTAAAAATAATTGGTATGGAAAACTAAATTATATGTATCGTATGTGTATAAAAAATTCATGTACCATATCGATACATTTGGAAAAATACGGTTGATATTGTACAGCCTAAACCCTAAAGTTTCGATAAGTATGTCTTGTGAAAACTGAATTGCTTTGATGGAATTAAAAAAATGAAAGTTTGCATTCATAAAAAATTATCAACTTTATCATTCTTATCGAAAAGGTAAAAAAAATTTTATCCTAGAAAAAGAGCTAAAGAAAAAAAAATGCTAAGATATTTTTAAAATTAATATAGCCATTAAAGTAACAAGTCGTGTTTTATCATAATACTTTTAGTGACCGATGACCAGTAATCGGTTAAAATGAATGAAGTGATAAGAACCAAGTAGTTGTTCCTATTATGATCATTAAGTGACCGTAGTTGTTAAAAGCACGCCACAGGCGTGCCTAGGCTCAGCATGTGAGGCTTTTTCTTGACTAAAGTGTGCCTAGGTTACATCACGAGTTTAAGAAAGGTAGACAACTAATAAACTAGCCACGATACATATATTTTCTAGATATTACAAATGTTTTTGTGTAACTAGGCATCATAAATTTGTTTTCATGCAACTAGACAACCACATAGTTGTATTATAAATGTCTTTATGCAACTAGACAACATGGAACATAGCTTCTTTTTTTTTGGCAATATATTATGTTATTATACTATTTAAGTTGTATTGACAAGACATCGTACATATATTAATTAGGATAAAACAGAATCCTTAATTCCTTACCTTATGTCGATCCATAAATTCTTTAATAATCACAAAACCTACTTTGTCACTATTTTAAATTGATGCGCCTCGCGCCTAGGCCCCGAGGACCCCTTTGTGCCTCGGTGCGCCTTGAACCTTTCACTAGTACGTATGTGACGGTTGCGTGTTATATTTTGGTCATTGAAATTGCAACTCATTATCTATTATGACCATGATAAAGATCCACTAAAGGTGTACTCAAGGAAAAAGTATGGGTTCACAGATTCTAATACGGGGCAAATGAATTCTATTTTTGGGAAATGGCTGAATCCATTAGGCCAAATCAAATAAAAGACAGCTGGCTGATTTGATCAAATCAAGGGTGGTTAACAAAGGAATTAGGGAGCAATTACCATACTTAATTCTAGCAATTACCATAGTTAGTTATAAGCATAGAGTAGTATAAAATAGTAGGCTTGCTTATCATTAGAATCATCTCATTTTTACTCATATTTACTTTTCCTTGTAATCGGAGACCTTGCCCCTCTCGAATCGGGCCACTATCTAATAAGAGTCAGCCTATCCTTGTTCATGTGAATTCAGTATTTATCATTTGGTTCCATTGCCGGGAAATCAAAATGGTGCAAACCCGGAATAATGACAGCAACACCACACCCGATACCATTGCCACCCAATTGGCTGCCATAGCGGCAAAATTAGAATCAATTGAAACGATGAAGGAAGACATAGCAGCACTGAAGAAACGAGAGAAATCCAGTGGAGGTAAGAATGACGAAGGAGAAAGCAGTTGGAAGAATCGGATGCCATATAAACCTTTCAAAAAAATTGATTTTCCGATTTTTAGCGGCGGGGACCCTCGTGGGTGGCTGCTGAAAGCTGAAAAATATTTCAGATATTACCAGATACCGGATGACGAAAAGGTGGAGATAGCTTCAATGCACCTAGAAGGAGATGCCTTGGACCTCTATGCATGACTTTCAGATGATCACGCACTCACTTTCTGGGAAGAATTGGTCCAGGTATTCACTAGAAATTTTGGCCCAGCTGAGTTTCAAAATCCAGATGAGTTTCTTTGTAGCATCAAACAAACTGGTACGATACAAGAATATCGGCAGGAGTTTGCTAAGAGATCCTCTCGGGTTTCAAATTGGCCAGATCATTGTCTTTTAGGGGTATTCCTAAACGGCCTAAAAGATGAGTTAAAATCAGAAGGTACGAATCCACAAACCCCGAACAGTATATAGTGCCATGAGTCTTGCTTTGGAATTTGAGTCTAAACTCACTTCTCACCGTTCTGGAAAAAATGCTTCTTGGCCCCAATTTCGAAACCCTCACAGACAGAATCCAAACCAACAACTTTCACCCCAACCCTAACATCAACCCAACCAAAAACCATGTCCCGAATTTCCGAAACAGAGAAACAAAACTGATTCCTAAAAGGGGAATGTTTCAGATGCGGTGATAAATATGGACCGGGTCATCGTTGCAAAACCGGTACTTTCAAGGTTCTAGAAGCTGACGAGGATGTTGAAGAATCACCTACAGCAGATCTAGCAATCCTTGACTCTGACGAGGAAGAGACTGCTGAAATCAGCTTACACGCTATCCTGGGAAAGCCGCATCTTACCACAATGAAGATCCATGGTATGCTTCATTCTACTGAAGTTTTAATTTTAGTTGACGGTGGCTCTACACACAACTTTATTTCAGAGATTTTGGTGAATGAACTTAAGTTGGCTTCTCATCCGGTAGCACCTTTTGGTGTTCAAATCGGTAACGGGGATATAATACGATGTGGGAAAATTTACAAAAATCTTTCTGTGCAGGTTAATGATCTCAATATCATTCAAGATTTCCATCCGTTTTCTCTTGGTGGGGCTGATCTAGTTTTGGGTATCCAATGGTTAGCCACGTTAAACACGGTTCAAGCTAATTGGAAGGAGTTGTTCATGATCTTTTCAATAGATTGAAAGCGGTACAAATTGCAAGGTATTTCATCCGGCCCCCAAAAATCTTCCAGTTTCCAACACTTAGCCATTGAACCAGAACTTATCCCTTGTATACCCACCTAACTACAACCTATTGTTAACCAACACACCGTTGTATTTGAGGAACCTAAACACCTACCCCCGGTTAGATCACAAACCCACTCAATTCCACTTTTGCCAAACTCCACTCCACCTAACATCCGCCCTTACCGTTATCCCCACTCACAAAAAAACGAGATAGAGAAACAGGTGGAACAATTGTTGACCGCTGGTTTTATTCAACCAAGCACCAGCCCTTTTTCTAGTCCTGTGCTGCTAGTAAGAAAGAAGGATGATTCTTGGCGAATGTGTATCGACTACCGAGCCCTTAACAAGATAACGGTAGCCGATAAATACCCCATCCCCAATATTGACGAATTACTTGATGAATTGTATGGTGCTACGGTATTCTCAAAACTCGATTTGCGATCGGGTTATTACCAAATCAGAGTTGCAGCTAGGGGTGAGCTCGGTACCGTACCGAACCGAACCGAACCGGTACCGATCCCGAAAATACCGAAACCGAATTATTAGTTTTGGAAGAACCGAATACCGAACCGTATAATTTTATATGGTGCCGGTTCGGTTCCGAATACCGAATTTTAGCTAATTTAAGAACCGAATACCGAACCGAAAGTACCGAATACCGAAATTTAGCTAATTTAAAAACCGAATATATTTATTCGGTATCGGTTGGTACCGGTACCGGTACCGGTTCGGGTTCGGGAAATGGTACCCGTTGCTCACCCCTAGTTGCAGCCTCAGATATCGAAAAACAGCCTTTCGCACTCACTCGGGCCATTACGAGTTCAAGGTCATGCCTTTTGGCTTAACGAATGCTCCCTCCACATTTCAAGCTATCATGAACGATTTATTCCGTCCTTACTTACGTCGGTTCATACTTGTGTTCTTTGATGACATTTTGATCTATAGATCAAGTATGGAACAACACAAGGTTCATTTGGAACAGGCCTTAAAATTGCTTCACGATAATCAATTTTTTGCTAAATTGTCAAAATGTTGTTTTGAGCAAGAACAGGTGGTGTTTCTTGGTCATGTGGTCAGCTCGAAAGGAGTTAGTGTCGAAGAAGAAAAGATCGTAGCAGTGAAATCATGGCCAGTCAAGGAGGTGAGAGGTTTCCTCGGGTTAACCGGGTACTACCGACGCTTTGTTCGTAATTACGGTCTTATAGCCCGCCCCCTTACCGCATTGACCAAGAAAGACGGATTTATTTGGTCTAAAGAGGCCCTTAAAGCCTTTAACGACTTGAAACAGGCTTTACTTTCTACACCAGTTTTAAGGTTACCTGATTTTTCAAAACCTTTTGTCATAGAGTGTGATGCTTCATCAGATGGCGTGGGAGCGATACTATCACAAGAGGACCATCTTGTGGCCTATTTCAGCAAGGGATTCTCCCCCTCCAACCGATTTAAATCAGCTTATGATAGGGAGCTGTTGGCATTAGTTTTGGCGGTACAAAAGTGGAGTCATTACCTGATTGGTCGGCATTTTCTAATCCGGACAGACCATTATACCTTGAAGTTCTTATTGGAGCAGCGCATTACCACTACCGAGCAGCAAAGGTTACTACTTAGACTAATGCCCTATGATTTTTCGATTATCCACAAAGCAGGAAAAGAGAACAAGGGGGCAGATGCCTTATCTCGACGACCCCATTCAGGAGAATTATTGACACTACTCGTTCCTCATTGTGTCGAAGTGGAGGATATCAAAGCAGGGTTGCAAACCGACCCATTTACAAGAGACCTCATCGGTAAATTAAATGAAGACCCGTCATCCGTCACTGATTTCTTGCAAATCAGTTGTTGTTCTATCAAGGGCGTTTGGTAATACCAGAGGTATCTTCTCTCCGGCTTAAGTTGTTACAAGAAGCACACGACACTCCAATCGGTGGCCACGGGGGATTCTTAAAAACCTATAAACGGCTTTCCTCTCAATATTATTGGCCAAAAATGAAACACGATGTGAGGCTTTTTGTACAACAATGTGTGATATGTCAACAACAGAAGTACCAAACCTTGTCCCCTGCCGGTTTGCTTCAGCCTTTACCCATTCCAAACAAAATTTGGGAGGATATTTCGATGGACTTTATTGTGGGTTTACCTCCATCAAGCCGTTTCGATACTATCTTAGTCGTGGTGGATCGCCTAAGCAAATACGCTCACTTCCTTTGTTTGTCTCATCCATTCACAGCCAAAGGGGTAGCAGCAGTATTTTGCAGAGAGATTATCAGATTACATGGGTTTCCGAGTTCTATCGTTTCTGACCGAGATGTTGTCTTTCTTAGTAACTTTTGGCAAGAATTGTTCCGATTAAGTCAAACCAGACTGAAATTGAGTACAAATTACCATCCTCAAACGGACGGTCAAACGGAAGTTCTAAATCGTTGCCTAGAAGCTTACCTGCGCTGTTTTGCTAGTGAACAACCAACAAAATGGAGTAATTTCTTACCATGGGCTGAATATTCATATAACACCGGGTATCATACTTCGACTAGTACAACCCCATTCACGGTTGTTTATGGCAGGGAACCCCCTCTCTGTTTCCTTATGTTGCAGGTGAAACAAAAAATGCAGCGCTGGAACAACAACTACTTGATAGGGATAATATGTTGAAGCTCTTGCGACAAAATCTCCAGAAGGCCCAAGATCGGATGAAAAACCAAGCAGATCCGAAGCGACGTGAACTCACGTTTCAAGTTGGTGACTATGTCTTCTTGAAGATTTAACCTTATCGCCAAAAGAGCTTGGCTAAGCGTCGGTACGAGAAGCTGTCCCCAAGGTTTTTTGGTCCACATTGTATTAAACGAAAGGTAGGTCCAGTGGCTTATGAGTTGGAACTACCACCCGAAGCTAGAATTCATCCGGTTTTCCATGTCTCGATGCTTAAACCTGCCCATGGCTCTTTTCCTCAAGTACCAGCTGCACCATTACCCATCACCAAAGACTGGGAAGTGGACTGGCAACCAAGTTCTGTCATCACTCATCGTTGGGTTCATGAAGCTGGCCGTCCAACCTTAGAACTGTTGATCTCTTGGTGTGATCGTCCAATTGAAGAGGCTACATGGGAAACTTACGATCTGGTAGCTGAGCAATTTCCTGCTTTCCGCCTTGAGGACAAGGCGTTTTACCGAGAGGGAAGCAATGATAAAGATCCACTAAAGGTGTACTCAAGGAAAAAGTATCGGTTCACAGATTCTAATACGGGGCAACTGAATTCTATTTTTGGGAAATGGCTGAATCCATTAGGCCAAATCAAATAAAAGGCAGCTGGCTGATTTGATCAAATCAAGGGTGGTTAACAAAGGAATTAGGGAGCAATTACCATACTTAATTCTAGCAATTACCATAGTTAGTTATAAGCATAGAGTAGTATAAAATAGCAGGCTTGCTTATCATTAGAATCATCTCATTTTTACTCATATTTACTTTTCCTTGTAATCGGAGACCTTGCCCCTCTCGAATCGGGCCACTATCTAATAAGAGTCAGCCTATCCTTGTTCTTGTGAATTCAGTATTTATCAGACCATCAACAATTTTGCCATGTCAATGACTAAATGGTCACTTGTAAATTTAATGAGCATAATAACATATCAAAATGACCCATAATGTGCCCAAAAAACAGTACAGGTACCATATTCCAGCATTGCTTTTTCCCTTTCATTTTTCTACTAAGTATGAACTATGTGGTTCATTTCACATAAGAAAAAAGAGATTACTCATGATCAAATTCACATACAATTGTATGTTCTTCCGTTACTTTATATGTATTCGTTTTAATATCATTAATTGCACTTGAGAGAAACCAAATTTTATTGGGTCAAGTATAGAAGTTCAAATCATACCTTTGACATATGTGCAAGCTCTTTCGCCCCAACCTCACCATGTCCTTCTGCCAGGTCCTCAGCAACAGCTGCCCGAACAACGGCTGCTCCTACTTCAGCAGTAATATGTCGAATACTGCAAATATAAATCAAGAGTCCCTTGAATTGCAACGTTTGACTTGACTCAACTTAAGATGATTGTATAAATATTTGTTAAATATCTAAAATAACCTTCAACGAAGATGGATGTTATGGAATCTAGCCAAAATCTTTATCATTAATTTATTAGTAATAACCATACCCAAGTCCCACATAGGAGAAAAGGTCACAAATAAAGTTGAACCAGTAATATTGTGAAAACATAATAATAGTAGGTTAGGGATGACCCCACTCTCCGAACCCGGACTTAGGGTCTCCCCTCGCTCTCTGCAGGGGAATCCACTCACTGCTTCCCCTAATATGCTCCCTTTACCACATCACAAATGAGATACATATATATACTTTTGGAAATTTGAAATTCATCATGAAAAAATTAACGAGTCTCTTTATATAGTTGAGTGGTACCTATCGATGGATGGATACAATCTGCCCATCTGAATTTCTTCTTCTGTCATATATGAAGCAAGACTGTGCAGGAAAAAAATTATAGTAGTTAGCATCAAACAAATATTATGATAGCAATATCTTTATAGCAGTTTTTAGAAAGTTTTAACAACAAACAACCAAGTTTAGTTAAGGTCTGCTCCAAACAATTTGAGTTTTGATCAAGTCATTTACTCTTTGAACTTGACTCAAGCTCGTTTTATAGAAACTATATCGAGATCGAGCTCAAGGTCGAGTACAAAGATGAGCTTGGAATATATAACAAGTCTAGCTTACAAGGACTAACTTGAATTCTAATCAAAATTTTCGAGCCTTATGTAATTAACTAATATTTTGGGGTTGAACCCGAATTATTATATTGATCATAGTTCTTGTAGATATTTTCAAGCTTTCTAGGTTGTTGAGTCATGCTTGCTCTATCAAACATAGTTTCAATAAATATATACTTCTTGTAGATATTTTAAAGCTTTTCGAGTTTTCTAGTCAAGCTTGCTCTATCAAACATAGTTTGCTAAATATTTTGAGCTCTCGAGAAGCGCTCGAATCTTACTCAAGCCTTCATTAAAAGAACTCACCAAGCTTAATTTTATACCTTTGAGCCAAGCTCGACATTCCCAACTACAATGTCATCTCCATGATCATGAAGTACATACTAGTCATTGATATAAAACATAGGATTTAGAGGTGCTAATTGACCCATATACTTATGACTGGTTTAATTTGGGTTGTGTTTTATCAATAACGGTTCCAATTGACTTGCAGCCTCCTAAATTATTTTGTTCATATTCTATAATATTATAGTTTTTGCAAGAAGATTAACACAGTAATTTTTTATTACTGGTCAACCCAACCCAACCGTAAAAAAATACCTGTATTGCTCCATCAAATAATCCCTTGCCCCGCCCATTTTGCCACTTCTAATTGAAATAAACTAAAGTAGCTTCAAAAGTCTTAGCTTTTATAAATTTAATTCATGATCCTACCATTCAGAAGCCGCTTGTAACATTCCATCGGATATAAAATGGGCACCAGAGAGCAAAGATCCCAAACCAATCCTGGATCATTTAAACGTATCAAACAACTTTTCAAATTAACAAAAAAAAAAAAGAAGAAAACAGAAAACATGTCATAACACCATTATCAAACAAACACTGACCCAGGGAAGAGGTACATGTTATTTGCTTGATTCACATGACCTACTTTCCCATTTCCTGCCAATGTGTTAACAAAACCATTAATAAACAAACATGCAAAATTACACAATTATATACATTGGACCATTGGTATTGGTTTAGTGATTGAAACCGCAAAAAATACTGAATTAATATCAAGTTCAATAGATATCCAAGTAAATGCAATGTCTGGAAACAATACCAAGATCAACATTCTCAAAAGGGCTCCCACTTCCGAACACTATATTTTCACCGGCATGCTTGAAAGCATCGGCAGGAGTGCATTCAGCTGTTTCATGAGTTATAATAATTAATAAAATTCTGTGACTTCCTTAGAGAATGCATATAAAAAGCACAAATACAAACCATTTAATGTAGGGTTTGACATGGCGAAAATAGCAGGTTTAGAAGAATCGGAGTTTCGCATGGCTTTAAGCACCTGTATATATGACAAGCAAAAGATATGACTGATATTTGAAAGAAAATTTAGTAGTTTTTTACTACTCTGTTGACTCATGAGATCCTGATGTAACTTTGTTGATGTTAGGAAAGACAGATAGATGAAAAAGACATTGCGAATGAGAATCAGAACAAGGGAGGGAAACAAAAAGGAAAAAGAGGAGAGAATTCTGAAAGAACCACTAGGAATTGGACGGAGATAGGTTTTTTGTTCATATATTAGCTGCATCACTGTCAAGCTAGTTGTTAGCCTGTTAGGAACCATAACTAACCAAGTAACCAACACATACAAACATAATTGCAGGAAATAAGAGGAATACAATGTGTATGGTTCAACAATTTATATCTCATCCATGGGCATAGCTAGGAATTTATTATTAGATTCATGAACTATGATCAAGTGTAATCCATACAAGTAAACATCACCTATTTAAACTATGAAAAACAGACTTACCATTCAGAAGAATTTGCAATAAAATCAACTCATGAACAATTATAAATCTTATAAAAATGAAAAGACTACATTTAGGAAAATCCACAGTGAAGAGAATACGTACTTGCTCATTGAAAACACCTCCAACTCCAGATAAACCAAGAAGAACGTGAGGTTTGACCTTTGTTACCTGCAAAAGAATAGAAATTGACATCCCCATATGCATGAAATAACAGAACCGTCAAAGAAATGTCTCATCTGAGAGAACAAAACCACCCTTTTCCCAAGGAAAATTCCTGTTTATTCAGAAAAGAGATGTACCACTTCAAGGAGATCAGATCCCTCATGGAGTCCTAGGCTTTTAACCTCTCCAATATTTTTGGCAAATGGTGCAGCTGCTGAATCGATACCATTCCTCTCTGTCGTGATCAAGCCCTGCATCCAAAATTATTAATTCTCAGATGTGGAAAAAGAACTGTATATTAGTGAAAAAACCTGTGTAAAACTGTAAATAAAGGGAGACAGCATATTTCTCTCCTTTTTTCCCTTTACTTATGCAATTTTGGGTGGGATATAACAAATCCTGTCCTCAACAAGTCCTTTCACATTAGTGGGTTAACTTTAAAAACATACAAACTGAATGGAGGAGGTATCTAGGACCTTGGCAAATTCAGAGGTGTCCATTATAACCCATGTACACGAAAATGGTTCAGTTTGGATTGAATTTTATTGAATCGGGTAAGATAGAATAAAGTACTAAAAGAAATGGTTCAAATGGGTAAGTCAGAACTCGCCAAATATGAATTCAAATGTTTCAAATCTCCTAAATTCAGTTATCAAAAAAAAAGTTGACATTGTTTTATTGTTATATTTTGTAATCATATATACTGCATGTTTGTAGATGTTTCTTAATATGGACAAAAACGTGATAGTTGTCAACCAAATCCATCATGACCGGTTTTGTCTTGGGCTTAAATTTTACCCTAGCCACCCCTTTTGCCACCTTTAAATTGGCAAAGAATGCTACATACATCTTTATCAAGTAGGAAAAACTGAGGTTTTGCTTCTGTTCCAGCCATTCTTGCAACTGCTTGATAAGCCATGTTAAGAACACCAAGCCCTGCACTGAAAACAGTATAGCAAGTAAGTTTAAGTTTTTCTAGGGAACCATAACAACTATCTTGCTCACAACTTCACATAGTGTGATAGGAAAGGTTCTTTCTATAAACATCCAAGAGAATTGATATCTGCACTACCTTCCGGCTCCAACAACAACAATTTTTTGCTTTGCAAAATCCGATAATGGCCGACCTTGTGCTCTAACAGTTCCAAGTAATCCAGCCAATGCAACACCAGCAGTTCCCTGCAAAGAACATAAACATGAATGTGGATATATCTGTTGGTTGGGGAAAGGGGGTGGAGGGTAATAGAAGAAACAAACATCATCAATTCTTTGATGATTCCAAAACAATGACAGAACCAATAGAATTCTGACCTGTATGTCATCATTGAACATGCAGATCTTCTTACGATATCTCTCAAGAGTTTCAAAAGCCCACTTGAATTGGAAGTCTTCAAACTAGTACATGGAGATCATAAAAGTGTTCATATTAATTTTAACATTACGAAAAGAGCAAATGCTTAAAAAGAAATGAACCTGGACAACTGCTTTTGGCCAACGTGCATGAAGAGCTTCCATTAATTCATCGACTACCGATATATAGTCTTCTCCTTCTAACCTAGGTTGTCGCAATCCTATATCTGTAAAAGTACATTTAGGTGAATAAAATCGTTAAGAAGTCCAGCGCAGATAATAGAGGAAGAATCAAATGTTCAGTCAGCTACCCAAATGTTGGCTCTTTTCATCAATTCATCTTACAATTTTTTGATATGATGAGATATTTTTTGCCAATATCGAAAAGGTAAAAAGACTACCATGACTCTGTGTACATGTATCTACTTACAAAGAGGATTGTCTAGTAGCTGCTGATTGTTAGTTCCAACATCAAGCATAATAGGAAGAACCTGAATGATTGAAGATCATATGAGCAAGCATAGACTGTAACCATTTTCCTGTTTGTTTTTTATGCAGGACTATGGAAGAGATAATGTTTGAGAAATAGTATGAAACATAAATTTGAAGTTCTGAAAAAAGCATACTTTTTGAGGATTGATACCAGCAGCGGCAACGTACATATCGAGTTTCCCTATAGGTATAGCCATTCCCTGAACTCCAAGATCACCTAGGCCAAGAATACGGCTTCCATCGGTAAGGACTATCAAGTCTACCTGAGATTTAAAAACCTTAGTCGATAAAATGTTTATAACTGAAGTGCTTGATGTAACCATATATGACTTCAGCATGCACAATAGTCACTCAAATACAGAAAAAGTAAAAAAGGAATTTACTCAATTTAGCATAATTGCATATGGAGAACATTGTGAAATCTTCATAGCCTAAAGTATGGATGAGCCTCTGATGAATTAAAATGGAGCATGGAACTTATGGGATTTAAATAAAACCTGCTTAGCTGGCCAGTTATAGATCATTGACATCATCTCTCCCTTATCTTTTGCACTGAAGTACATTCCACGTGGACGTCTAAACAATCCTGAATAGTTTTGACATACCAAACCCACAGTTGGTGTGTATATTATAGGAGCAAAATCTTTAATGTTATCAATAAGTACCTGTAAAGAAACATGGTACGATTACTTTTACATGATTATGATTTTTAATGGCTTCATACAGTAAGTTATCCATGAAAATACATACTCTGTAATACAATGTCTCATTCCTGTCGTGTAGTCTATTTAAGATTCTCCATTTTGCCAACGATACAACAGTCAGAGGTTGACCAGCTGTGTTATGTTCCAATGATCGATATGATTCCACTAACAAGAAAATGGAGTTTATAGCCTTTAGTACCCATTCATTACTTCTTGTAACCAATAAATTTGGAAATTTTGGCACCAAAAGAATTAGGAAAAAGAGAAGTCGTATATGCTAATCTATTGAAGACTAAACACGGATATAGTAAATATTTAACTAGCTCACAAAATTCTATAAAAGGGATTGTTGAACACTAAAATTACATCCTTAAGCATATTACACACACACGTGTGAGGAGCCCCTCCATGCTACTGTTATACGGGAAACCATTTGTCCCCCAACATATTGTTATCTGACAGTTTTAAAAGACACATCATTTAGCCTTAAGAATTAAAATATAACAAATTATTAGGTGGCCATTTTCTTTACCACATAAAGCCAGTAAATTTAAAGTAACTTTTTCATGCATGTAGAGATACCCTGCATAGCAGCCTTAAAATCTTCATAGTTTATGAGTTGTATAAGATTTTTCCTCTCTCCATCAGTATCTCTGTCTCTTTCCATTTGTTTTACCTCCTTATCTCTCGCTTTCTCTATTTAGTCATTTCTTCTGTCTCATTCTCATCCACCGCTCTTGCTCTCACTCAATCGACTGGTATAAGGCTAGTAGGAAAAGCCAAGGCCCTCTAATATTATCACTGCAGAAGCTTCCATATGTGTGTATGTCTATCCAATAGTTCGGGAGATAAGGACCAAACCAAAAATACATGATTGCCTTATTATCTAACTAAAATGGGTACGTAAGAGCTGCACAGCTTATTCAGAATAAGTTATTCCATGATAAGATCATTGATTTTGTGTAAAGTTATAATCCGAGAATGACATGAAAATACATAGAGAAGAGTTAAAGGAGTGCACAAACGGTAGTACTCACTAAAACGATCATATTGCTGTTCAAATGATATGACACGAGGCGGGAGGAGACCCCGAAGTCCAAGTCGATCTCTTTCTGTCAAGGGAAACCCGGTATCCTGCTCTTAAGAAACAATAACAAATAAACACGATGAAAGACATTTAGTCACTCAGTTCAGCCACTTAAGTTTGAAGAACTTCTGAATTTGGTTTCCATTATTGCAGAACTTGATATTTAATGATCAATTGGTCATAAACAGTCTTAATATTGAATTATTAATTTATCATGAACAGTCTCTGGTTTCAGATGATAAAACTATTGAAAGTCAAATTGTAGGTGTATATTTTAAAGGCCACCAGCATGCATGATGAAGTCATATAGAAAGAGTGTGAGGTCATATAGAAAGGGTACATGAAAATAATTGAATAAATGGAGCTAGAGCTCTATAACACGTGCCTTGGATAGCATACATTCTTAAAATCCATCAGTGCATTTCAGGTGTTCACAATCATTATTATTATTATTATTAATTGAATAAATGGAGTTAGAGCTCTATAACACGTGCCTTGGATAGCATACATTCTTAAAATCCATCAGTGCATTTCAGGTGTTCACAATCATTATTATTATTATTATTATTATTATTATTATTATTATTATTATTATTATTATTATTATTATTATTATATATATATATTTTTTTTGGGGGGGGGGGGGGGGGGTGTTTACCACTTCATCTTTATGCAATGCTAGCGGTCCTACCATTAGTATATAACCAAAACTGTCTCTCTTCCTTCAAATCCACAACACAAGTACCCTCTTGAGGTCCTTCTTCACCATCCTTATGCAATGTTAGTGGCCACCCTAATGAATGAATGACATGACCGTAGAAATACAGATAATACCTAATGGCTCTTTCATAGTTAATGTTCTATAATATCAGCAATTTCCTTACACTCACTAATGTACTACCCACTCAAGTTGCTCTGTTTCCTCATGAGGGTTTGGATGGGGTAGGGATTCAAACATTTAATGCTATTAAGCAAGTTGGCCAACCAAAATACATACAGTATCCTCCTTAAGACATTCAGTACTATGTGATTGTGGTTTGAATGCACTTCATTCCACCATAGATTTCCAATGGTTCCAACAAAGGAGTGAAAAAAAAATCCATAAAACCATGTGCACCAAGGAAACAAAATTCATTTAACACTTTGAAATGCAATTTCATTATCTCCCAATATGGACAATAGGAAAGCTAACTAAAGACACCACAAAACAAACTAAATCCATCCAATCTCTAGAACCAGAATTGCACAAAATATAAAACAAAATTTTCATACCCCACAGGCCCAACTGCTTGAAAGAAAGACAAATTTTGAAATTTTCCACAAATCAAATAGCTAAAACTGTCTACTTTCAGAATATTTTCTAAGCATTCAACCAGTAAGCAACTTTTTGAACAAGTTCCACAAATCTATATAAGTTAAAGTTAAAATCTCTTTATTTGTTCCAAAAAGAACTTGAAAGAAGTCAAGAAAACCATATTTCAAAGAGATAATCAGTTCAGCATCACATGTTCATCACCATTAGAACTAAAACAGTTCAAAAAGTAATATTTCCATGAATTACAAACTATTTCTAAATTAAACCAACTAGTTACTATAAATCACCACACTTTTTTAACAAAATTAACGATTCTTAAGGTAAAATCTCCCATAGTTCAAACAGATGATCCCTTCAATGTCAAAAGTTCACCACATTTAGAACTAAAATAATTCAAAAAGTAACACCTTCACAAATTACAGTCTACTTGTAAGTTAAACCTACTAACCTACTACTACTTCAAATCCTACTCCATGTAACGATTGCAGTAAACCAAATACAGAAACTAAAACATAATCCACTCATAATTAATACGCTAATAACAGCAAACTAACCTTATTAAACCAAGGATCATGAAGAATATCAGCTCCACGCTTGTGAATAATACAAGGACCAGGAATCGGAGTCGCGGACGCTGCAATAGACAGCTTCCTCGATTGTCGGAGATTCAACGCCGCCGCAGCAGATCTAGCTACCGATCTCCTCCACATTCTGAATCAAACAAAAACAGACAAACAATCTAGATCAACACTTCTCACAGAGTGCCTGCTGCGTTGTGTATATACATATATAGATACAGGGAATCTGTATCTATAGGTTGATCGTCTGACAGAAGTAGTTGTTGTAGTTGAAACTTGAAAACTGTTTGAGAAATCGAGGACGAAAGGAGTGAGGCTGACCGAGATTTACGGGCAGTGGAATAAGAGGACATGTTTAGTTTCGGGCAAGGGGAATGATTAATATAGCTGCCCGTAGAATGAATGAAAAAAGACTTTTGGCGGACAAGGGCATTTTCGGGATTTCATTTGCTCATTTTTTTGATTCGCCACATATTCGATAATGCTTTGTTGCTTCTTTGAAAGTCAACTCTTTGAGTTTAGATTTTAGGGAAAAAAAATTAGAGATTATTATTATTAGGATATATGGATCTCGTAAGAATAAATTTAGCGAGAAGACGAAAAAAATATATCATGTGTCATTTGTATTTTAGTTCAGAGTATACAAAATATTAAATCAAATAACAAATCAGTCAATATTTATAAAATCAGTCTTTCTTTCTTTTTTCTCTCTCATGCGTCTCCTTCTCTCTTTCAAAAAATATTTACTTTCTAAAATACTCGTTCATCGGTGATGCACAAATTTGACCCTACAACAATTCATTAATAAACAATGATGCACTTAAGTTGATACTAAAACAATTCATCGATGAACAATAAAAAACGGCGATGAATAACCATTTATCGATGATGCATTAACTTGATATTGCAACAATTCATCGATGCACTAAGGGTGTGTTTGGTACAGAGAAAAGAAATGAGGAGAAATGGAAATGGAAATGGGGGAGAAATGAAAATGTATGGAGAATTGAAATTTTGTATCTTGTTTGGTATCAACAGAGAAATAAGGAGGAGAAATGGTGGCTCAGGTGGAGTAGAGACACAAGACAGTCAATTTTCACCATTTCCCTACCAAATGGAGAGAATTGCATTTCTCCATATTTACCCTTCAAACAATTCCCAGAGAATTCAATTCCCCGCCCAAAAATATGATTCAATCTTTATTAGATCTAAATATATCACTATCATTAGGCATGACAATGGGGTGGGGCGGGGATCTCATCTCTCATTCTCATCCCCGCTTCATAATTCTCTTCCTCATCCTCATCCCCGACCCCATCCCCGTCGGGGAATGAGTCTTTATCCCCATCCCCATCCCAATCGGGGATCGGGGATCCCCATCGGGGAATCGGGGTTTCCAAATTCTTAAAAGATTATAAAGGTTAAACTATAAATAGTAATTTAGTAGAAAAATATATGTAAATAAACTATAAAACAAATCAAGTGAAACATATTTGAGTTATTTACATATATAATTTATAACTTATAACAAAATTAAAACAAAGATATGTATGCAAAAGATTTATAAAACCAATAAAATGAAAAAAAAAAAACAATAATAATATTTTAAACTATTGAAAACTCATATACATTAAAATTTAATGTTTTATATAAATTGTGATGAATAATTTACATTGTTAAGTTAAATATATATACTAATCTATATTAAAAGATAAAATATAACCGAGGTAGGGTTCGGGGTCGGAGATTAAAGTGTCTTCCATCCCCGCCCCACCCCCATTATTTTATATCGGTGATTCCCGTCACCATCCACATCCCCGGTCAAATCGAGGTCGAGTTACGGGTACAACCTTTATGATATTAATTGTCAAAGTACAATCAAATGAATAGTATTTTTCATCAGATTTCTTTTGTATCTGACCAATTTCTCATGAGAACCTAATTTCAAAATTATGTTTCTTTTTCTTTTAGGTTTTTTTTCTGATGTATCTTTCTCGACCTAATCTCTATAAAGGTTAATCATACCAGTTTTTTCATTAGCCTAACTAAAAAAAATTAATATGTTATCCAAAATAAAAAAATGATAACAATACATTACATTTTTCCGTAATTAACTCTTGAAATATATAATAGAGTATAAAGGACTAAAAATGAAAACAAACAATTAAACTAGAAACTGTTTATATAACTTGTAAAGTTCAGGGACCATTTTGTAATTTTAAGCAACCTACAGGGACGATTTCTGTAAAGATCAAAACTCAAACGAGATTTAAGTATAAGTTAACACTATTCCAGTATTCCTTGCTTTAGCATACACAAGATTTTCTTATCCCTCAAAAAAGATTCAAACAAGATCTTCAGGATGATGAACAAGAAGAGGTTATTGATAATCGGAGGCACTGGGTACTTAGGTCAACATCTATTACAATCCTTCTCAGAATCCCAGAAACGATTCGATCTATCAATGGCGTTCACACATTATTCGTCTCCTCCATCTAACCTCTTGCTTCAAGCTCTTCCTGATGCTATTCCTTTTCAAGTTGACTTGCAAACGGGTCAAGGGTTTGACTCCATTTCTCACACATTTGGCCAGGTTTTGATTCTCTACCAATAATTGATTCAAATCTTGTATAATCTTCCACTGTTATTCATGTCTTCGTTAATTAGGGTCTATGGATATGAAAATGCAGCCATTTGTTGAATGTTAATTAGGGTTTAAATACTATTGCTTTCGTCCAAATCCAGTTCTGTTTGATGGCCATATTTTGTTCTATTGCTTTTTAAAGGGATAATTGCAGAGAAAGTAATGTACTTTATGGTGAATTGTTTATTTTAGGTAACCGACTAATTTTATCTACGTAGGATGGTAACCTGCTTTTAAGATATTTAATAAAAAGATAAATTTTGGCATTATTTGAGTCGAACCGGTCATTAAAAATAAGAAAGTCAATTTTTTGGAATTTTGTAAAGGGTTAATCGGCAAAGGTAATCTGCTGTCACAGTTTTTTCAATTTGGGTAACATACTAATTTTTTTTTCTAATTAAGGTTACATGCTTTCTAAATCAAGTCAATCAAGGTTACCCTATCAGATTGAAACGTAAAAATTACCGACGTGACAATACAATTTTTACAGAAACGACAGTTTAATTGTTATATGATGTGCACTATTTTGTGCAATTTAAAAGTATTTTTTGATGATACCTTGTTATTTTGAGCAAATTTAAAGATAATTAAGCAAATATTAGAAATTAAATAAACTGATGTCTGGATAAAGAAACTGTCATGTGAGTAATTTTTATCTTTCCATTCGATACGGTTACCTTAATTGGCTTGATTTAGAAAGTATGTTGCCTTAAGTAGAAAAAAATTTAGTATGTTACCCAAATTGGAAATATAGTCACAATAGATTACCTTTTGACGTAATTAACCCTTTTGTAAAAGAACATTATTACCTTGTTACAAGGGAAAATTTAATATGTTACCTAAAATAGAAACCAGCCTGAACAAGTTATCTTTTTATGCAATTATTCCACCTGGAAATGCCAAATGGTATGGCCATAATCGGGTTTGAGTGTTTGGGTAAAAGTGATACTGTTCTGGTAATTAAATTTTTCAGGGTCAAATTACCGAATTTAGAGAAGAAAGCAAGCTAATGATAAAGAAAACTGATTGTTAAGATGACTGTATCATTATTATGATTCTGATTTTTCATAACAAACATCCAAACATTCCCTGAAATTTTGAGAGTTGGCATTTGCCAAGGCATCTAACTAAAGCAGCCCACCCAACCAGATTCGTTCCTATCGTTTTTGAGACTACGGGCAAAAACTTATAAAGGGCCCTCTAAACGTTTATGTATATATAACAGTTAAAGATTAAATGAAACAACCATGTAAATATGTATGTAAATATCACAATCAAACAACTAGCAAAACAAGTAAAGTACTAGTATTAGCCTACGTGTCAGAGGAAAAAAAAGTTTGGGCCCCGCTGTTAGGCCCTGGGACAGTAGCCCAGGTTGCCCACCCCAATGGGCCGGCCCTGCACCCAACGAGGCCTCACCAACTGGTTCCATGGCCAACATGGAGGAGGTAAATCTTGCCAGGGCATTTAAAAGTATTTTGTTGTAGGTAATTTGGTTGTTGGGATTTTGGTTTGAACTTATGTGCTTACAGCTCTTTTAAATTCTTTTGGATATTCAGTGCCATTGCATTATACTTTCTTTATGAAATTTGTATGTCTATAAGCAGCAACACAATCTTTTGGTACCGAGCACTATGGAAGTTTCCATACTCATCTTGGATATGTGTTGAATGCAAAATTCATAAGAAAGGGCAAGTCTACATAGGCTTATCATTAGGTTGGGTCTTCATCTAGACCCGATCTGATGGGTCCGAAAATGATCCATTAATCCATGTAGCTATCGGATGGATCAATCCATTTAAGTGGATCAACAAATGGATTGACACACAATCTGTCTGGGTTGTCCCATTAATTGATCCCTAAACTACACCACCTCAAACTATACCCAACCAATGTCATATTGCCACCACCGTCACAGCTGCTGCCCCTCACCCCGTCACCTCCACCACCTCCACCACTGCTGCAACCATCACCGCAACCAACACCAAAACACAACCATAGCCTCTGCTGCTGCCACCGCCACTAGGTTGGGTAGGGTCGGTGAGGTAAGGTGGGTGTATGGTAGGTGGGGTTGGGGTAAGGTTGTGTGGTGTGGTGTGGTGGGTGGAGATGCGGGTGGGTTTATAGTTGAGTTGTGGTGGGGTAGGGATGATGGGGGTAGGGTATGGTGGGATAGAATGGGTAGGGGTAAGTTGGGGTGGTGTAGGTGGTAGGTTGAGTAACGTAGGGTGGGGGCGGCTAGCCAGCTAGGTAGGGTAATTTGCAATACTGAAAGTTAAATGGGTCAATATGAGTTTTGATCCATCTATTAAATTAGTTGGATCATGGGTCAGTTCACGATCCATCAACTAACGGATCGATTCATGATCTAGATCGTTAACTATTAGAGTTAGATCATGATCTATTGACCATAGTTACTAGGATCGCTAGGTATGCCACGATCTAATTTGAGCGATTTATTTTGATGTAGTTCTACGTTCCATTAATTTTTGGAACACGATTTCTTGATTTGGGTCGGATATGGAAGAGACACTATCAATTGAAATCAGGAACACATAAATCGAAGCGTTTTCTTGTTTCCAGCGTTCAATTGGAACGATATCAGTTGCAATGAAAACGTCTTTCCAGAATCCAGAATTCCAGATTGACGTTCAATTGGAACGAAATCACTTACTTATATAAATTAGATTATATATTTTAGTAATATATGGTACATCGTACCACATTACATGGTACAACGTTCCACGTACCGAAATAGCGTTCCGGAAGAGACTACCCCCTCGTACCGAAATCTAAAGATTAACGATCCTCGATCCCGTTTTCGTTCCACGTTCCAGAACGAACCTAGTTCCATGCAACTATGCTATTGACAGTTTGACACCCTTCTACATTAGGTACGCAAGTGTGTGTGTATTCCCATAGAATGACCAACAACCCAACTTTCTCTTACTCATTTTAAATTATTGACTACTCCATCAGGTTACACAAAAATCTAAACAGATAATAATAACCCTGTCCGGAATGCATTAGTTTATCCTACTACAGTTCAAAAAGAGCCGCCGCTCTACTACCCATTTCTAAATGTCTAATGACTCGAGACCAAATTTGTATAATGACCAATTCAAATCAACTAAAAACCATGGTAGAAGTTATCACTAGCCCATAACCTAGGACTTACAATTACTCATAATTCTAGTTCTCAAGCGTTGTGGAATATGATCTTACACTTTGTGTTGGTTTTTTAATGTGTTTGTGCACACAATTTATTTTGTGAGTTTGTGACTTGTGTCCTTGAATCGTGGTTAAGGGTGTGCAAAAGTCAGAACCCAACCATAAAAGCGAAGAACCAGATTGAACTGGAAGTCCGGAACTGGATCCATACGGTTCGGTTTTCGGTTACGATTGGTTTTATATTTTTAATGTAAAAGCCGGGAAAAATCAATAGAAACTCATAAAACGAAGCAAAAAATAATTTGGGAAATTTACTAGGAACAGCCAAAGGTATGATCAAGATCAAATTATAATAATCTTAATCAATTTAATATTCAATAATCAAATTAAACCCACATCTAACTATCCTCTGGTGCACCTTAAGTATTAACTGCCTTTTAGATTTGAATTTTTGTGTCATGTACGTTTGGCATTTGAAACTACTCAAATAAGCCATAATACTTGTAATGCAGCCCGATATAGTAGTCAATTGTGCTGCGCTTTCTGTACCTCGTGCTTGTGAGACCGATCCGGAAGTTGCCATGTCAGTAAATGTTCCTTCTTCGCTCGTAAAATGGTTATCAAGTTTCGACGAAACCAATACTCTTCTTATTCATCTATCAACTGATCAAGGTAGTACAACTGAATTCCTGTTCCTTGCCTGTTTCTTTCTTTTTTCACTTTAATTGTCGTTTTTTAACCATAAGTTTTTCTTACCAGTTTATGAAGGGACAAAGTCTTTTTATAAAGAAGACGACGAGACACATCCTGTGAACGTGTATGGGAAGTCAAAAGTGGCAGCAGAAGAATACATCTCTGCTAACTGGCCAAACTTTGCGATTTTACGAAGCAGCATCATTTTTGGACCACAAACTATCTCACCCGTCTCAAAGTCACTTCCAATTCAGGTATGTTTGCCTTTTGTAATACTAACTCGTAATTTAGATGTGGCACTTTTGACTCGTTTACCCAAAGATGCGCTATTTGGGCTGATTCAGGATCTATTGAGGATGATTTGTATATTAAGGACGACTCAAAACGATGGATTTTAAATCATAATTATCGATTGAACCTTTAAGTCATGATCAATGATTCATCGTTAGCATTTTATGATACTTTGAATCATTGTTTGATTGCCTTTGTCCTCGGCAGTTAATAGCGGCGCTATAGCGGTTAGCAGACATTCACAAAATAGCGGTGCCGCTATTAGAGCGGCGCTATTTACCGCTAAATGGATGCAATTTTGGATATAAAAGGGGGAAAAGTGTCAAAATAGCGCTAATCGCTATGGAACCTAGGTCGGCCCATTTATGACTTTAATTATATTTTTATATAACCTTTTATGATTTTACACACACACACACGTGATATATATACACACATACACACACATATATTTATAGATATACACATATGAATATATTTATATACATACACATACATATATATATACATACATACACGCGCGTGCACACACACATATTATGTTATGCTTTTTATATAGCCTGTTATGGTTTTAATAATATAGATGTGTTATGTTAATATATTTATATAACTTTTTATAATTTATATATATATATATATATATATATATTCAAGATCAATGGGGTACCATGTTAGACTGGGGTACCGGGGTACCGTTTACAGCCAATCATTTTGCATTAAAATTATTAATAAATACACAAAATTATGCTGAAAATTGAATCTCTTGCTTTTTATTATGAAGGGTAAAATGGGTATAAATTTTTTTAAATGAGAATCAAATATTCTCTAAATCCCAAGATTATCTCAGTTGCAGTTAATAGTTATCTCTTGCCCATTTTAGCGATAAGCTTCCATTGAACACGTATATTGCACATCTTTAATACTGCACATCTTCAATACTGCACATGTTCAATATTGCACACATATATTGCACATGTTTAATACTGCACATGTTCAATGTGTTTTATCACCAAAACGGTTAACAACGACAAAAAAAAAAAAACCTCCAACTGCACATGTTCAATAACGTTTAAATGAAACCGAACCTTCACGAACGGTTTAAAGAAAATAATAAATACCTTTATTTGACACATTCGGTTGAACATGTTCACTAAAACCCATTGTCGAATCCAATTGAACATGTGCACTAAAACACATTGTCGAATCCGATTGAACATGTTCACCAATACCCATTGTCGAATCCAATTGAACATGTTCATTAAAACTCATTTTGAAATTTATTATATAGATATGTTATGGAAGTAAATCTCTATAATTAAGGGAACTATTGTATTATTAGTTGTCATCTATTATTTAATATAAATCTAATTGACTATATTACCCTTTTAAACTTATAACCAAACATGGGTGGACTCCGGTTCCCCAGTCTAACATGGTACCCCATTGATCCTGACCCTATATATATATATATATATATATATATATATATATATATATATATATATATATGTATGTATGTATGTATGTATGTATGTATGTATGTATGTATGTATGTATGTATGTATATGTATTTATAAACCGCTAATATCACCGACGCTATAACACATGCAGCCCTTGACCGCTAATTGATTTTTGACCGTCATAACTGCGTAGCATTTGTCGTCTATGAATACAAGTCAAATGCTGGGCTAGTTAATAGCGGCGCTATAGCGGTTAGCGGACTTTCACCAAATAGCGGTGGGAAATAGCGGTCCCGCTATTAGCGGTGCTATTTACCGCTATATGAACGCAATTTTGGATAAAATAGCGGTAATAGCAGTCGAAATAGCGCTATGGAACCTTAGTTGCCCATTTGATGACTTTAATTATATTTTTTACATAACCTTTTATGATATTAATTTTATACATGTATTATGTTATGTATTTATATAACCCTTTTATGAAGTAATTATATACATGTATTATGTTATGCATGTCTGCACTACAGCTGTAAATCTAAATATGTTACTGTTGTTCATGGCTGTACTTCTTGTTATAGATTTCATATATGCATTATATTATGTTTTTTGAATTATACACACACACACACACCGCTATATCACCGTGATAACCGCCATAGCAAATAGCGGTCTTGTCCGCTATTCGACCGCGAGACGCTATTAACTGCATAGGTCAAATGATGCTACATTTATCCGTAGTCATAATGAATCAAATATTTTGTCTATGCGTTTTTTATTATCCAACTTCGATATAATCAATAACTTTGACCCAATAATGTTAACAATGAATCACTAATCATGAATCAAGGGTTCAATCACACAATTATGATTCAAACTCCCCCGTTTTCACTCATTCTTAATAAATAATTTGTCCTCGATAGATCTCCTCCCATTGGGCTGTATTTTATCTCCAGCTGGGCAAATTTGTGAAATAAAAAATCTTACCTGAAAATGAAACGAGTCAAAAGTCGCCCAAAGTTTATTCATATGCTTCAAAATGTTTTATCCCCCAAAAAAAGTTAGATTATAGTTAAACAATGTAGTTCTTGTAATCCATATTTAATCCATTAGTTATTTATAAAATTCAAAAGAAATAATAATGGACAAAGTTTAGCAGGTTAACCCCAAAACCAACCATATTTAGCGTGAAGGATTTGTTTACTTTTTAATGGAACCATTAAGAGGCTCATCCAAAGGTTTCCATTAAGAGGTAAACAAACATAACCTATCCATTTTGATTTTTGACCATATTTAAAAGTTTCAAGTTTTAACTTGAACATGTTTTAAACCGTTATCCAACTTTCCTGGCCAGCTCATTTTGTCAATATAGATTGAAACTCACATTTAAGATGGTTTTGATGACCACATCTTACATATGAACACAGTGGATTGATAGTGTCCTTGGCAAAGGACAAGAAACTGAGTTCTTCAATGATGAATTTCGCTGCCCGGTTTATGCCAAGGATGTTGTAAAGATCATACAAATATTAATCGAGAGATGGATTTCAGGTTACATAATTCTCGATTCTTTCTTTATACAATCTGTTTTAGTTCATGCATTTCTCTTTTATTTACTCTGTTTCTACTTTTAAAGTCCAAATGCTGCTTTTATAACTTTGATGTCAACGTGTGCCTTCTTCTCATTTTCATAAAATTTTGCCAATTGTATCAAACTACAAAAGAATTGTTACAAATGAAGAGATTCTGCTAAACATTTACCAAAATCTATCTCAAATTTGAATTCAGGAAGCTATATGTTTGTCTTTTAAAGTCAACTGGTACCTTTTTGGGTAACCAAGTATTAACATTGTTTATTCTAACGACTCATAGTTCTTTATACTTGTTTCATCCCTCAATTATATTTATGTGGTGTATTATTGTGAAATCATCATTTTTTTTTTTGTATTTTGTTCATTTTTGTGAACTAATATTGGAAAAAACCAACTTTTTTTTCTTTATTATTTGTGATTAAATTCCTGTACATTTTTTTCGGACTGTTTAAATGTTTGGGCATGTTTTTCTTATATATATATATATATATATATATATATATATATATATATATATATATATATATATATATATATATATATAGATTTAGGTTCAAGTGAGTACCACACATTATGCAGCGCACCAAAAGGTACCACCTTTAAAAGTAATTTTTTTGAATTTTTTTTTCATGAACATGTTTTAATTAACATTACACAGATCATATGTGAATTTCACGCAAATCCGAACACTCTAAGTGCATGAAAACACGCATCACATAAATGTGCGTTCACATGTCTTCAAAATTATGTAAGTGTGTGTTCACATCATTTTTTAGGAGCTAGGAGATGTGAATGTATGTGAAATTTACATATGATCTACATAATGTTAATTAAAACATGTTTATGGAAAAAAATTTAAAAAAAAGTTTTTTTAAAAGTGGTACCTTCTGGTGCGCTGCATAAGGGTGGTACTCTCTCGAACCATATTCTATATACATATATATATATATATATATATATATATATATATATATATATATATATATATATATATATATATATATATATATATATATATAGATTTGGGTTCAAATGAGTACCACTAGTTTTGCGGAGTACCGGAGGTACCTCGCTTAAAATTATTTTTTTTGAAATTTTTTTTCATAATCATGTTTAAATTAATAATATAAGACTACTTGCAAAAAATCACACATAAACACACACTATAACTATGTGAAACGTACAAGTTCACATGAACTGCACTGTTGTGAACGTATGTTCACAGCTAAGCATGTTCACATGAATTTTTCCACGTTCACATGACTTTTAAGAGGCTACGAAGTGTGAATGCGTGTAATTCTTTTACAAATATGCTTATATTATTTGTATCTAAATGAATATTAAAAAATTTTAAAAAAAAAACTTTTTTTTCGAAGCATGTTCACATCTTAAACCCGTGTGTTCACAGGTACTCACGGTACTCTGCATTTTTAAGGTACTCACACGAACCATATTCTATATATATATATATATATATATATATATATATATATATATATATATATATATATATATATATATATATTTGAGTCGTTATTAAATGATTTAATATTTGGAAAAAAGTAACTTTTTTCTCTATTTTCACGATTACCGGTTAATGTTGCTTGAGAAGTCACTTGTATATTTTTGAACAAGACAAAAACTGTTGAGGGATTTAAACGGGTAGAAAAAAAGTCGAGACATTTAATTTCGAAAATGAAAAAGAAAAGTTGGTTCCTTTCAATACTAAACATTTTTTTGCGGTATAACTATATCATGCAAAATGTGATTAAAACGAGACAAAATATCGAGCTAAAAATCAAAATTTCACAACTATGAAACAAATAAAAATAGTTGAGGGACAAAAACAACTATGAGGGAGAAAAATAGACATCTGTGATCTGTGATGGTAAAATGTAAATTACCAAAAGATGATAACCCTTTTTTGGTTTTTCTATTTCGAGGTTACCCTGTTTGTTTAGGTAATTTCAAATCTTATTTCGTTTGGAATCTTAAGTAGTTTTAGTTTGTTTCTTAGAACTAAGATTTGTATCGATTTCAGATTTTTTAACTGAAAATTAACAGTTTGTTTCATTCCACATTTAAAATGTTAAAACCTTTGAAATTAGGTCTTAAATGTAGGAGGTGGACTCATGTATGAAGTTTGAAGTCTGAAATTCATTTTTCGAAGAGGTTGTTTGTATACTTGTTAATGGAACCATTAAGAGGCTCATTCAAGGTTAAATGGCCTCTTAACGGTTCCATTAAGAGGCAAACAAACATCACCTAAGTTAAATTAGTATTTTATATAATTGAAATATTAAATTCAATTTAATTAATTAAAGATAATTATTTACTTTAATTAATTAAAATATTATATTATTTTAATTTTAGCTTTGTTTGTATATATTTTATAATATTAATTAAACACATTATTTAAACTTAATATAAATTAATATATCATTTAAATAAAATAGTAAAATTAATTTAGTTAATTAATTACAAGTAATTATTCAAAAATTTTAATTAAAATAATTATCAAAATTGTAATTAATTAAAAAGAATTATTCAAGTTATTAATTAAAAATATTTATTCAATTTAATTAATTAAAGTATTAAATTATTTTAATATATACATTATTTTGATTTTATTTTGTTTCTATAAAAAATTTAAATATAATATATAACTAGTTTAACTCATTATAAATTTATATTTTCCAACTAAAATATTACAATAAATTTAATCAATTAAAACTAATTGTTCAACTTAATTAATGAAAACCTTAAATTATTTTAAAATATAAAATATTTTTATTTTAATTTTTTTATACAAATTAATTATATATAATATATAACTAATTTACTTAATATAAATTAATATTTTATTTAATTAAAAGTATAAAATACCATTTCATATAAGTTTAGTTAATTCAAATTTAAAAATACTTATTCAATCTTATAATCAAAATATTAAATTTCAATCATGATTTTAGATGTGATTTCAGTTTTTAAGACCACCTCAAGTTTCAGGCTTTATGATCACAACTTAAACCTTATAGATTTCGTAACCACTTAAAAAACAAACAACACCACACTAACATTTGTGCTATTTTTGGTTCAATGTTTAGATGGCAAGAACATTCAATTGCTTCTAAATGTCGGTGGACCGGATAGGTTATCTCGGGTCCAAATGGCTGAGGCAGTGGCTCGCGTTAGAGGCTATGCCACATCATTGATCAAACCAGTGTCTGCGTCGTCGGTAAGTTTACCTCGACCCTCATTAATAACCACCCTCTCGTACACCTTGTTCTAGTAAAGATGTTTAAACTTCGTCGTTTTTTTTTTACTTTTAGATTGATCGTGGAGTCAATTCACCGTCTGACATATCCATGGACATTAGTAAGCTAATCGAAACGCTTGATTTTGTACCTACTTCTTTCCAAGATGGTGTCAAGTTGACGATTGCGTAAAGTTACTGGTGTCTCTGTGTGTGTGTGTGTACGAGAAACTTGAGTTAGGAAGTTGTTCAGCATGAAAGGTTGCATATAAAACCTGATTTCAAGATTACGCAATTTTGTCCTCGTGTGGTTACTCGCAAAAGAATCGGGTTTTGCTCGGATATGTTATTGTTTTTGTAAATAATATACATGTATAAAACACCATCGTTTACAAAAATAAGTCGTTTTAAATAAATTTTGATCGTGTATTTACAAACTATTATACGTGCACTTTGTCGAAGATCATTTGATCTTGAACGTTCGGTCTAATTACCATTTTTGATACCTTGAGGTTTCATTTGGTAACTACGCCTTGAAGTTTAACGATGCCTTAACTTCTTTGTGGCTATGTAATCGTCTCGAGCTTCATATCAAAACTTGGCTCAAGCTCGATCAAGCTTAAACTAGATATAGGCATCGATACACTCGAGCCTGAGTTGAATCAACTTGATAATTTATTGAAAACGATACTTAAATTTACACAAGTAGATAGCTTAATGACTTGATTAAGCTTGATAGATTGCTTCTCGTAGATCAGTGTAGGGGTGTGCAAATTGTTCAAACTGGACCGAATTAGAACCAAACCATAATGAACCGGACCGGGACTGAATGGACCGAACCGATCATCGTTGAGGATTTCGGTTCAGATGTTTCTTTTGTATTTGTTTTCGTGTTTAATAAAAAGTTGTTGCTATTTTTGACATATAACTGTATTTCAATTTATAATCTTACAATTTAACAACTTTAAAGTTCACGATCAAGAGTTTCAAAACTCAGAATTACACAGTAACACATTAAAATAAAAAAAAAATGACGTATTTATCAGAATTCAAACATTCATGACTAATTATACCATATATATAAGATACAGATGGATCTTATATATGTGGTATAATGAAGTACCACATGGGTGGATATATAGGAATCAAAATCTGACGAATCACTCATGTTATGATCTTCTACATCCTAGGTTTTCCCGTTCCATCACCTGACTTATAATCTTCATGTAGCATTCAGACCGAATGTCTCTATGAAATTACGTTGACACTTCCACATATTATGGGTAACGTAGGAGACTCTATTCCCCACCCACCCCCCCCCCACCCAGCGGAAATATTTAGATATACCACTGCTTAGCTTTCAATTCGCCTCTGACCATCAAATGTAATGTGAATAATCCGTCCTCTTCTCTTTGAAAGAAGGGGCGCTTCCGGTTCTGCCGGTGCTTGAAACAATTTTTTCTTCTCCATATTACTATATCTCTAGAGTCGATAATTTTATATGAGTAACTACTGAACTCAATCACTTGCTGCCGTTACTCTTCAGTTTTCTGTTGAGGTCTATCCTGTAGAGGTACTCAAATTGAATCAGTGATCGATTTTTAGGTTTCGTCGTAAACCTAATTGGTTACTTCCAATTACGTAAATCAATAGTTCAAACCGCACTCAACGGTAGGGCTTTCCCATTTTTATAGGAACTTCTGTACCAGAATCAATGGTATCTCCAATTATAGCCTCTCTGGGATGTAAAATATATCTCTTCTCACCGTCCCTATAGTGTATGAGACAAATGTATCCATTTCGATTCAGGTCGTATTCTATGGTTACGATTCTACCATATATGTCTTTTTCATTCAGTCGAAAATCTATTTTACGGTATAGACGCTTATGACCTCCCCCTCTATGCCCTGCAATAATGATTCCTCTGGCATCCTTTATCACAATGATGCTGTCCATAGATCAAATTATTTCGTGGATTGGATTTCACTTGACTGTCTATGGTTCCATTGCATGTGCTTGGGGTAGAAGTTTTGTATAAATGTATCGCCATGTTATTAAGGGACCCATCTCTTAATAAATATTTAATATAAACATAATTTTGTATATCAAACCATGTTATACATGGGTATTAATCTAGTCATATAAATAAGAGACAAATGATAAACTGATAAAAAGATTAGTGATTGAGTTATCCCTTCTCTGTCTAAGCTTCCCAACGCAGTATCTTCTTTTCTCTTTTCCTTTTTATCTTTCTTTATATTTTTATAAAAAAAAAAAGGTATTAAGACATAATAATAGGAATTTTCAACATAGAAAGATGGAATGGTAAAATGAAAAAAGTTGACGTAACGTTGTTAGTGGAGATAACCACTCCGCTTATCCAAAAGACCATATTTTGATATCGAAATCAAATTATTGGGATTATCGAGTTTCTATTTACACTTGATAGGTTTTTTTTTTAATATTTCGAATTCATAAATATGATTTGTTCGTCTAGAACGTTGAAAATATGGTATTTAAAATAAATTTAATATGGCCATAACATTATCAGAAATATACAAAATGTAATGATTTATTAACGGTGGCGAAAGGAAAGCCGCATAGATCAGAGGGAGTGGGTAAGCTTATTTTTTTGACCACAATAGGATTAGGGAACTAGGGATACCCACATCGGGCCTAGTCGTACTAAATAAATAAATAATATAACTCATAGGGAAAAATAAATTAAATGAAAAGATGGGTGACCGAGGGGGCGTTTGGTTTGTGGATTTTCTGGTATTCACTGGGATTTGCTTTTAAAATATTGTGTTTGGTTCGCAGATTTCAGTAAGGATTTAAAATCCAGGATTTTTTAAGTCCCTCCATTCTCTGTTATTTAAAATCTCAGCCTCCCCCCTAGGATTTTAAATCCCAGTTACATTGCATTTTTCAGATTAACAAATTTTTTTTATAAGATAATGCAAATTCTTTGACAAAATCCTGACAAATGCAAATGCTGCATAATGCAAATCCTTTAACAAAATGCAAATCCCAGAGAAAAAATCTGCAAACCAAACGCCCCCTGAGTTTATAATTTGCACCGGATAATATACCCATGTAGGTTGAATTTAAAAAAAAAAATTAAGAATAAATATTTATAAAACACATGAAATAATCATAAAAAATTGAGTTTAATAGATTTTAATTAATTATATAATAGATGAGTTAGATTAGACTTTAATATATTGAATTGGATTTGATTTTAATCCAAATTTAATTTTAGTAATGATATGTGACAGATTGAAGTTTTGACATGTGACGAATTGAATGAGGGGTTGACACGTGACAAATTAGTTACTCATTTAGTAGTATTTATATATAGATATACTTTTCCGCAACCACTTCAATTCAGTGGGATCTTTCATTCACATTTTTTTTCCACCAAGAACGGTTTAGAAAACTTTTTGATTCCCGAATTTGGAGTATCCTACTTTCACGCAATTCACAGGATTCAACAAGCAATCGATATTTCACGATCAAGGGTGTAATACTCTTTGGAATAACTAAATATGATTTTATGAACTAAATGGCTATACGAATTTATCACATTATTACACAAAGAATTATCCTAAATCAGTGTTATTAACAGAAACGAAATAACAATTATATATTACACAACTACACAACACATGATTAACTAGTTTCAATAATTTTTATAAGTTAGGTTTAATGGGTTATCGAGAGAAGCCGACACTAAGCGATTGGGAGTTGAGAGGCTGAGCAGAGTCGGGGGAATAGAGGGTGAGAACCGCAACCACGAGCGACAGTCGTGAGTGACCAAGAAACATTCACGTGTCGCGACTGTCGCAGCTAAAACCGACAATCTCTGTTAATGTTTATGGGCCAGGGTGTTTTCCAAAATGGGCCGGAGGGAATGCAAATTTTAGGCTAAAATACATTGCAAATTAATTTGCAATCGAACCATATAAACTTATGGATTATCTTTGAGAAAAATAATTTAAATAAATTTGTGAAAATCAGATTTTATAAATTTTAACTCGAAGTAATTAATTATTCAACGACTTACAACTTAAAATCATGCATCAAAACTCTTAAACGCTACAAATTGATTTTGGTAAATTAAATTCACTATAATGATCAAATAATTAAACTCCTATCAAGAAAAGATAAAATTATGTATACCATAAGTAAAATAACTTCTTGAGTGAAAGACATTTAGTTTGATGGTTTATCCAGATTTAGTCTCTCAACCTAATAATCCCAAATTTCATCTCTATTTTGATAAGTTTGTCCGGTTTTAGTCCATTGTCCGTTAAACTTAACGACACATTCATTAAATTTGTAATAATGACATTCTTCACTGTGACGCTTTTAGTCCCTGTGGTTTTATTATTTACCATTTATGGTCCAAAATTTATTTTATTTTAGTTTTATATATAATTCTATTATTTGTTTTACTTATAAATACACTTATTTTATTTATAAATATACATTTTAGTATTTTGTTTACATTTCCTATTATTGGTATTCTATTTATAATTAAGTCTTATTTTAATAAAAATGCATATTTTCTTTACTAATTTATTTTAAAAGTTCATTGTCCTTATTAATATTATTTTTAAGAGTAAATTACAGAAATGGTCCCTGTGGTTTGCATAAAACTTTGGATACAGTCCATGTTGTTTCAATTTTGCATAAACGGTCCGGTTCTTATTATCACTGTTTACTTGCAAAAATGGTCCCTCTGCCGTTAACATTAACTTGTTTGTTAAAATTAACGGCAGAGGGACCATTTTTGCAAGTAAACAATGATAATAAGGACTGTTTATGCAAAATTGAAACTACAGGGACCGTATCCAAAGTTTTAGCCAAACCACAGGGAACATCTATGTAATTTACTTGTTGACATTTATATATGTGGTTTTGTTGACATTTATTAATATTAATTTTAATAATATCATTGTTGACATTTATATATGTGGTTTTCTTTGTTGTGTTTATGTAAGGATATCGTCAATATTTTTTTTCTCTCCAATGCCATTATTTTTTCAGACATCTTCCAACCTAATGAACCATCGACATATAAATTATATACATATCTGAATGTGTCTTTTCCACTTATATGAGGATGTATGAATTTTAGAAGTGAGTATAGTCTGATAGTTATATCTAGATATATTGCTTCGGTTTGGGCTTTTTGATTTTTTTAAATTATAAAACCAAATAGACTTTTTCTATTTCAATTTTGGTTTTTCGATTTGGTTTTTTTTTTTTTTTTTGGTTTTTGGTTTGGTTTTGATTTTTTTGCACATTCCAAAATGATTTTTTATTATATTTTATAAAAAGTGACGTTGATTCATATACGATTCTCTCTCCCTCACCCCTCTTTCTCTCCCTCCACCACCGGCGCTCTCCCTCTCCCTCAGAATTTTGACCACCATTTCCCCCCTCTTTTCTTTCTCGGCTTGCAAGACCACACCACCACCGTCGCATGTATCGACAACCACCATGCCCCTCTCTTTCTCTCCTTCTCTCCCTCGACAACCACCACCGTTGCATGCCGCCGCCATGATGATGAACAAAATGATGAACGACGACGACGACGATGAATGATGAACAACGATAATGAAAGATGAACGGCAAAAATGAACGATGATGATGGACAATGATAATGGACGATGAACAATGCACGATGAACAATGATGATGAATGATAACCTTCGCTATGCATATTGATGAACGATGAACACAATGCATAGATGAACGATGAACAAGATGAACACGATGCATAGATGAACGATGAACAAGATGGACACGATGCATAGATGAATTTGTGTATTATTTGTTAAATGCGTCTTTTTTGAACACGATGCATAAATGAACACGATGAACGATGACATGCATCGATCTCCATAATCTTTTTTGAATTTGTGTAATTTTTGATATATTTGGAAGTGTATCAATTGAATTTATTTAACATTTATTATTTGATTATTTGTTAAAATTTTAACTTTAATGAGGTATGCACATTCCCTAAAATGTCAATCATTGTTTGTTGTTGCAATACACAAGATGCATAAAATTGTCCAACTATTTACCCTTTTTTCGTTAGTCTAAACCATACAATTTTTGATCTAATGGATGGTATAGGTTCTTTTGTACCTCGATACATAAAAGTTCTCCACTGAACCCCTATATATATATACATATATATATACATATATATATATATATATATATATATATATATATATATATATATATATATATACATATATATATATATATATATATATATATATATATATATATATATATATATATATATATATATATATATATATATATATATATATATATATATATATATATATATATATATATATATATATATATATATATATATATATATATATATATATATATATATATATATATATATATATATATATATATATATATATATAGAGTACCACACATTATGCAGCGCACCAGAAGGTACCACCTTTAAAAAAACTTTTTTTAAATTTTTTTTCATAAACATGTTTTGATTAACATTATGAAGATCATATATAAATTTCACATACATTCACATCTTCAAGCTCTTAAAAAATGATGTTGTAAGACCCAAGATTTCTTAAAGGTCTTAAGTCTAGGTCCAGTAGCAACGCAATATCAATCATGAAACTAAGATAAAATTAACAGTGCGGAATTACAGTTAATTACAATCAGAGACAATATTAAGTAATATGGACAGACTTCTAGACTATTACATCAAATCACAAAATATAGGCTAGCCCCGAACCCCAAAGCTCTATTATCAATCAGGTACCAAGGTGTTGAAACAGGTTCTAAAGCACTTCAAGCTCTTTCAAAGTCCTGACCTAAGAACTAGGTCCAGCCAATCCTTTGCCTTTATCTGAAAAATAATGCAACAACGGGGTAAGCTTAATTGCTTAGTGAGAACGTAGAATTTCACATTTCACATGCAATTATGAACGCGGAAGCACATGCACTGCACTCGGCTCATGCACGGCTCAGCTCTATTGCTTATGCACTGCACTAGACTCATGCACAGCTCAATCTCGAAGGGACATTGGCCAATTAATGCTATTTTGATGCGCGACTTTGCTCAGCTCCCAGTTATAAAACTGTTGTTGCTCTTGAGACTTTTAGACAAATTCATAAGGAATGCTCGGATGATGATAACTCCATACACACGCATCATTAGTGGGGATCAGCCACGTACTGGGCTAGCTACCAGTAATTGCTATATGGGTATCATCAGAATGCTCAGCTCTAGCTACCCTCTGTGCTTTCATCACGTTAATCAGCACATCATAAGCCTAACATTAACCCAACACTGAGCAATAGTGATGGAGTTAAGCTTAACAATCAAATGACTCGTCAAAGAATAGAAGCTACAAGAATAAATGATCGGCTCAACAATTCATAGTAATCATGGCAATTATCAATATGCTCAATAAGATCAGAATGCCAATAAAATCAGAATCATGCAACAAAAGTCTCAATTCACATAATTTGCACTTAAAGTAAAATCTACAACTCACAGTTACTGGTTATTTGCACTTTCTGGCTCTGGCTCTGTTGCTCACAATCTGTAGTGGATTAGAACCACTATCTGACTTATATCAGACTTTCAGATGCTTGCCATTTTGCTTGTTGCTCAATCTGTTAATAATATCATTTCTGATATTTATTAGCCTTTGAATCCTTTGATTAATAAGTTCAATGTTCGTTCGTTGGTCTTTAATCTCATAGTCTCAATATAATCAATTCTTTCATTCGTATTCCTTGGTTAATTAATATTCTTTAAAGATCAATGTGTGTGTGTGTGTATATATATATATATATATATATATATATATATATATATATATATATATATATATATAGATTGAGGTTCCATTGAGAACTTTTATGCATCGGGGCACCCCGAGGCACTTTTGTGCATCGGATAATCCACCAAGGGTGCACAAAGGGCATTTAGGGAAAACTAAAGACATGATAATTAATTTATTTCTAAAAATCATTAAATGATAATTAGGAGTTACATTTTGAATTAAAATCTCATATTAACTACATTCCTCATTTTCCTCCTCATTTCTCTCTCTCTCTCTCTCTCTCTCTCTCTCTCTAATCGTGTTCTTCATGATTTTTCTTAGTGATAATATCGAAGACGAAGATTAACGATGAACAACGATGATGATGAACATGAACAAGAGAGGTAACCGATGAAAATTATGAAAAACATGATGCATAGATGGATGTTGAACAATGAATGATGATAATGCATAGATGGATGATGAACAATGACAATGCATGGATGGATGATGAACGATGAACAACGGAAAATGATGATGAACAATGACGATGCATAGATAAATGATGAACAAGTTGAACATGATGCATAGCTGAATGAAGAATATGAACGACAAACACGATGCATAAAAGAATGATGAACAAGTTGAACACGATGCATAAATGGATTTGTATATTTTTTTTGTTAAATGCGTTTTTTTAACACAATGCATAGATAAACACGATTAACGATGAAATGCATCGATCTCCATCATCTTTTTTGAATTTGTGTACTTTTTTTAAATTTGGAAATGTATCAATTGAATTTATTTAGCATTTATTATTTAATTATTTGTTGAAATATTAAATTTAATGAGGTATGCACATTCCCCAAAATGCCCTTCTTCCTTTGTTTCTATAATGCACAAGATGCATAAAATTGTCTAACTATTTACCCTTTTGCCATTAATCTAATCCATACAATTTTTTGATCTAATGGATGATATAGGTACTTTTGTACCTCGATGCATAAAAGTACTCAATTGAACCTCCCTATATATATATATATATATATATATATATATATATATATATATATATATATATATATATATATATATATATATATATATATATATATTCGAACCTATTGTTAAATTTGAAGCATCCTTCGATTTTAAATGATCAAATTCGAACTTCATTTGCTAAATTCGAACATGTATCATAAATTCGAACTTCATAGGTTAAATTCGAAGCATATGTCTCGAACTTATGTACAAATTCAAACATCCCTTCGATTTTAGGCTTAAAATCGAATTCTTGGTTCAATTTTAGTTATGTTCGAGTTTGTTCTTGGCATCTCGAATTTGATCATAAGTTACAGCTTTAAATCATCCATTTTTAGGTCTAGAATCACAAATATGTTATGTAATAAGCCTAGTTTCAAATTATATTATACATAATCTAGTTAATACTCTATCAAAAATAGCTTAAATTCGAAAGAAAGATGGTAAGTTCGAAAATACCGAAAATAAGGAAACTTTAAACGTAAATTCTTACCTCAAATTCGTACGAAATCATACATGCAACGATAGATTGTTGTAGTATGCTTCGAGATCTTTCCGATAACGTATAAATCTTGAAAATCAGTCGGTTGATTTAAGAGAAATCTTAGAGAGAAGTAGAGAGGTAGAGAGAGAAAGTTAGAGAGAGAGAGTCTGATTTATGAATTTGTGATTAATGAATATTATTGACGTTTATATACTTAATCAGTTACGTTTGCTACTTAACCCACTATTATTTTTGTATCTTATATCTCTTTTATTTAATTATCTTTAATAATTATTAAATCATAATTCATAATATTTATATAATTCAATTAAATATTTCAAAACTTAATTAAATTATAATTCAAATAATGTAAAAAAATTACATTATTGGTTCGATAATCAGATAATAAGTTTGATCAAAAGTTAGGTTGTTACAGAATGGGCTCCACCACGCACAAACTTCGTCCTCGAAGTTAGATATGTTCGAACAGACTTGGGTAGATAGATTTTATGATATCTCTTAATTCCCAAGACTGATGTGAACCTTTGTGGTGTTTCCACTGAACGAGCACCATCTGTAATTCATATCTTTTTGACTCTTTGACTTTTATAACCAGTAGATTCACTGGTTTCTTTGGCATTATACCACTTATTAGCTGACTTATGTACTGATTTAAGACATTTTAGGAACTCTGACTTATCTTTTATACTTTTACTATATAGACTTATGCTTTGTGATTTAAAATTTGCTTTAATCAATTCGGCTAGCAACTTAATGCAATAATTAGCTCATATATCTCTTTTTCGTTTGACCTTGAGCCAGTTATGGCTTTTTAAATCTCTCATCTGTATTATTGCAAAATTTTCATTTGCTAACTTATGCAAAACATATAAGAGATTTTTAGGACTTCTGATTATCAGTTATATATTTACTTTGTGGACTTTTGAGATTTAACTTTATATCTCATTCAATTCGGCTAGTATCTCTATATATTAGTTAACTCCTATCTCTTTTTTTCTTTTGCTCTTGAAATAGTTACAGAGCTTTTCGGGGTTCTGATATCTGTACTTTATGTTTCTTTTATTGATGATGTTACAATCATCAATCGCTTAGCCGATATTTGATTTGTGCTGTCTTGTTATGAAGACTTATAATTTTCTTTGCTCTGACAAACAAATGGAATCAATCCTCCGACGCAACAACCGGAGCCAACTCTTCGTGTAACGACTCCACCTCACCTACCTTGGTCTCCAATTGCGCTGCCATATCCGCCAAATCCTTTACATGAGCAGCCTCTCGAGAAGCAAAACCCTCCAAGATGATCGAGTGTTTAGAAGTCGAGAATGAGAGATTGAGGCAAAAATGTTGAAATGCTGCATTTAAAGCTCGCCGAACAAAACAGGAGTTCGAACAGAGAATCAAAAATTTAGAGTTTCAATCGACCACATCTTCTTCGCAAAGGTTTCAGTTGATGGATATTTCAGGCAAGTCAAACATGATCAAGAACTTGAAGAGATCATACGCTTTCAAATCTTCCAGCGAATAAGAATATTAACGACATGGAAAACAAATGCTATACAGAATCGAATTCCAAGGAAACGATTTTGATAGAAATCGACAATTTACTTAGGCTTTCTCGGAGTGATTCATTAGACATGACATCAGATTTTGTTATTGAAGTCAGGTCTCGAGTTATCAGAGTTCCAAAACCGTCTCCACGACCATTTATTATCATCTTCTACTTTATCGTCATTGCCTTCCTCTATTAGTTCACTGTGCAATTCGGTCAAGAGGGCTTTGACAAAGCGATAACATTTGGTTCTGTTTAATTATATGTATAGACTTATGTTTGACTTTTCATTAGTGAATCTCTAAATTTAAGATCATTTCACTCTTTTTGGTAGGAACTTTTATTTAATGCACAATTAAGTGGAATAGGAATTCCATATTAGATATCTCACTAGTCTCGCGTCGACATAATGAGAATCCATCACTTCATTTATTTTGACATATACAAGCATTTCATTGGCCATTTATGACCAATCGCTTGACTTTACAAAATTTCAGTTTATTCCCTTGCAACTCTCGCTTTGTGCCTTTGAATTCTTTGATTTCAATTCCAGTTGTCATTGGGTGCTTATCAATTTGGTTCAAAGATCATCTTCTCAATAGGTTTTATTTAATTAGCAACTTCCACCTCTGCCTCCTTAAGAGACACGCTGTAATCATTTAGATTACAAGGATTTACGAAGTAGCTTGTGCTTAGGCATATATTTTGATTTCTTAGAGTTTTTGAATCATACACGATTCAGATTACAATACCTATATTGTTTATAGGTATAATTTCTGTTTGGAAAAATATTTTGTATCGTAGCTTCAACTGATACAACCCATATGTCATCCGCATTATTCACTATCGATGACAGGGTTGTACAGTTAACTCAATACTTATGTTAGAATTGAATTTTATCTGGCAATGGAATTAAATCATTTTATCATATAAGAAACTTATTATTAGTTACCTTTGTGATCTTTTGGCGTTTCTGGTGTCTCCTTAGCATCCTCAGCAGTTATATGGAAAGCTCGCGCCTTAGCTGTAGGTATCATTGTAGTACTCTGTTGGATTGCTCTGCCAACTGGTTGTTCCTGATTAGTAAGCACGCGTGCATTTGGGCAATGCTTGGCATAATGTCCACGCTCACCACAGTTGTAGCATACGTCGTTTCTTTCTGGGCACTCATCGCTTCCATGTCCAATCTGTTTACAAGTGTAACACGTCACATCTCTAGGGTTGCAGCGTCCGCTACGAAATTTGTTACAGCGTTTGCACGATCGTGCTCCTGACTGTAGGGAATAGACCCTAGTCTTCTGAGGCGTAGAGGATGCTTGTGACTGCTGCTGACTGGACTTTGATGAACCGAAGAATCTACTAGATTTCTGTTTCTTAGGTGGAGATGGATAAGTAGAACTTATAGCCATCATAACAGGTTCACAACTAGAATCTGTGAATTCTCGCTCCACCATTCTTGCTGCTTCCACTATGCTGAGATACGTTTTGAACTTTATGCTACTCATTTGTCTTCTATATGTTGGATTCAGACCCAGTCTGAATCGGTTTATCTTACGCTCTTCTGTTGCTACTTGATATGACGAGTAGCCGCAAAGTCTCGAGAACTCATGCTCGTATTCATCAACGGTCTTAGTTCCTTGTTTCAATTGCATCAACTGCATCTCGAGTTCGTCTTGTTTGTCTGTTGGACAGTATTTGGCGTTGAACATCTCCAAGAACTGCTCCCAGTCCAATGTCATAATTGCTTCCTCACCATAGATGCTCCTTTGCGTTTTCCACCAGGCTCTAGCAGCTCCAACGAACAGTGCTGTAGCAAACTTAACTCTAGTGCCGTCCAGACATTCTGAGATACTGAAGATCTCTTCAGTATGACTTATCCAATCTAACGCTTGTATTGGATTTACTGTGCCTTCAAAAGTTATGGCACCACTCGCTTTGAAGTCTTTGAATCTACAGCCTTTTGGCTGCACAACTCGTTGATTGACATGCTCATTATCGGATTCCGATTCGCTTGACTGTTCAGTTTGCTTCTTTTTATGTTTATTTCTCTTTTCAGTTTTCTTTATTGATTCAATTTGCTCTAGCATAAACTTGTTTTGTTGCTCATTATTCTGGGTTATTAGTTGTTGCATCATTTCCAGGACTTGCTCTGGGGTCATACCACCTGATGGTCCACCTTCTCCTGACATAGCTCTGAAATTCAAATCACTAAATATTTAGCTCATTAGTCTAGCACATTGTACCCTTTCATGCCCCATCCTTCTAGTCTCTGAAACCTATCTTAGTTCAAGCCATCCTGTCATGATTGATACTATAGCATTGCACAAGTTTGAGATCACGTATTACACGTAATACAATGATTCACTCAAACTATTGCTCTGATACCATCCTGTAAGACCCAAGATTTCTCAAAGGTCTTAAGTCTAGGCCCAGTAGCAACGCAATATCAATCATGAAACTAAGATAAAATTAACAGTGCGGAATTACAGTTAATTACAATCAGAGACAATCTAGACTATTACATCAAAGCACAAAATATAGGCTAGCCCCGAACCCCAAAGCTCTATTATCAATCAAGTACCAAGGTGTTGAAACAGGTTCTAAAGCACTTCAAGCTCTTTCAAAGTCCTGACCTAAGAACTAGGTCCAGCCAATCCTTTGCCTTTACCTGAAAAATAATGCAACAACGGGGTAAGCTTAATTGCTTAGTGAGAACGTAGAATTTCACATTTAACATGCAATTATGAACGCGGAAGCACATGCACTGCACTCGGCTCATGCACGGCTCAGCTCTATTGCTTATGCACTGCACTAGGCTCATGCACAGCTCAATCTCGAAGGGACATTGGCCAATTAATGCTCTTTTGATGCGCGACTTTGCTCAGCTCCCAGTTATAAAACTGTTGTTACTCTTGAGACTTTTAGACAAATTCATAAGGAATGCTCGGATGATGATAACTCCATACACACGCATCATTAGTGGGGATCAGCCACGTACTGGGCTAGCTACCAGTAATTGTTATATGGGTATCATCAGAATGCTCAGCTCTAGCTACCCTCTGTGCTTTCATCACGTAAATCAGCACATCATAAGCCTAACATTAACCCAACACTGAGCAATAGTGATGGAGTTAAGCTTAACAATCAAATGACTCGTCAATGAAATAGAGGCTACAAGAATAAATGATTGGCTCAACAATTCATAGTAATTATGGCAATTATCAATATGCTCAATAAGATCAGAATGCCAATAAAATCAGAATCATGCAACAAAAGTCTCAATTCACATAATTTGCAGTTAAAGTAAAATCTACAACTCACAATTACTGGTTATTTGCACTTTCTGGCTCTGGCTCTGTTGCTCACAATCTGTAGTGGATTAGAACCACATTTAAAAAAAAAAATTTAAACTTTTTTTTCATAAACATGTTTTAATTAACATTATGAAGATAATATGTTAATTTCACGTACATTCACATCTTCTAACTCCTAAAAATGATGTGAACATATACTCACATAAATTTGAATATATGTGAACGTGCATTTATGTGATGTGTGATTTCATGCATTTAGAGTGTTCGAATTTGCGTGAAATTCATATATCATCTGCTTAATGTTAATTAAAACATATT